>MU228251.1:2039427-2098587 GCA_018584345.1 Thuja plicata | reverse complement strand
CAAAATCACAGGCTTCTGATAAAAAACGAGCGGTATAAGTCAAATTTATAATATGACTATCTTTACGTTCTTTAAAAATGTAAGGTGCCATTTTAGGATTCCATTTTCTGGTCTCATGACCAAAATGTACTCGTACTTTTACCATCTCTTTCAAATTGATGTTCCAATTTTTTTTCGTCATTTTATTTTTCTGCTTTTTAATATGAACTGGAATATCTACATTCCAATGGAATAGGTTAGATTGCTTGCCGTAGCGTACTTGGTACAAGTATTCATTTGATTTTTTATTTATTGTTTATCAATAAATTGTTAGATTTCTCTATTGAGAAAAATTACTTTTTTACTGCTCGTTTTTATTTTTACTCTTTTTTTTACTCTTTTTTTTTACTCTTTTTTTTATAACTTTTTTTTTTTGTTTTTGCAATAAAACAGAGACTTTATATTGATAATCAAAGAAAAAATAAATAGAATAATTTATTAAATAAATAGAAGAAATAAAAATTAATTAAATAATAAATATTTAATCAATTCATCAAGTCAATATTAATTAAATAATAAATATTTAATTAATTGATTAATTAATGAAGCCATTTTTTAGTGTATACAGTAGAAAAATAAAGCAAAAACATTGAAGCCTATTATGAAGAGATGGTGACAAATAATTGAAAGTAAATCCAAGAGGATTTCAAAGAAGAAGGAATTGATAAATGTGACGAGGTCTAAGGTGAAGAAGGCCAAACCTATAAGTCCAAAAGGCTACCAACTCAAATCAAAGACCTCTTGATCATAATTATTGCATGAGGACATGCAATATGCTAAGCTGGGGGAATGATGAGAGATAATTATGCTCTATTTCAAGCCATATTTTAGCTTATTTTATATGCCTTCATATCCTTCCCCACATTCCATTTTCATTCCATATCATACCATTTACAATTTTACATTGCATATGATTAAATATATATAAGTAAATATTTAATATAATTTTGGGATAAATACATGAAAATTAATTATTGATTGGCTTTACTAATAAGCATTGTAAAATATGTTATAGAAACATGTTGATTAGAGAATGTAAACTTCCTGCCACATAAGCTCAATGCTTTCCTTCTTTCAACAATACCAAGTCATATTCAAGTGGCATCGGATCTATTTGCATGGATGCATACATCAATTTTTGGTTGGATATTTAATACTCAACATTATTATGGGATGATTCTTCCACCTATTTATACCACCTCAACACATGGTTCCCTTTGCTAATAATCTGTTTACTTCCACATTACAACTTTTGGGTCTAAAGGAGTGTTAATGGTTTACGTGTTGCTTCTTGGAGGAAACTGAAATATACTTGTTTCCTATTTTCAGAAGTTGTTATAAATGGATCATTTGTAACCCACAAACACAAATTCACGTGGGCTGTTACTTTGGTTGTATGCCAAAAGCACTTGTTCTATTTTATGCAAACTAGTTGAGAAGCTTCAAGAAATAGTGGTCTCAGATTATTTCCATAATTGATTGAAGTATTTTTTTCCATACAACTTGAAAAAGGTGGACATTATCTCTTTTGTGTGAAATCTATATAAGTCCTTGTTTGTAATATAAAAAGACAATCATAATTAATATAATATCAAAATTATTATCATCTTCTGAGAAGTCTGCAAGCTCAGTGAATGTGTTTCTTCAATTGGCTGACTGGGAGGAAGGGCACCCACTCTCCAACAGTCAAGTGAATGTATATATTTTCATTTCTGCAGGTTGTGTTTTATTATTTCTGCATCATTTGGATTGATTAAATATTAGAGATAGCTATTATTGTCTGTAAATTGGAGCTACTATAATCTTAGGTCTATAATATTGTTTGATAAATGTAATTTTAAGTTTATAATAGCTATTAATAAGATTTTGATTAATTTTAGATTTATATTAATATTGTATATTAGAGCTATTGTAATTTTTGTAGTTGTTATTTAATTTGAACTGGATTCCATGTTTTAGATTTAATTTTGTGATTTGCCTTAGAGTTATTGTTTCAAAGTTTGCTGCAATTTTTGCATAGTTTCTATCGCTTGAATAGAGTATAACGGATCCTCTCGTTAGGAAGTGACAGTTTCGGTTGCCATTTCCGATTCTATTTTCAAATAGGTTTCTTTTTGTAGTTGCACTCATCCCCGCTCAGCTCACGAATCTCATCCCTTTGATTGACACGACACTTCTCACAAGTCTACACCCCCAGATTTACACATATAGACCAAGCTAAAATTCATTATAAAGTGTTAAATCTTTCTTAATATTTTCCCTAGTTTGGCCTATCAAACATGGTTGCAATGTTTTGGAATTTTGGCTAAGGAGGCTCACTTCTCCTAATTTGGTCTTACAACCTAAGGCGCACAACCTTAGGGAAAGATTAAAAAAGACTTGCAAAATATGGAATGTCATTTCTTTAGGGAAAAGATAAAATAGATTTGAAAGCAATGGATTATTGTTGTTGAATTGAAGAGAAGTACATCCTCTGTAATCATGTTGATAACAATTTATTTTTTTAAACATATGAAACTAACTTCATTAATTATCATCTTCACTTTCACACCTTTTCCACTTACACAACACACCATATTCAATTCTTTGATGGACCTCATCCCTTACATATCATCTACAACACATAATAACATCAATTAGGTTGGCCTAATTGGATTTAATGTATAAAACATAAGCAATTTACCTCAAATAATTTCTCCAATGAAATGAACACAAAAAAAAGACATATGAAGCATCACACCATGTTATCACACCTTAATATTAATCCCAAATCAATGCCTTCAAATATGCATGCTACCACACGGACCAAAACAACTCAAGTCGGCCCCAAAAGATATAATTGCTAATGCACTTCAGGTAACCATAATAAAAATATGATGTGGATCTCCATGACACCTAAAAATGCATAACATGACATAATCTAACGTTGACAAATCTATATCAAAGAACCACAACACCAAATTTATTCAAGGTGAAGGAATGCAAAGGAAATCTAGTACACTTTTTTAGTATGATTGACACTTAGATCATCACCAAATTAACTACAAATCAAATGAGAACCTGAAACCCAAGATTTAACATCCATTTACATCCATCAACATCATATTACAATGGAAATTTAAAATGAACTAATGTACTACGATGCAGACCAAAATACAAAACCTCGCCTGAAGATTATTCACTAGATTAATTTTACTTAGTTAATTTTTGTTGTAGACACCTTAATATCTCTCCAATGCTCCAGAATAGGCCCGAAACATCTAACTATACCATCTCCAATCATCTCCAACAATTTTTGTATGCCAATGTCTATACATATGCAAACTCCTAAGACTACATCACTCTGGTTCAGGTAGGAACACAACTAAACTCAAGTTCTAGACCATAGTTGGCATTAGTGACAAAAGGTTTTGAAATCAATAATTGAACATATCTCATATTTGCAACATATTCATTGTGCTTGTGCATATAAGTAATCCTTGGGTGATGTCATGAGTTCTCTTTTCTATGACCTATCTTCTTCACTTGTACATTAATTATTACATCATTTCTATTTTTGGAGGGGAGTTTTGTAACCAATGGATTCATGAGATATTTTTGTATGGGTACCTAAGATGGCTTAGTAGCCCATACTCGTTATTATTGCATACATTACTCCCTAAGTTTGACTTGGGGGGTGGTGTTATTTGAACTTCGTAGGGAATTTGTTAAAAATACGAGGTATGCAGAAACCTACAAGTATTATGAAAAACATGGACAATAGAAATATTTTTATTAAACTCATGAATATTCTTTGTGTATCAATAAGATAAAATAACATAATCAACCACTCATAAAAACCATAGGTTTTCTTAAATGTGGTTTTCCATTCATCCCCTTCTCTTTTTGAATTTGGTGACACCCACTATTCATGCTAGTTTTTTTGAAATATTTTTCTCCACTTAAAAAATCCATAAACTTATCCATTGAAGGTAATGAAAACCCCTAATATGTTATTATCTCGTTGATGCCTATTAAATTTATGCATATACAACTTTCTCAATCCTTTTTAGGTGCTAGTATTATTAGAATGACACATGTTTTACTAAAATTCACTTTATCAAAAACTTGTTAAATAACTCTTGGATTTGTTGCCTCAACTCCACATCTTTCATGGCTTCCATTCTATTTGTTTCCTTTTTTAATAAACTAGCTTCTTGAGTTAAATATAGGTGATGTCCAATTCTTCTAACATGTGGAAAATCATTTAGTAATGCATTCTAAAACATTTCAACATAGGCTTCCAATACTTCTTTCATTTACAATTGGAATTTTTAACATTTATCCACTATCTTAACCTTTGTGGATAAGAATGAAATCATATCATGTCTTCTCTTTTTTAGAATGGGAAGTTGATTCTTTCAAATGGTTGCCATTGATGTCAACACACTCATATCTCAGCTTCTGATTGTATCGGTTACTATGATTGACATAGCGTTGTATCGATTGTTGTGTATCGACAAAATTCTGTATCGATTGGAGTATCTGGTGTATCGGTTGAAGTGCTTGGAATGTTCACCGATGAATTGTGGTCTCTTGAATCTACATTATGGTATATTTTTTCTCGATCCTATGTGGATATTTTTTTGGTCCCAGCTTTGGTTTTGTAATGTGCTGATGATAACCGTTGGAACTGTGTACCTTGGAGAAGGTGTTGTGTAGTGTGGTGTGTTGTATTGGTCGAGGTGGTTCTTATTTCATTTCTTTCCACCATAAGAATTTTGTTGGTGCAACCTATTTCAAATTGTGTGACCGACCTTGTGGATCGCATGGTGTTGTATAAGTAAGGCATGAACATAAGCAAGTGAAGGGTAGTACTTGAATGTACAAGTGAATGTATGTACATGGCATATTTGTGGAGCATATGCAAAGTGAATATGAATTCATATGAAGGAGCTTTGTGTTTGTGTAGAAAGGTCTATAGATCTTAGAGGTGGATTTCATTCATTTTCATATCTTCCGGTAGTGAGCCCTTGTGTATTGGTAGTGAGCCCCTTTATCATTAGTAAGCCGACTGACATTGAGCCTTCTTGTAGTGAGCATTTCTGGAAGCGAGTCTTTGTATCAAATCCCCTTTTGGTGTCACCCTAACATGTGTTTTTACATTTTGTGAGAATTAGTTTGTCCATGGTTTTACCCATCTTGGGGTTTCCACGTAAATTATGGTGGTCTCTATTTCAGTGTTCCTGTGCATTTCATGTTTATATTTTTTGTGGATGTTTAATGTGCTAAACCGATAAATCTTAAGTTATTATTAGAAATTTTTAAGTGTTAATTGACAGAGAGAAAGTTTTGTAAAGTTGTGTGGGAATAACTGATTCACCCCACTCAGTTATTTAGCCTATTCAACAATTGGTATAAGAGCTTGGTTCCTTGGTGAAGAGCTTAACCGCTTGAGGAAGATTTGATGACACACATTGACTATTCCTATGTTCGATGGATCGGAATACAATTCATGGAAAGATTAGATGAAAGGATACCTGGCATCGAATGGATATAAGACATGGAAGGATGTAGAGTCAAAGTATGTTCCTCCGCAAAATGGACCAAATACACCTGATAAAATTGAGGAATATGTGGAAAAGGTGAGGTATGATATTACTATTCTTTATCAAAGACTGAATTGGATAAGGTTATTTCATTGAAGATAGCTTATGAAGTTTGGGAAAATTTGAAGGAAATGATAGAGTCAAGTTATCTAAAAAGTTGACAGCTAAGAGACATTATGAGAACCTGAGAATGCAAGGCAGAGAAGATATCAAGAGCTATTTTTCAGAGAGTTGAGAATGCAATTAATGAAGTCAAGTACCAAGGAGGCACTATTGTCGATGAGGACTTCATGGAGAGGATTTTGATGATATAATCAGATAGTTAGAGTGACAAAAATTCAGCAATTGAAGAAGTGTATGACCCAAAAAAGTTTACTAAGGAAGAGTTGTTTGGTACCCTGATCACATTTGAGCTAAGGAAATTTGGAAGATACAAGAATATATTAGAGACAACATTCAAGGCTACAAAATTAGAAGATGAACCTGACGGTGATGATGAAGAAGATCTTGAGGCTAACGTTCCAAGAAGATTGAGGAAAGGTACTAGAAAGTACAAAAGTATGTTATCCTTAAAATGCTTTAGGTGTGGTAAGATTGGTCATTTGGCTACTAGATGTCCTGATAAAGCTCCTAGGCAAAAGTTTGAAAGTTTCAATAAAAAATCTTACTATGTGAATGAAGATGCTAGTATCTTAGATGAAAAATTAGAGACTGAGGATTGCTTGTTTTATGTTGAAGAAGAAGAGAAATCTGAAATTGATATTAGTAACATCTATGCTAAGGCTAATGAAAATGTTGAGACTTCTTTGTATGCTAGAAGAAATAGAAATGAATGGCTAATTAATAGTGGTTTCTCACATCATATGTTTGGAGATAGAAGTAAATTTGTATCACTTAGCATGTATGGTGGTGGTGTTGTTAGATTTGGTGATGATAAGGAACATATATTATTGGTAAAGGATCTATTACCTTTGATGGTAAGAATAATACTGACAATATCTACTATATGAATGGTTTGTATCACAATCTGTTGAGTGTTGGATAGATGCGTGAGAATGGACATGATGTTATTTTCAAGGATGAAGGATGTGAAATCAGGAAGAGAGATAGAGATCTAATTGCTATAGGGAAGAGAACATGAAATAATATGTACCAGCTAGAGGGAGCATATGAAGGAAGTTTCTTGTTATCTCAGACCGATGATAGTTGGCTATGGCATCAGAGGATGTGTCACATTAATTTTGATAATGTAATGAAGATAATCTCATCTCATGTAGTGAGAGATTTACCGAGACTACATAAATTGGAAAACATCATTTGCAAGAGTTGTCAAGAAGGGAAGCAAAGGAGAGAATCATTCAAGGAAAAAGATCATTCATTTATCGATGTGCTGGAGATTGTGTACACTGATCTTTATGGTTTGACCATAAAAAGAAGTTTTCAAGGTGAAAGGAATTTTATACTATTCATTGATGATTATTCAAGGATGACATGAGTTTCATTTCTTAGAGATAAATCTAAGGCATTTGAGAAATTAAAGATATTCAAGACTAGAGTTGGTATTGAATGTGGTAGAAACATTAAGTGTTTGAGATATGATAAAGGTGGAGAATTTACATCTGACATGTATTTGAGAGTTATTGTGAAAATCATGGTATTAAGAGACAATTTTCAATAGTAAGAACACCACAACAGAATGGTGTTGTGGAGAGGATGAATCAGATGATTTAGGAAGAAACTAGAACTATGTTGAGAGAAGCAAATCTACCAGAGATCTACTAGAGAGAACTAGTGCATACTGATGTATATACACTCAATATACTTATGTACCAGAGAAAGTATGGAAATACTTCATATGAGTTAGGACATGGAAGAGTACTGACACTTAAGTATTTCAAGATTTTTAGCAGAAAGTATTACATACGGAAAGATGAAGAGAATCTTCACAAATTTGATAGCAGGGCTGATGAAGGAATATTCTTGGGCTATTCTTCTAGAAGAAAGGCATATCAGTGCTACGATAAAAGATTGAACAAGATTGTGGAAGGTGTGAATGTGAAGATTGATGAAGATTTTTCAGAAGGTTCCTAAAAGGCAGGTTGAGTATGAATTTGATACAGAAGAATAGAGAAAATATGAAAAGAAATAGGAAGATGAAATTCAATTGATAGCGAAACTGACACTGACAATGACAACCATTACTAAGAAACCAAGGTATGTATAGAATCATCATTCAAAAAATCAGATTATTGGAGATAAGAACAAAGGTGTTGTTACTGGAAGCCTGGAAGTAAAGCAACACAAGATCATGCTTTGTTGTGTTTACTTTATGAAGTTGAACCTAAGTTTGTAGTAGAGGCTTGTAATGATTAGAGTTGGATTAATGCTATGAAGGAAGAATTGAATCAAATAGAAAAGAATCAGACCTGGGAACTTGGGCCAAGACCAAAAGACAAAATTGTGATAGGTACAAAATGGGTGTACTAGAACAAGGTAGATGAGAATTGACAAGTTGTAAGAAATAAGAGAAGATTGGTCTACAAAGGTTACTCATAGATTGAAGGAATTGATTTTGAGGAGACTTATACTCCTGTTTCTTGGATGGAAGCTATTAGGATGTTCTTGGCATTTGCAACATTCAAGAAATTCAAAATTTATCAGGTGGACGTCAAGTCTGCATTCCTAAATGGAGAACTGAAGGAAGAAGTATACATTGAGAAACTGGAAGGTTTCATATCAGAAGAGGATCCTGATGTTGTTTGTAGATTGAAGAAGTCATTATATGGGCTGAAGCAGACACCTAGTGTTAGGATTAGAAGAGAAATATCTAACAATTACATACATATACGATTAATAAAATAGAGGAATAAACACCACACAAAAATAAGGCACAAAGAATTTAATGTGGTTCACCCAATCCTGGCCTACGTCCACCAAAAAAAGACTACAATATTATTATCCAGTAATTTCAACAGATTACAGTCAGTGATCCCTTGCAACTCAATACCACTGCAAAATGCTATAATACTTCTTGACACTATCAAGCCATAACCCTAACACCATTTTTCTTATAGAAAAACCCTAACCCTAACAATTGTTTAGTGAGTTAACCTATGGAAATTCTTGACGAGTTAACCTCTAGGGAAATCCTTGACGAGTTAACCTGAACCCCATGAATTGCACAAAAGTGTATAGTACTTGTCTGATTAGTCACCACAAACCAACAATCTCCCACTTGGGTTCTGATTAGGCTCCGCACTAAAAAATCTCCCACTTGGAGATTGATCCTGTAGCAATGCTAGTAACCATGTAGCTCCCACTGGAAAGAAACACCATGGACTCTGCTATTTTATTTTATTTTTTTAGTCATGAAGACCAACCAAAGCTGAAGACGAGTTCAGTTTCTCCCTTGTCATTATCTTTGTAAACATATCCACTAGATTTTCATTCGTATGTATTTTTTCCAGCCTTAACTGTCCATCATCTAGTACCAACCGAAAGAAGTGATACCTCAACTAGATGTGTTTTATCTTTGAATGCAAGACATAATTCTTTGCAAGGTGTGTTGGTACTTTTTCTTGTAGAATCTCAATATAGCAGTAATGCTTAACTCTATGCAACCCAATTCCTGATTCTATCAAATAAAAGACCAATTAATGAGGATTATATCCTCCTACACCACAAAATCAGGTGGGTGTACCTCACTTGATTTACTACTTCTCAGCAAATCTTACAGTGGATCTAGGCGTCTTAAACACCAATATTCAATATTCATACATGAAAATTGTAAAGTAAAGTTTGATTATTTTAAAAGGTTGATAGACAACCCTAACCCTGACCAGTGCTAAATCCTAGGGTACAGAGTCAATATGAATGCATTTCCACCATACCAGATTAGTAAAACTGATTAAAATCCAAGAAAGAGCAAGATGCCTTACAACTTTCTTTCTACAACTTAATTCCTAATTTATCAAATTCTCATGCAATCGTTAAAATCCCTGAAACTTGCCCTTAGGAATTACATCCCCCTTACATATAACCTAAAAACAGATTCCAAAATTTTCCTTACAAATTTATGAATTCAAAATGCCTTACAAATAAAACTCATAAGAATTCAAACATGCACATGAAGACAATTAAAGATCAAGAAGGGATTCCAATTAAATTTTCATTTATCAAGATGGCTTCAATACATTCAGTATTTTCTTAGACTACTCTAACTCATAAAAAATTCTACACTAGAACTTGCAATTCTGTCTTGATTGATCATTAACTAACTGACCTCTTTTACAACACTTTCTCCTACTATTTATACCTCTAGCAATCTTCGAATCTTGTTATGAATCAGGATGCAACAAGCTACAAATTGCTAGGTAAAGACAAAGAGTGACTCATCAAAAAAGAAAAAAAACAATCGAACCAAGAGTCAAGTTGTTACAAAAAGGCCTTTGCAACAAATTTGAAACAAATCTACCTTCACAGAGGGAATCTTTATCCTCATTCGTTGGCGCACACAATTTTTGTAACCACTATCCATTTCAAGATGTTGGAGAACTGTCACTTTTCATAGGAATGATGGGGTATTCCTTTTTCTTTACTTATCTGTAGGATATTTGTCCTTCCATGTGGAAAATACTTCATCATTAGGCCAAGGGAAGTTAGCTATTTCAGTTTTCTTGCTATTCAATTGATTATATTCTTCTTTGATCTGCTCAACTTCCCTTCTCCAAAACCCAAAATATGATTTGGCAGTTTCAATTGTTTCCACGGTTTGGACAAATAAAATGGTGCTTTCAAGGTTGATGATGTTGTTCATTCTTCTTGACAACTCATCATCCATCTCTCCCATCCACCTTGCTTTCTTCTTCAACTTACCACCTTTTCTGAAAAGGCTAGGGAATATTTCAAAATGAACTGCATAATTTCCCCTTTTAACACCTTTTCTCTCCTTTTGATGATAGTTCTCCTTATTTTAAAATCTGACAAGTCTTTGACAAACTTGTAAGTGGCTTTTATTGTATCATCAACATTTTCCTCCTTTTTGGATAAAGAATAAAAGAATTTCAAAACAATCTTCCTTCCTATCTATTTTGGCAAAACTGGCTCCAATGTAGCCTTGTCCTCATCAAAAGAATTCAGAATGCTCATAATTTTTCCCCACCCAAATAGATAGAAGCAGGATCTATACTCTCAGCAAACTACATTATTGTATCTCTTACCTTTTCTTCATACTTTTGTTGAACCAAGGATTGTGCATTTTGGAACTTTGTACTTTCTTCTTCCCAAGTATCCTTTACCTTTTCCAACCTTTTTCTCTCTGCTTCCAATTTCTCCTTTTCATAGTTGAGATGTACTTCTAAAATAGAGCTAGATGGCATAGGGGAAGGATGAAACTCAATGATGGGACTAGAAGATGAAAGCTGGGAATGACCAAGAGCGATCATCCTTTGAGGAAATGCTTGAACTGATTGCTGGCCATTAAGCTGTGCAATAATCTTATCCTTTTCAAAGATCACCTTCTTCTATTCATTATAAGTCGAAGGATTATTTCAAATTTTATCCTGATATCATCCTTTTCCTTAGCCTCCTTTTTTCCACTTGCATATTTAACTTGGCAGTCTTTAAGACCAGACTAGATGCTTCAACCCCTGAGGTTTCTCCAACTCTTCTCACCATCGGGCTACTCGAATAGTTAGTTTGCACAACTTCATTTCTTCTCCTACTTTCTTCTCTTTTCAAATACCACATGACCAAGGTAACATGATCTTCACTGAACACAACTCCTTTAATAGCTTTCTCAGTTGCCTCTTGTGTGTCATGTATAGTCTTTTGTTTATTTTCTGACAACATAAAAAAAAATGGCATCAACGACATCCCACTCTGGAAGAACGAGGACACCTTTTCTGACCAATTCTCTTCCCTCCTCAGGGGTGATCTTTTAAAAATATTCTAGCATTTCATGCTTTACCTCAGCTTCAATATCATTTATATCCCTATTTGTTTTCTCTTCTTATTTCTTCTGGCATGCTTCCTTGAACTGATCAATGTGGATCCTCCATAGGAATTGTATGAATGCCCCGGCCTTTACAGAAGTGTCATCAGCCATGAACTCATCACTTGCTTACTTGGTTATAGGATCCAACTCCTTACCAACAAATTCTGCCACAGTTAAGTCTATTTCAACCTGTTTAGGTGCCTCTAACATCCCTTCTTGAATTTCCTGATGAGCGACATAAATTTGTCCCACACTTTTCATATGTAGCAACTGCTATGCTCCTCCTTGCTCATCAATGTGCAGTTTTGATTGAGAAGGTGAATACACATTTTCACTTTGTTGTGTATCCTCTTCTGTCCTCTGCCTCTTTGGAGAAGGCTGAATTTCAATACCAGTATCAATTGGCCTCTTTCCTTTTGCAATAGAAATCTCCTCCATTTGCTTGGAGGAAGAAGGTAGATTTTGTGATTTCTTGCTCCTTTGGGATGCATCTCCCCTGGGCATCACTACACTATATCCTAGTCTTTGGTGAAAAACATATTCACCTGGTGGAACAGGTCTAGTGAAAGTTTACTTACTCATAATAGCCTTGGATTTATCTGGCTCTGCCTGCATGCTTGCATCCTTCTTCTTATTTAAGGTTTGTTTAATGTCCTCAAACATTGTCACCAAGGAATCAATCTTTTTGTCCATAGGCGCAAAATCCTTCAGTGGATCATAGACCTTATGAAAATATTGCACAAACTCAAGGGGTTTCTTGTAGACTAGCCACTTTTCCTTTTTGATTTCCCGCTCATGCAGTTTGAGCTCATTTCTAATGACATCCTCAGGAAAATGGAATAGGTGGTCCATCACTACACACCTAGTTTTCTTTCTGAACATATCACTCAAGAATCTGTCAGGGTTAGCACATCTGGCCATTGAGATTTCCATTCTAAAATGCTCCAAAAAATTATTCATGTGCACCATCCACCTTTGGTGATAACAAACTGATGGACAATAGTGATGGTAGGAACAATGGAACCCCTACCCTTACCTGTCAAAGCTATCTCTTGTAGACCTCCAATTTGTCTGATTATTTTAGAAATGCCAACCTTTAAAGGGACTTGATAAGGGAGTATATATGGGGTGCCTTTGAAACCATATACTCTGAATACAATTGATACAGGATATAAAATGATACCCCCCTACTTGTGCACTATCTTGATATCTTTGGCATACTGCTTAGGTCTTAAGAAAGACGATAGAACTTTTGGAATCCTGGGGTTTTCTAGAAACAACAAGGCTTTAAGACTAGAAGAAAAGCATCTATCAAAAATCACATAGCTGGCATTTTCTCTATCCCAAGACAAATCCAGGCTCCATAGCTGAACTGGCATTTCTTCTTCATCCTTAACCCTCATGAGATCCATCTCCTTCTCAAAATAACTAGCATCCTTATATACAAACATGTGCATCAATAAAGAATACCATCCAAATGGTTTATCAAGCTTTACTTTCTGAATACCTATTAAACCATTACAGATCAAATTAGCCAAAAAAGGTGCAAAGTCAAAGACTACAGCCAGATGAGGATGGAGAATCTGAACCATAATGAACATGTAATGTATTGGCATCTCTGATTTCACATCATCTCCAAAGATTTGACTCAGGGAATAATACATGCCCTTTGCCCTCATATTGAAATAATCCAGTTTAATTGGTTTATGGGTATTTGGACCTACCACATTCAATCCTCCAATCTTGTCAAAAAATTCTTTTAGAGGCCCACTCCTGAGAGAATTCCTTTGATCTTTATATACTTCATTGAAGGTGTCAAAATTAATCTCATCAAGTTGGACAGAGGGGTCATTTAATTTGAACACTTGCTGAATATCATCAACAGTGATGCTTATTAAATGATTAGCATCCACATCTCTTTCAACTCTAGCCACTGGATCATAATTCTGTGCTACCAAGAGCATAATATCATTATCCACGAAGACACTTGGGACCACTAGCTTCCCTACATCACACTGCCATATATTGCTACTAGGAGAAAAAGCATTTCTTTGACTAAACCCTACTTTGAACAAGGCCAAACCAGTCATGCTAACATCAACATCCCTCATCTAATTTCCCCTATCATACATGTCTTCACCTATCCTCAACCAAGGGTTTCTTGGCACCAATTCTTTTACTTTAGAGAAATCATTGGTAGACTTGTTTAACTCTTCCAGAAAATCATCACACACGACTCTCTCCTGATAATCTACCTTCCCTTTGAATTCTCGACGTGGTGCCATTTTTAAAAAATAGGGTATTATAAGAGGAAATATTTAATTAAAACAAAATACCTAATTCCTTCAAGCTTTTATCCAAACCAACACTCAGATTCACAAGGTATATAAATAAACAAATAGGATGACTTACTTTCTTTTTAGAAAAACTAGAGAAAATGCTGCAATTAAACTCCACCCAGTCACTCTGCAAATTGTAATGTTTGAAACCAATAATGGAGCACTTATGGTATAAAATTGCCAACAGTTAGTATTAACTCTCGACAAGATGGCCACACACTCTGCAATTACTCCTTCGTGTTTGACAAATGCGCAACCTCAACGACTCAATCAAAACCTCTTTTAACACAACTTGAATCTTTAAAACATATCCATTGATTTTACAATATTTCATCATATCGTGTGGCTCATAGAAAGCAAAGGAATCAACGATCAAATAGGACATGTGTCACTTAGTTGTGAACCCACGATGAGTAAAAATGATGCATCTGTGGGATCAAGGGATCATGCTAGCTGTCAGATGGGAAAAAATCTATGCCACCTTTATCTCTTTTCAGAACCCCAGACCCATGATCTCATAAAGCCACGTGTCGCTTAGGTGCTATGCCACAATGAAATAAGACTCTTGCAACTTCCTTTAGTGGCATCACGCCAGCCGTTAGATTTCCTACGATGTTCTCAGCACTTTAGTTCCTTTGGCCCTACCTCCACGAGATCTCAGATGGAAAAATGTTAGCTAATCACGATCCCGCGAGGAAATAAAGTAGGCTCATCTTCTATTCAAGGAAAATCGCCTGACATTGGATCACAAATAATCTACAGGATCTTTACCAAAGATTAAACCCCAGTCTGGCCCCTCCATTTGACACATGTCAACTAGGCACGATGCCTTGATGAATAACTTCCTTGCATCTTGATCTTTACGGGATCATGCCCACCGTCAGATTCATTTAAATCTGACCATGATTTACCTTACCTTTAGCTTTTAGAGGAATCAACCCCACCTTTATGGAAATGACACTTGGCGATCAGTCGTAATCCTGCAATAGCTATCAAACATGCATCTTTTGTTTAAGGAAATACACCCACCGTTGGATTCATTTAGATCTGAGTACGATTTACCTCTACTTTGAACTCAGAAGTTGTTGGTCCCACAATATGGAAAGGACACTTGTCATCCAGTCCTGATGCCTTAATGGGTATACTTCACACATCTTTTAATCATGGGAAAGCGCCAACCGTTTGATCTTATCAAAATTGATCGATGCTTTATATCCTTTAGCCCGACCACTTTCCACGTGTTTCTTAGGCGTGTTTCCGCAATGAGTAAACATGCTGCATGTTTTGATCGCGGGATCATGCCCGCCGTTAGATCAAAAAGAAATTGCTTGACAACTGGTGACATTTAAAACACAATTAGAACGTAAACTTAGGAAAAATTAATCGCATGGCCCACTATGGAAAAGTGAATTAGAGGATAAAGTGGCCCTGCTTACGATGACTTAAGACATAAGGTTAAAACTTAAGTGGCTAAAAGAGTAATGCGTAAACATAACCAGCCAAGAGACTTAGGGTTTGTTTGTCAAAAAGTAACCAAGGGTTTTAAAACAAAAGGCAGCCAAAGCCAATTAGCATGACCTCAAGGAAGCAAAAAGTTTAGAATAAACCATGACTTAGCACCAATAAATTTACAACGCCAACAATGGCTCTGACTGAGGATGCTTGATTGCAAGATCAAAGAAAGAATCTAGACTCTGGGATAGAGACCACACACACACAACATAAAGAAAATACACAACATAAAGCAAACTCACAACAGAAAGTAATCCTACTACCTATACATAAATACAAGACTATTGTGCATGGAAAGAAAGATCAATTAAAGAAATGTTTTAGGAATTGTCCATGCACTGGCAAATCCAATACCTCATCATCCAGATTTTTTAGAAAATATAAATCCTTACCATGTACCTAATGAATAATAAAGGGTCCTAACCATAAGGATTCAATTTTTTTTTGTTTTCCATTATCTTCAGCTCTGGCATTCCACTGCAACACCATGTCATTAGGCTGAAATTTTCTGCTACTGGCTCTCGTGTCAAACAAATACTTCATTTTCTGTTGACCTTTTAAATTCTTCCTCTACCCTTCTCATCTGACCTCATCAAGCTCAACCAACTAAACCATTCTATCATGTAAGGCATCACTCACTTCTAGTTCCTCATCCATGATAAATTTATAAACACAAAGTAAATTATTCAATGGCAATCTGGCTTGTACTCCATATACCAACTCAAAAGGAGACTTCCTGGTAGCTCTTTTTATAGTTACCCTATCATCCCATAAAGCTAATCTCAACTTTGAATGCTTGGCTCTTTTGTTTGTCTCCAGAGTTTTCTTCAAAATCTATTGAATGCTCTTGTTACCTGATTCTGCTTGTCCATTGGCTTGTGGATGGTATGGAGAAGAGTATGATATCACAATCCTATTTTCATCACAAAACTCCTGAAACTCTCCAGACCTAAAAAACATAGCATTATCCATTACTAGTTTTACAGGGACACCAAATCTGGTCAAGATATTATCTATCAAAAATTCAATCACAACCTTACTGGTTGCTCCCTTGGTAGGAATCGACTCAATCCATTTTATAAAATAATCTGTGGCAACTAGGATCCAACTATGTCCACCACTAGATTTCTCTGCAAACGGACTTGAGCATGTACCAAATTTAATAATAAAGCACCTGAATACTTCAACTTGGAAGAAAACTTCTGGCATGGCTCACACTTTTGCACAAATTTGAAAGAATCTTTAAATAAACAAGACCAAAAATAACTAGCCCTTAATATCTTGTGGGTAGTAGTCCTGGTAGAATAATTCCCACCACACACACCAGCACGCATCTCATTTAACACTTTATCAACCTACCATTTATTTAAGCACAACAAAAGAAAATCATCCCTATCTTTCCAAAATAATTCTCCTTGTATTAATGTGTACTTTTGGGCTTGCAGTCTGAGAGTTCTTTTTTGATTATCAACCATGATATCAGTGCATTTGGCATTCTTAATGAAATATACAATATTAGCATACCAAGGCTATTTTTCAATACTAGTTAGTGTCAGGTCTTGTACTTCCACATTATTTGTTTCACTAAATCCATATTCTCTTCAGTCATAAGCTTTGCCAAGCCTGATCCTCTTACCAATTTTGTAATATGGATTTCTAAATTGAATTCTTGAACCATGTTGATTCATTTGCATCATTTTCCATTAACTTCTGACTGGGTAAGAATGTCTTTAATTGTTGCATGAGGCACATATGTAATTACTTTTGCACAGACCATATAAGGCCTGAATAACTTCCCATCTTTTACTAATGCATATGCTTGCTTTTCCATTACCTCATAATTTAACTCTATAGCTTGGAGAGATTTACTAAAAAATGCAATAGGATGTTCATACCCCTCCTCATCCTTTTGCAATAATACAACATCAATTGTATGAAAAGATCCAAAAGAAAACAATGAGAATGGTTTACTGTAATCAGAAGACCTCAAAACAGGGGCTTCTGGAATTTATTGCTTGATTTTTTTGAAGGTAGGCTGTGCCTCTTCATCCCACTTAAATCTTGCATCTTTCTTTAAAAGATTTATTATACGCTTCACAATTTCTGCGAAATTAGTAATAAACCTTCTAACAAAATTAATCTTTCCTAAGAAAGACTATACTCCCTTGACATTCTTTGGAGCAGTGACCTTCTGAATTGCTTCTATCCTTTCTGGGTCAATTCTCACTCCTTCTTTTGATACAATATGTCCCAGTAGCTTCCCTTCTATGACTGCAAATTGACACTTTTTAGGATTCAATGACACCCCATATTCAAAGGCTTTGTTGAACACCTTTTTGAGATGTCCGCAATGATCTTCTGCCTTCTTGGAATATATTGTTAAATCATCTTGATAACTTACCATAAATAAATCAACAAATTCTTTAAATACAACATCCATAGCTCTCTGGAATGTTTCCCCTGCGTTTATAAGACCAAATGGTATCCTAACATAGATATATGTCCCCCAAGGAGTAGTAAATGCAGTCTTAAAGTGCTCTGACTCTTGCACTAATGCCTGGTTGTAACGTGAAAAACCATCCATCATTGACAATAAATCAAAACCAGTAAGTTTGTGCAACATTGCCTCCATGTTAGGCAGAGAATAGTTGTCTTTTAGAGATGCACACATAGCCTTATGTCACCATTCTTTTTTCTTACTGGGACCAGATTGGAAACCCAGGTTGAATGTCTTATGAGCTAAATAATTCCTGCATCTCTTAACCTCATTAATTCTTGTTGCATCTTGGGGGATAGCAATGGGTTAATTGGTCTTTGTTTCTGTCTAAATGGTTTAACATGTGGTTTCAGTGGGATCTCATGCTGAAAAAGGTCATCCCTGTAGGCTTTTAAGTCCTCATATGACAATGCAAACACATGCTTGTGTTTTCTCAATAATTTTATTAAATTTTCCCTAACATGAGAATCCAAATTCTTTCCAATATATACATTCTGAGGTGTTTTTTTTTTTAATCCCAAATTCACCTCTTCCAGGCTCTCAATTTTAGCATTGCTCCTTCTAGACATATAATTATCCTGATCACTGAACAATGCTTCTAATTCCACCAGCCCCTTAGGGATCTGATTAGAACTCAAATGAACAACCTCATTACCAAAAACCATGTCCTTGTCATCAACCACCTCAACTAAGGCATTACAATCTACATGTTGGCCTTCGTAAGGGTCAAGACACTAGATAAACCTGAGGATATCTTGGTCATCTTCAAAAACTTGCCAGTTGTAAACGCTGTTAGGCACAACTGGTCTACTCTTGAATTCCAAAATTGATACTCCACTTAAGGTCAAATCATCATTTTTTAAAGAAATATTGGCCAAGAAATCAGCCATGATATTTTTGACCTTTCTATCCATTTAATATTGAAGGCATCAAACAATTCAATCTGATCCCATACAACATGCTTATACAACTTTCATCTATCATTTTTCACAGCATACTGGGATCTGACTTGTGCTACTACTATCTCATAATCACCAAAAACTTTTAAACACTTAATACCATGCCTAGTGGCAATATCTAACCCCAAACATAGGGCTTCATATTCGACAGTATTATTTCTACACAGAAAAACTAACAAGAAAGATTATTCGAAAGTAGTACCTGATGGAGAAATGAAAAGGACACCAACCCCTGATCCTTCTTTGGAACAAGATCCATCAAAGTACATTTGCCACAAGCCACTTTGTTGTGTGCTCAATTCTTCCACTAATGGATCGATATTTTTGCAATCTGACATAGTTTTCTCCATTTTGAAATTTTCCATGTCCACATCCACACAATAATTAAGCATGTTATTTTGCTCCTTTTCAATAGTCACTGGTGCTCGTGGCTCTTTGTGCAACTTTACTTCATTCCCATTTATTAGGATTGTTACATAAGACAAATCTAATTGCACATGACCTCCTACTGCTACATCCCACTGCCTTGACAACAACATACCATAATGGGGTTGGGTATCCACAACAACCACGTCCATCTTGTAAGTTGCTTCAGGAAAGACAATAATCTTAACCTCAACTCCCTTCAGAGTTCCCACCACATGTACCTCTCTATTGTCCATGGCATAACATCTTCTATAAAAAGTATCTACATCCATTTCCAACTATTTCATTACTTCATATGGCATTACATTTGCAGCAACACCAGAATCAATCATACAATTTTTCACAAGCTTATTGTTTATTAGTAGGGTGACATAGAAAGGATCTACTTGAGAGGATTCTTGGGTAATCATATTACCCACATATAAAATAGGAGTTTTTGGCTCAAATAAAATCTCCTTCCTCTTACTCTCCTTATTTTCAACAGGGACATCTACTATCCCCTTAAACAATGACATTGCAGCCTCTCTATGTTCCTTTATTTTTAACATTTCAAGAAGGGGAACTAAAACCTTCATCTATGTAAGAGCATGCCTCATATCAAACATAGGAATTTAAAACAATATGTCATTTGTTCTCTTCCCATTTTTTCCCTTGTCAATCACAACTTGCTTGTCCAATTTCACTTCCTTCTTCTCTGTTTGAGCAGAAGAAGATTCTCTTTGTTTGGTAGCTTCTTTCTGATTTTTACCTTGGCTTGAGATTTAGCAGCAACCTCTAGGGCATCTTCCTTGATAAAAAGAGAAGCAGGTTTACCTTGACGAAGCTCCACCTTTCTATTCCTCAAGTTGTAAGCACTTCTAGCTTGATTGATTGCTGCTATAGTCAAGGATATTTTTTCTTCATCACTAGGCAATCTAAAATGAGGATGTTCTTTGTCATCATTCACAATATTGATAGTATTTCGTAGCACAATACCAACTTCATCATCTGAATCAAAGAAAACTTATTGCTGGTACTCTTGGTACTGTCCTCTCCTACTATTTACATCCTCAATGGGTTCATCATCTTCATAAGACCATGGATTACAAGGCCTTTTCATAGTGAACATATTCATAGTAGGGTCTTCTTGTTCTGAACTCATCTGTTCACTTCTATCCTCCATCTGTTTAGCTAAAGCTTGTGCCACAACACATTGAAAAGAAGAGTGAGGGATATTGCAAGCAACACACCAAGGGGTATTTTCTAAATTATTTGTGGCATTCCTCTTCAAGGGATCAGATGTTTCCTTAGTCTTCTGGTTCTCTTGATTATCTATAATAGGCTTGCCATCTTTCCAAATTGTCTTGTATGGCATGTCCCTCAAATTTAGATATCTATCATATCTCTGATATTGATGTTTGTTAAATCATGAGAAACTTTATCATTTCTATCAATTTTGGTAGTAAGGTCTTTTATTGCACTCACCAATTTATCCACCCTATCCTCCTCCTTGGCAGGTTTACTTGTCTATCCTCTTGTATCCTTCCACAGTTTTTCATCCTCTCTCTCTTTCCCATTTTCCCCGAGGCTTGTCTATTGCTTTCAATGTCTATAGCAATTTTATAAGAATCCCTTACAGTACATGGATTCTTATCCCTTAGAAGGTATGACATATTTCCATCTGCAACATTGAGGTATGTAGTTAAACACACTTCTTCAGCTAGTCTCAACACCTGAAATAACTTGTTCATGGCTTTCTGAAATCTATTAGTGAAATCTTCCATACTTTCATTTGGAAACTTCTTAATATTATTGAACTCATTCAACATGTAACCTGCATTTACACGTTCATGATATTGCCCTAAAACACCTGGCAAACTCATCCCAAGATGCTACACTATCTTCAGAAAAATTTCTATACCAATCCTTAGAATCTTTAGTCATAGATTGAACAAAAAGTTTCATAATGACATCCTCATGTTCAATCTCAAAATCAGTCATCTTGTGAGTGAAATCCTTAAGGTGTTCTTAACAAGTTATAACATTATTACTAGTAAAATTGGGGATTTTATCTCTTACCTCATTTGGGATGACATTTGGGTGACCATGGATGCCATCAAAAAACAATGGATGGTATCTGATGAACTACAACTGATTGTATGTTTGAAGTCATTTGTTGATATTCAATCGACTTGCAGAAGTGATGATAAACATTATCAGTTAATGTATTGTCATTGATGTCAACTTATTTGAGTATTATTATGGTGGAAAGCATTTGTTATGAATTGAAGATCTGGAACAAACAATGTTTATGTGGTCAGAAAATGAAGAGTTATGTATACACTGAGAGACAATGTAAACTGATTAAAATACAGTGTATACCGAGTACAATGATAAACGAGCAAGGGATTGTCGACACAATTATTGATCAAGCAATTTAATCAAACTGAGGCCGACTAAGATGTTGAGATAGAAATTGATGATTTTGAGGTAAAAGATAAAGTTTTTTATTTGATCAAATGGATATTAAAATTCAATGAAGATCAGACGACAAAGATTGAAACGTGTTTTTAACACAACTGCCGAGGATGGATCAGGCGAAAAAATCAACAATGGAGATTAAGCGAACAAATTTGAAGGATGAAAATTAAATGAGACATGATGTATATATAAGAGACAAGAGATTCATTATGAATAACATGATGCTATGATTCTCACATGCTAATTTTATGCATGACTGATCAAACTGGTTAAAGACAGAACCAAGTGTTATTCTACAGACATCGCCGAGCAAACAAAAGAAAGAGCATTACCGAGAAGAACAAGTATGAAGTATGAGATGAAATGAAGTGAAAAAATTGATCAGAGATATTATGTACTTAGCATAGATCTAAAAATCTGCAAATCAGAGTTGTATTTGAATTAGATCATTACTGTACTAGTTTAACCATTGTTACAGATTAATCTCTTAACCGAGTAGGACAGTGAATTCCTTGTTAGAACATTCAGAGAATGTTGATTTTTTTCTTGTTGACCCCATAGTGAATGCATGGTCAAGAGAGAAATGTTAGTTTTAAATCCTCTAACCAGGTCACATTTAACAGTGTGCATTGTAACCTTTAGCAGGGTTGGCTCTTTGCCGAGCTCACTTCAGAAGAGTGAAAATATTTTGGGTTACTAGTCCCAGGTGGTTTTTCCCTTAGCATGGTTTCCACGTTAAAATATATGTCAATGTGCATGAATATTGTGGATTGTTATTTTACTAAATACACTTTACCTTGTTGACCTAGATCGGTAATCACAGTATTAATTTACTGATACTTGGTAAACACTATTGATGAAATTTTAAGTTTACATAATACATTTTCACCAAGTTGAATTATTTGTTTAAATTGTTTTGAGATACATTTGGAGAAATCTGGGACTTTAGGATAATTTGTGAGGAAATTGATTCTAACTGATTCACCCCCCCCTCTCAGTTATTCTAACAGGTATCTATCCAAATGGACATGTCTTCTCTGAAAATTTCCAAGAACATGGGTCCCACTTGTTCCCACTGCATGTCCTTGGTTTGTTGCATTCCTTGAAACACCAGCAACAAAGTGACTACCAACAATAAGAACTGCAAAAAAAAATTTGTACATTTTGGGGAACAGTAGTTTGTAGATTTTGTACTGGACCAACCGCTTGGTTTTTCTGACCAGAGCCAGTTGGTTGGGCTTTCGATGTTGGTCCAGCTGCTACTTGCGTGGCACCTATTGCTACAGTTTTATTTGCAACAACATTTAGGAAGGCAATCTTCTTCTTTATCTCATCAACTTCAATTGTTTCCACGATTTGGAAAAATAAAATGGCGCTTTCAAGGTTGATGATGTTGTTCATTCTTACTCATCATCCATCTCTCCTATCCACCTTTATTTCTTCTTCAACTTACCATCTTTTCTGAAAATGCTAGGGAATATTTCAAAATGAACTGCAGAATATTCCCCTTTTAACACCTTTTCTCTCCTTTTGATGATAGTTCTCCTTATTTTAAAATCTGACAAGTCTTTGACAAACTTGTAAGTGGCTTTTATTGTATCATCAACATTTTCCTCCTTTTTGGATAAAGAATAAAATAATTTCAAAACAATCTTCCTTCCTATCCATTTTTGCAAAATTGCCTCTAGTGTAGCCTTGTCCTCTTCAAAAGAATTCAGAATTCTCATAATCCTTTCCCCACCCAAATAGATAGAAGCAGGCTCTATACTCTCAGCAAATTGCATGATTGTATCTCTTACATTTTCTTCATACTTTTGTTGAACCAAGGATTGTGTATTATGGAACTTTCTACTTTCTTCTTCCCAACTATCCTTTACCTTTTCCAACCTCTTTCTCTTTGCTTCCAATTTCTCCTTTTCATAGTTGAGCTCTGCATCTAAAATAGAGCTAGATGGCATAGGGGAAGGAGGAAACTCAATGATGGGACTAGAAGATGAAGGCTGGGAAGGATCAAGAGCAATCATCCTTTGAGGATATGCTTGAACTGATTGCTGGCCACTCAGCTATGAAATAATCTAATCTTTTTCAAAGATGTGCCTTCTTCTATTCATTGTAATCCTGAAGGATTGTTTCAAATTTTATCCCGAGATCATCCTTTTCCTTGGCCTCCTTTTTTGTCACTTGCATATTTAACTTGACAATCTCTAAGACCAAACTAGATGCTTCGACCCCTGAGGTTTCTCCAACTCTTCTCACTGTCAGGCTACCCAAATAGTCAGTTTGCACAACTTCATTTCTTCTCCTACCTTCTTCTCTTTTCAAAGACCACATGACCAAGGTAGCATCATCTTAACTGAACACAACTCCTTTGATAGCTTGCTCAGTTGCCTCTTGTGTGTCATGTACAATCTTTATTTATTTTCTGACAACATATCAAACAATGACATCAGCGATATCCCACTTTGGAAGAATGAGGACACTTTCTTTTCTGACCGATTCTCTTCCCTCCTCAGGGGTGATCTTTTCAAAATCTTCTAGCATGTCATGCCTCACCTCAGCTTCAATATCATTTTATATCCCTATTTGGTTGCTCTTCTTGTTTCTTCTAGCATTCTTCCTTGAAATGATCAATGTGGATCCTCCATAGGAATTGTATGAATGCCCTGGCCTTTACAAAACTATCATCAACCATGAACTCATCAGTTGCTTGCTTGGTTATAGGATCCAACTCCTTACCAGAAAATTCTGCCACAGTTAAGTCCATTTCAACATGTTTAGGTGCCTCTGACATTCCTTCTTGAATTTCTTGATGAGTGACATTAATTTTCCCCACACTTCTCATCTGTAGCAACTACTCTACTAATCCTTGCTCATCAATGTGCAGTGGTAATTGAGAAGGTGAATACACATTTTCACTTTGTTGTGTATCCTCTTCTGTCCTCTGCCTCTTTGGAGAAGGCTGAATTTCAAGACCAGTATCAATTGGCCTCTTTCCTTTTGCAATAGAGAGCTCCTCCATTTTATTGGAGGAAGAAGGTGTATCTTGTGATTTTTGGCCCCTCTGGGACGCATCTCCCCTGGGCATCAGTACATTGTATCCTGATCTTTGGTGAAAAAGATATTGACCCATGGAACAATTCTAGCAAGAGTTGACTTAATCAAAATAGCCTTGGCTTTATTTGTCTCTACCTGGATGACTTCCTTCTTCCGATTTAAGGTTTGTATAAAGTCCTCAAACATTGTCATTAAGGAATCAATCTTTTTCTCCACAGGCTCAAAATCCTTCAATGGATCATAGCCCTTATCAAAACATTGCACAAACTCAAGGGTTTTCTTGTAGACTAACCACTTTTCCTTTTTGATTTCCTGCTCCTGCAATATGAACTCATTTCTAATGACATCCTCAGGAAAATGGAATTGGTGGTCCATCACTACACACCTAGTTTTCTTTCTGAACATATCACTCAAGAACCCCTCAGGGTCATCACATCTAGCCACTGAGGTTGCCATTCTAAAAGGCTCCAAAAACTTATTCATGTTCACCCATCCACCTTTGGTGATAACAAACTGACGGGAAATAGTGATGGTAGGAAAAAAGGAACCCCTGCCCTTACCTATCAAAGCCATCTCTTGCAGACCTTCAATTTGTCCAATTATTTCAACAATGCCAACCTTTAAAGGGAATTGGTAAGGGAGTATATATGGGGTACCTTTGAAACCATATACTCTGAATATAGTTGATACATGATATAAAATGATATCCCCCCAATTGTGCACTATCTTGATATCTTTGGCATACTGCTTAGGTCTTAAGAAAGACAACACAACTTTTGGAATCCCGGGGTTTTATAGAAACAACAAGGCTCTGAGCCTAGAAGCAAAGCATCTATCAAAAATCACATAGCTGGCATCTTCTCTATCCCAAGACAAATCTAGGCTCCATAGCTAAACTAAAATTTCTTCTCTATCCTTAACCCTCATGAGATCCATCTCCTTCTCAAAATAACTAGCACCCTTATATAAAAACATGTGCATCAATAAATAATACCATCCAAATGATTTATCAAGCTTTGCTTTCTGAATACCTATTAAACCATTATGGATCAAATCAACCAAAAAAGGTGCAAAGTCAAAGATTACAACCAGATGAGGATGGAGAATCTGAACCATCATGAACATGTAATGTATTGGCATCTCTGATTTCACATCATCTGCAAAGATTTGAATCAAGGAATAATACATGCCCTTTGACCTTATATTGAAATAATCTAATTTAAATGGTTCAAGGGTATTTGGACCTACCACATTCAATCCTCCAATCTCTTCAAAAAATTCTTTTTGAGGCCCACTCCTGAGATAATTCCTCTGAGCTTTATATACTTCATTGAAGGTGTCAAAATTAATCTCATCAAGCTGGACAAAGGGGCCATTTAATTTGAACACTTCCTAGATCTCATCAGTAGTGATGTTTATCAAAGGATTAGCATCCACATCTCTTACAACTTTAGCCACTGGATCATAATTCGGTGCTACGTGGAACATAATATCAACATCCATGAAGACACCACCAGCTTCCCTACAATGTCAAACTGCCATATATTGCTACTAGGAGAAAAAATATTTCTTTGACTAAACCCTACTTTGAACAAGGCAAGACCAGTGATGCTAACAGCGACATCCCTCATCTAATTTCCCCTATAATACAAGCCTTCACCTATCCTCAATCGAGGGTTTCTTGGCACCAATTCTTTTACTTTAGAGAAATCATTGGTAGACTTGTTTAACTGATCCAGAAAATCATCACACACGACTCTCTTGTGATAATCTACCTTCCCTTTGAATTCTCAATGTGGTGCCATTTTAAAAAAACTAGGGTATTGTAACAAGAAAGATTTAATCGAAATAAAAGTCCTAATTTCTTCAAGCTTTTATCCAAACCAACACTCAAATTCATAAGGTATATAAATAACCAGACAGGATGACTTACTTGCTTTTTAGAAAAACCAGAGAAAATGCTATTTAATTAAACTCCACCCATTCGCTCTGCAAATTGTAATGTTTGAAACCAAGAATGGAGTGCACTTATGGTAAAAAATCACCAAAAATTAGCATTTACTCTTGACAAGATAGCCACACGCTCTGCTATTACTCCTTCGTGTTTGAAAAACCTGCTACCTCATTGGCTCAATCAAAACCTCTTTTAACACAGAGCTTGAATCTTTAAAACACAACCGTTGATTGTACAATATTTCATCATATCATGTGGCTCACAAAAAGCAAAGGAGTCAACGATCAAATAGGGAAAGTGTCACTTAATCGCGAACCTGCGATCAGTAAAACTGATGCATCTTTGGGATCAAGGGATCACACTATTTGTCAGATGGGAACAAATCTATGCCACCTTTACCTCTTTTCAGAACCCCAGACCCACGATCTCATAAAGCCACGTGTCATTTTGGCGCTATGCCTCAATGAAATAAGACTCTTGCAACTTCCTTTAGTAGCATCACGACAGCCGTTAGATTTCCTGTGATCTGCTCAACACTTTAATTCTTTTGGCCCTACCTCAACGAGATCTCAGGTGGACAGATGTCAGCTAATAACGATCCCGCGAGGAAATAAAGTAGGCTCATCTTCTATTCAAGGAAAAGCGTCTGTCATTGGATCACAAAGATAGGATCTTTACCAAAGCTTAAACCCTACTCTGGCCCTGCCATTTTCCATATGTCAACTAGGCGCGATGCCTTGATGAATAAATTCCTTGCATCTTGATCTTTACAGAATCACGCTCACCATCAGATTTATTTAAATCTGACCACGTGTGATTTACCTTACCTTTAGGTTTTAGAAGAATCGACCCCACCTTTACGGAAATGACACTTGGCGATCAGTCGTAATCCTGCAATAGCTATCCAACATGCATCTTTTGTTTAAGGAAATGCGGCCACCATTGGATTCATTTAGATCTGAGCACGATTTACCTCTGCTTAGAAATCAGGAGCTTTTGGTCCCGCAATCTGGAAAGGACACTTGTCATCCAGTCGCGATGCCTTAATGGGTATACTTCACACATCTTTTAATCACGGGAAAGCGCCAACCGTTAGATCTTATCACAACCACTTGATGCTTTATGTCCTTTAGCCCGACCACTTTCCACATGTCACTCAGGCGTGTTTTCGCAAAGAGTAAACATGTTGCATCTTTTGATTGAGGGATCACGCCTGCCGTTTGATCAAAAAGAACTTGCTTGACAACTGGTGACATTTAAAACATTATTGGAACGTAAACTTTGGAAAAATTAAACACATGGCGCGCTATGGAAAAGTGACTTAGAGGATAAAGTGGCCCCGCTTATGATGACTTAAGACATAAGGTTAAATTTAAGTGGCTCTAAAAGTAACACGTAAACATAACCAGCCAAGAGACTTAGGGTTTTTTTTCAAAAAGTAACCAAGGGTTTTAAAACAAAAGGCAACCAAAGCCAACTAACATGACCTCAAGGAAGCAAAAAGTTCAAAACAAACCAAGACTTAGCACCAGGAAATTTACAGCCCCAACAAGATGAATGACACTCTGGCTGTCTGTAAACAAGTAATTATTAACCAGCGGTTTACCCAATTCTTCCATGAAAGATGACAACCATATCGTCTCCTTGCTTGCCTTTATATATCGATTCTCTCTCATTTTGCTAACTTACAAAGTTGTTGTAAATAAACATGTATTTTGAGACATGTCTTTGGAGATTTGATTGTTCACATATGTATTAAAGGTGAAACATTATCATATGAGCTAATCTAACATTGAATATACATTCATTATCACTATTCATAAGCAAAATATACATATATTAATGAATGAACTAGTTTTTTAGATTTAATGAAAATATAAATATTTTGCATTCGTTAAGTAGAAAAACCCTTATTTATGAAGCTCTCTCTCTAGTCTGATAAATTAATTAAAATAAATTTATTAGGCTCTCAAAACCAGATTTTACACATTAATAAATGAATTTATTGAATATTACAATCATCTATACTATTAGGTATCTTCCAATCCCACTTCATAGTCTCTTATCACATTAATATATAGAAACTATTGAAATTATTTAATATAAATTTTTAATTAAAAACAAAATGCTTATAATATTTAAGCAATTAAGAATATAAATAATCGACTAGTTCTCTGCAACTAATATCCTTAGGCCCAACCATCACCTATATTTGATTCCCCTGTGTTAAAAGCTTAACACATGTTTGCAATAGTTGTTTTATTCAGATTATGCTTGTATAGATTCTGGAGTTTGCCTCTTTAACTCTAGCTTGTGGACAAGACAGTGTTTAAATTAATAAGGGATGTTTACTGTATCCAGATAAACCATGCATTTAATATAACTATTTTCTGACGAAAACACCACATATGTCTTCCAAAAGCCAAGCCTGCGTCGGCGACAGAATCTTGGTGCTTAAGGAGCTTTAAGCTTTGAAATGCTAAAAAGAAAAGAAACAACATTTGAATACTTCGAAATGTTCCGACAAATTGTGCATTAATAATTTGTGTTGATCGTTTCAGAGCAGGAGGCCATTAATTAGTTAGAACATAGGTCCCTCTACAATGATGCGCCCACGATATATTATATTATTCTATTCAAATTCGAATTAATTCAATTATTTTTCGTCTTTCCACACGCACGTGCTCGGTGCCGTTAGTCGACATAACGGCGGACTTGACAGGCTGCACTCCGTCAATACAGCTGGCAAATCCGATGTTTAATATTTTAACTCCAGGCTTTGTTTGGGGCAGGGCCAGAGTTCGAATGGCACAGAGGGATGTTGCAAAGGGTGGAGTCGGCGATTTTCGGAGGATTTTAATCGGAATTTGAGGTAAGATTTGGATAATAGATTTTGATTCAAGTTGTACATTCGTTTACTGATCTGAACCTGGAAGTGAAATTCTGTATGTAGATGATGATAAAACTGTTTTGTTGGGTTTAGTGGAAGTTACAGTTGTTGCCTGATGAAATGGATTTTGATCTTGAATTCAAACGACTAAAGGAACTGTGCGTTTCTCTAGCCAATGTTTTTGAAAGTTGCAGAAGGTTTGTTTTGTCGGTTTTCGTGTTCATTGAATTTGTGATGCTTTACAGAAGTTACTGCGATCGTGATGAAGAAGCTCAGGAAGTTGTGAAAAGATATAGATTTGGTGCGCTTGTAAGAAAACAGCTGTTCCAACGAGGGATTGAAGTGGACGACTGTTGAGTTTGAGAAGAAATCTACGGTTTTGTAGTTTGATCAAGAAGCATGCTGGCTTGCATTGCTTGTTCGAAGCGGCTCAATGACAGCATGGACGAGGATGGCTCTGCCACTCCCAGGTCTCCGGCCTCAAGAGAGGCCATCAAGAATCTCACTGCTCAGGTCACTTCGTTTACGTTTTTTTTCAAAGATTTTGTGGTTTGGTTTTGTCTATTGAATGGATGAATTTACTAGAGGTTAGGTTTTCCTGAGTTTTTTTCTTTGAAGATCTTCAGACACGGCATCTTGAGCTCCTTTAAAGATTTATGATGGAACACCTCCAAGTAGATTTTTTTGCAGGCCATAAGCATTCTGCTTTTGCGTGTCTGAAGCGACATTTTTTTCTTTTTAAGAGCATAGGGTTAGAGAGAGATGACAAAGCTGTGTAGAAGATTTTATATCGATGTTTCAAATCTATCTTACTGAATAATGCATCATTCGAGAGAATTGTGGATATAAAGTGTTATCATCCTCGGTAATCCTTAAATATATTGTTCATCTTCATGTGGATGATGGATCATCAGTTTGATCGCAAACGATGATATAAAATCTTCACACAGCTCCTTTTCCCAAAAAAATTATAGACATGTTAGGTTTTATGAAAGTCTTTCAGAAAGTGATATCAAGATTTTTATGCATGTTAATGTGAATGATCGATTGCATCTGGTGCAGATTAAGGACATGGCATTAAAGGTCTCTGGATCGTATCGGTACAGCAAGCCGTCAGGCCTCAGCCGTGAGGGACAGCTGAGATTTATGCTGGAGTCAGAGTTAGCAGGATCTGAAAGCGGAACTCCAAGCAGAGGAGCTTCCACCTCCGCTCGCCCGTCCAATGTTTTATCTTCTTCCAGAACCGATGTTCTCCGCAGCTCAAATTCTTCAAGCAATGGCACGCCAAAGTTTAACAATGCCTCAGAACCAATGGAAGAAGAAGAACAGGACGACGAGTGCAAAGAGTGGATATCACACGTCGAACCAGGAGTCATTATAACTTTAATTTCTCTCGATGGAGGAGAAAATCAGCTCAAACGCATCAGATTCAGGTAATGAAATCCCTTTTAAACTTTGTTGAAGGAATTTGGATATGATCTTTGCATGTGAAATCAAAATTTTGATTGTAAAATTTGTTGCGAGAATTTGGATATGTTTATTGCCTGTGAAATCAAAATTTTACTTTTAAAGCTTCGTTTGAAAATATTCTGATTTTTTTTTTTGTAAATGAAAGAAGAAAATTTGTGAATAGGCTACATTGTTTCTGTGATCACATTATGTGTAGTCTTTTTTGAATATACAGGCATGAGAAATAGAAGTTATTCTCCTAAAAGAAAAAGGTGCTACATAACCATCGGGTAGGTTAAAAAAACCAGGAATTGAATTTTAGGCAATTCACAAGCGCTTTCGTCACAAATCATTAAAATTAAGAAGGACCGCCTGTAGTCTTGTAAATTTCTTTCTTAGTCCTCACTGATTGTCCAGCAAGAACTAAATTATACAGTCTCCTACCGATCTCCTTCTGATCATAAGAATTTTAGAAGAATGCATCGCCCTGCAAAAGTCTTTGAGGGTTAAATAGCATCATATGAATTATACAGTTTCTATTATACAATAGAAACGAAAACTATGGAATACTAGCTAAATTTATTACCTTGACGGTCACTCTAAAACAGTCTTTAATATACGGCCAAAAACCCCGAAATATGTCTGCGGGCTGTGAATTTCCAGTGCCGTTTTGCTGTTTTACAATTCTCAGATCTACTAATGTATTTTTTAACAAATTACAGCTGGAGGTTAAATATGTTGGCCGTATGGTCGTGCTTGTACATTTTCACATTAAACACTCAAATTTTCTACATGACTTTGTCGGACAAAAGCTTAAAATTTCCACAGAATGTCGGAAACACTAGGTAAAGGATCATTGTTGTTCCAACCGTGAAAGGTACAGATTCATTCCAGAGAGCCTGGCTAGGAATGCATGTCGACCGTCGCGTAGAATATTTCTGACACGAAATTTGCGCGACTATAGGCAAATTCTATATTTTTAGTCTTTGATATTGACTGGTAGGACCGGAGGTCAATTTGAGTAGAATCCGATCAATCCTCACCATATTTCACGGATGATCTTAAAGTATGTACGAACTGCTGCAAAGATTACGGTATGAAAAGCAGAAAGTTATTCCTTCGGGACCGAGATTCCGACATTAAAATGGCTGAATGCTGTAAAGTCTGATTGATTTCGTATACGGCTCCGTGTTCAGATAACTGACTTGAATGTGCACAAAAGCACGAATTCTGACAGACGATAACAAATATGTCAGAAACCGAATCATTGCACATGTTTCTCCTGTGGAAGATTCTATTAAAAATTTAAATCGTCCGCTCTGATAAATATTCGTTTGTGTGGCAATTGCAGCCGGGAATTGTTCAACAAGAGGCAAGCTCAGCTGTGGTGGACAGAAAATCAAGAAAAAGTGTTGGAGCTGTATAATGTCCGTCCTAACACCAAGGGTGAAAATTGCGGCGACATTCACAGATCTAACGGCGAAGAGGTAAAATACAAAGTTTTCTCAACATAAAACATGAATATCTAACTTTGGACAGCCAATTTGTCTGGTATTAATGGTATTGTATATGGTACAGAGAGACGGTAACTTACAGGAGGCGAGAGGTGAAAACGTTCTTCCGATAAGGCCTGTGTCTGCAAATTCTTCGCGCGACGCGGATCAATCCGACGACTTACAGAGCTGCAGCGACAAGTATTCAATGCAGAGCGCCACAAATTCAAGCGAGCAAGAACAAGATGAAGAAGAGGAACACGAACAGGAGGCTGAGTGGGTTGAAGAAGACGAGCCCGGCGTATATATTACCATTTACTCTTCCCCAGGCGGTGCCAGGGAAGTGAAACGTGTCAGATTCAGGTTGCATTTTTGTTCTTTTTTTTGTCATTTAAATTTGAATCCAATCGCTGGAATGATTTGCGAAGATTTTGTGTTGGTGGACTGCAGAGATTTGATTCATTACATTGATTATAGAGAGTCTCTGATAAACATAGTTTTTTATTATTATTTTATGTCGGATTTTAATATTTTCAATTAATTTATTTGTGTATTTTAAATTTGGTCAGTCGTGAGAAGTTTAGCGAGATGCAAGCGCGCTTATGGTGGGCAGATAATCGTCAGCGAATACAAGAACAATACATAGACGGGCACACCTTGTAAAGTGAGTTGTTTCATTTGTTGTTGGGATTTTTTAATAATTATAATTAATTATGTCTATAGATGTAATTTAATGGCAACAAGTTGTTTGTATGAAAAACAAATGGTACGATTGATGTAAATGCAATTCACATTTTTTAAGATTTGAAAGGAAAGGATGATTATTTTTTATATTTCTATGGGATATGGGAAATAGACTCGTTCTTTTGAATTTTTGAGAAATAGAACAAATAGCTGATTACTTTCTCTACTTTTATTTTAATTTTAAATTTTAATACCTATGAATATAGTTACATAAATTTTTAAAAATGTAGAAAAAATATAGATATGCTACTCATATTATTTTTAGTTATAATTATATATGATAAGAAAAAAAAAAGTATTACTATGGCATTGCAAATCTATTGGAGCTTAAAACTTAATTAAGCTTTCTAAAGGATTTGCAATCATTTGAGGAATTGAAAGGCATCTTTTGGTTTTAATATGGAAGGAAAATAGGGTCTTGGAATAATGTGCTTTAAAGAAAATTTATTCAATATTAGTGTAACATGTCTTTTTTTTGCAAGATAATTTTTGGATTTGATTGTGTAAGATTTTTTATCATCAATATTTCGAATTACACTACATGATCCATAATCAGGATGTAGGAGAGCAAAAGACTCTTCTCTTTTTGCTCTCTTGCATCCTGATGATGAATCATGTAGTGTGATTTGAAACGTTGATGATAAAAAATCTTACAGAAACTTATATAAGTATCTTGTTAAAAAGGGATAACTGAAAACAATTAAAAATATAGATTTTATTAGAAGTCTCTTAAAGTGAGATTTTAAGTTGAGTTTTGACATAACTTAAAATTTAATTTATGCTTGGTAGAAATAGATATTATGGAACATTGTTCTCAAGGTTTGTAAATGGTGGATTTGAGATGACCAACAAAGTTGAAGCATTAGGGTCCGTTTGGTGCATGGAATTAATTTATCCAGAATAGGCCTATTCTAGAATAAGGACATATTCTCGAATTAATTGATCCTGAAAATGAAAGATGGAATAAGCTATTATGCGTTTGGATCCCATAATGTGGAAATGGAATAAGGATTATTTTTTATTTTTTTAATTAATTTGAACAATATGTATTTTTAACTTGTGTACACACATACACACACATATACAAACATGTCTGTGTATATACACACATGTTTGTATATACACATGTGTACACACACACACACATATATATATACACACATATGTGTGTATATACACATACACATATATATACACACATGTGTATATATATACATACCCACATTAAAAAAAGATTAACAAATAAAATTAAAATAAAATAAAATAAATTTGAATCCATAAATAGCTTATTCTCGAATAAGAAATGAATTCCATCTTTTTTTCGAATTAACTAATGCAAGCATTGGCCAAAAAATGAGGATTAATTTCTAATTCAGGAATTCAAAAATGGCCCCAAACAACGAATTAATTTATTCTCAGATTAAATAATGCCTATTCCAGGTTAATACCAAGCACCAAACGGGCCCTTAGTGTTTTAATAAGATCTTATAATGAAATGGCTTGATGAGTAAAGTGTTGAAAGTGGAGGGGATCCTACTTGGTGAAAATGGGACACACTAATAAATTCTTTTCTTATTAGATGTTTTAAAATATTAGAGGAAATCTAGAATGTGAGAATGTGAGTCGTTTATAGAGATTATAAACAACTAGTTTGTCAATATGATAATTTTTTAAACTCCCTTCTTAGCTTTAAAATTTTTTTATTGACCCAAGGATGAAAGTAGAAAGGTCTATTTCATTCTTTGGTCTATGTGTGCCATGAAAATAGATATTTTGACTTCTTTATGTTTCCTTAGTTATAATAACTAAATTATTTATAGTTAAAATATTAATTTTCTTTGCACTATGTGTGCCATGAATTTTTTTTTTACTTCTTTATGTTTTCTTAGTTATAATAAGTAAATTATTTATAGTTAAAAGATAATGCAAATTAATGATTTGTGAGATTTTCTATATAAAATCTATATCTAAAAAAATTAAATAGTTACATCACTTTTAAATACAAATAAATAAAATGTTTCCTATACATTAAAGTACTTTTTAATACATAACTTGAAGTTCTAGAGATTAATTATTTTTATAAAAAAATTAACATATACCTTTAATGTAGATATCTAACAGTATGTTTTTATTATTGTTTTAAATGTCGCTTATTTTATTTATAATTGAAATTTTAAATGAAAAAAATAATATTTTCTTATAATGTGTTACTTCAATTAGACATGAATAATTTTTATAAAATTTTAACTAGATCATTAACATATAACTAAGGCACACACATTTTGCTACATATTTAATTTATTATTACATGTAAAATTTCATAATTTTTAATTTGATCATTAACATACATCTAAGGAAAGCATCTAGTTTTTCAAAAAGGTTACTTTAAGGGCTATATTGACCTAAAAAAATTCATCTTATGATGCCCAATTTAGTAAAAAAAACATATCGTTTGGATATGTAGTTTTAGGCTATTGAAATATTTCAATGTGGTTTGGAAGGAAATGTCTTCCACTTAGGTGTCACACAACCACTTTCAATCAAAGGTCTATGGCTATCATAGAGGGAGGAGGTGGGCTCAGATATAACCTATCCTCTTAAAACTCTTTCAAGACCATTAGTTGGAGTCTAACCTTCAATTGAAGTTTCTTCCCATATAAATGCAAGAAGGCCTTCGATTAAAGGACCTTCAATCAAAGGTGTCATGTTTTGGATGAAATTTGATTTCTTAATTTTGTGAGTGGCCCACAAGCGAGATGCACTTTTGTACTTCTTTTTGAGAAACAAGGTGAAACTAATATAATAAAAAAAATCCTAAGTGTATACTAACATGAAATATAAAAATTCAAAAGTAGACAATCATAGAAAATTATGCGAGAAAGCACTCAAATCAATGGATATAAAAAAAATTAAACATGAATTTTCAATGCATAACTCAAAATTTGTGTGAAGATTTGTTTTAGAATTTTTGTTGCTAGAGAAAGAGGACATGTATATATTAATCTCCAATGAAAAAATTCAACATCAAGAAATTTTACTCAAAATTTAGATAACATTTTGAAAACACCTATGTACTTGTAAATATGATCTCAAACTTATTTCTCATACCTCTAAGATGTATGAAAAGAAAGAAAGAATTATACATTCTTTGAGAAAACTAACATGGATACCAAAATCATAGAATCATACAAAAAACCAACACCCATATTAGAGAGAAAATGGGAATCACATGAAAATACTGATTTATCCTCATATAGTAAATGAAACCTTAAAGAAATCAATGACTATAACTCCCTGATGAATCACACATACAAGTGTAGCACTCCATTTTCAAGATAATAGCTCATGTGGATCCCATTTATTATGACAAGATTCCCCACTCTTCAATCCTAGTGCATAGAATTAAGAAATAATATCTAGTGTCTAAATTCCAATAAATTTACATAACTATAATTATCTACCTTTATGATATCATATGTAAAGCACTATCAAGATTCTAGAACAATCCTAAATACAAATATTTTCTCCACTTACACCCTAGGTGTCCATGAGAATCTTCTAAAAGTCTTAGAGACACATAAAATATACATAAGATTTACGAGGTTAATTAGACATTAATCCTAACATTCTCCCACTTAATATTATATATTACAAATACATCCATAGGAAACAAAAAAGCACTAAAATATTTAAATCCCATGGCCTAGCCTTCATGAATCAAGAGAACTTACCTATAGTCATTGTCTTCATAAAGGAATCTATAACATTTTCTCAAGTGTTAACCTTTTACAAAAATGCCTCCATTATCTATCATCTCTCACACAAAGTGATAGTGAACATCAAAATACTTTGTACACACATGGCACATGCGATCCCTAGCTAAAAAATTTCTCTTTGACTATCAAAAGCTATTTGATAAGCCTTCAATTAAAATCAATACCTACATAAAGTTTCTATAACCATAATGCCTTTTTAGAGTCATATGTAATGGTCATAAAGTTGTTCTTCCTAGCAAGAATTATTGCAGTAGGATAATGGCTAGGAGGATAAAGAATTATGGCATCAAGATTTCCAAAGTTCAGCCAAGGCTTGGCCCAGGACCCAACTACTCGTCGTATTTGGTTTGGTATTGCTATTGCACATGACTTTGAGAGTCATGATGATATTACTGAAGAGCACCTTTATCAAAAGATTTTTTCTTCTCACTTTGGTCAATTAGCTAAGTTTTTTGATGGTGAACAAAGTATGGGTTCCTCTTTCACATCTAACTCATTGCATCACTAAATAAAGAAAACACATATCTAGTAGAGGATTTTGAATATCCAAGTCACCTATCCATTATCCACCAAGCTTATAACATTCTAATGAATTATCCACATCATCAATACCATGCTAACACAACATTTGGTAAGTGGGATTTTCATGAAAATATTTTAATATCCACTTAACATAATTCTAACACCCCTTGCTAGGGTTAGACATAAACCTATTCAAAACTTCTATTAGTTGATTGCAAACTATTACATACAGTGGGATACTAAAACAATAGTACAAAGTACATAAGACACACCTCAAATTATCATCCAATTTGTAAATTTACATATCTAAAGTAATTTTAACACTAATAGGAAACATAATACACATAGGTTTACAATCATGTATACTTAATTATTTAAATGGTAGCAAAATACACGATTTACCTAAACCAAATGTTTCAAGTACCGAATCCCTACTAATTATTATAATAATAACACATTTTGTATCCCCAAATATTTCATTTCAAATAAATCAACATTTTGAATTTTGAGCTCCCTCATTATAACCTTATTGTTACCAATAAATATCTTTTCCATGTATTGAAGCTAATGATGAGAATATGATCATCAATAATTTTAGCATAAATAAAATCATCCCTCTTTCTTTGAGAAAAAAACAAACTTAATAAAAAAATACATCAAAATTTTGCTATTATATCTTCAGTTACTATTTTGCACCTTATTATTTTTTCCCCTTCACAAAAAAAGCATTAGTCTATCACATTTTAAATATCCTCCTCAAGATCCCCATTCAAGAAACTAATATTAACATCTGTTTGTTTAATATTAAAATCATAAACTATATCCATAGATATTAGGAATATAAAAGAAGTTAACCTAGTAAAATGAGACTTTTTTCATATCTTTTCCATGTATTGAAGATAATGATGAAAATATGATCATCAATAATTTTAACATAAATAAAATCATCCCTCTTTCTTTGAGAAAAAACCAAACTTAATAAAAAAGACATCAAAATTTTGTTATTATATCTTCAATTACTATTTTACACCTTATTATTTTTTCCCCTTCACAAAAAAAAAACATTAGTCTATCACATATTAAATATCTTCCTTAAGATCCTCATTCAAGAAAATAATATTAACATCTATTTGTTTAAGATTAAAATCATAAACTATAGTCATAGATAATAGGAATATAATAGAAGTTAACTTAGTAAAATGAGAATTTTTTACCATAATCAATTCTATCTTTTTCGGAGTAGCCCTTAGCCAAAAATTGGGCCTTATACCACTAAAACAATCTAATAGAAATTAACTTGGTAAAACGAGTATTTTTACCAAAATCAATTCTATCTTTTTTAGAGTAGCCCTTAGCCACTATTTGGGCCTTATACCACTCAAACTATCTATTTACTTTTATTTTATTCTTAGCACTCACTTGTAACTAATGGCATTTCTTCTCTGGGTAAATTTATGAGATCCTAGGTATCACAAATATCCAAGGTCATCATCTTCTCTTGCATGACTTACATCAAATACTTTTTATGTAGTGAAGAGGGATCCTTCTTGAAATATTTAGGTTTATTTCAAATCAAATACTAAATAAAGAAATTACACAATATAAATCTAATGGGATATGCATATCAACTAGATTCTACTATCCTATGGATCTCCTCAAGGTAGGAGTAAAGGGATCTACCTATTTGTTTGCATGATCATCCTATACATCCTCATTTGAACCTTCTTCTTCCTCTCCATCTTGATGCATCAATATATTCATTCACATGTTCATATTATTTCTTCTCAACTTAGCATAAAAAGTATTATTCTCCCATATCTTTTCTTTGATTATCTATGACCTAAAATATCTCTGAACTCCCTGATAATTATCTCTATAATACATAACTATGTAGACCACTGGATTCTAAATCATATAACCTTTGACATTATTAATGTATATTATAAGAAGCATTTAATTATAAGATTGTATATCTAATTTAAGATCAATTTTCTTAAGACCAATGAACATAAGTCTCACAACCACATATTCTTAATGCAAAACATAAGGATTCTTACATGTCCATGTATTGGTGTGAATAAGGCTTGTACCTAATGGTTTTTCTAGTTCTTGGTAGGGGAATCATTCACATGACTTAAGTTTAATTTTAGGTCCTAGATGTCATTCTATAAGATTGATTAGTCATCACACGATCTTATCTTGTCATTTGACAACTAATAACTACCTAGGTAATTTAATATTTATCACTTTAGTTGTCTCATTTTTGCAGTGTCATAAATTCTATCATCAAACAAATTCATACCCAATTTGGGCTCACTTTAGTGGTTGTCCTTCATGCCCGTAATATCTAACTGTTCTCATCCCATGGTTACATTTGGAAGCCCAACATAATCCTAAACTCACTGACCTTGATTTAAGGCCAAAATGCTAGGATTATGGAAGTGGGCATCATAGACATCCTAATCTATGTTATAAGGTTCCATAATCTATCCATTTGGGTGCAAATTTGAACCACTAATGGACAAGAAATTATTGAGTGATGATAAAGTGCTCCTTGATGTCAGACTTCAAAATTTCAACATGAAACATGTGAATTTATGTATGAATAATTTTTCCTCCTAATTTGTAAATCTCTCAAGCACTTCACATCAAGAAAATTCCAATTGAGCACTTTCAATCAAGAATCTTCAAGGAATTAGATGAGAAATTGAAAGTTTAGTATTCAAAATTTCAACAATCATGGTCAAGTTTATACATGTTCCTCCATGAATGAGGCATGCATTAATTCCTATCAAGAAACATCAACCTTTCATGGAGGATTCAAGGAAACAAGTTCATAGAAAAGTTTATCATTTGTCAATTCAACATTTTCTTAAGGTTTCAGCCTCTTCCTTGCTTTGGATGAGCCCTCTCACATTATATGGGAGTTGTAGAGGAGGTCAATTCTTGCTTGAAATTTGACTTACACAAGCCCCTCTACAACACAATAATTTTCCTTCTTTTATGTGTGCAAGTTATAGATTTGACATCCAAAAGTTATAGAGTTGCAAATGATAGATTAAGACATAATTCTTTATTTTAAATAGGAAAAATTCCTTGATCCATATTGATTAGCGTATGTGATCAACACTTTATGGATAAATCTTAGAGGGTGCAATTTGTTGAATTTTATAACACAAGAACCTGCAACATCAAACAAAAAATCAATAATACCTTCCACAAATGAGAGAAAGAAGAAAGACATGTTATATTCCTCAAAATAATTTAAAGATACATAATTGATGATACAATGCATAATGGCTTGATTTATAGAAATCAAGAGAGTTCTAATGTAATATTAGAAAAGAATAAAAAAGCTAAATAAAAGTAAACTAACTGAACTTAAGCTTAAAATCATTAAAGCTTAATTAAGTGAAGTTAAGCTAAAAAAAACATATATATAGATATAGAATGCTCTAACACCCCCTTAAGAAAAACCTAGGGAGAAGTAAAAATCTATAAATGCATGAAATACAAAAATATATCTTTGTAACTAAAGGCTTGATGAGGTACCCAATACAAAGAAATTTTTCTTTCAAGGTGTGTGCCCTTGGTCTCCTTATGTTGTGTAGCACAGCGGTATTTCGTGACATGGCTTAACCACCTTCTTGCTTGTATAAGTCAAGTGGTTGTATCAAGCATTAACAGGTCGATCTTTTGGTGCAATGACAACCAACAATTTGTATAAGAGCCAAGGTCATAGGTTCTATCCCCACACTTGTGCTGGGGGATTTTTGCAAGGTGTGCGCCCTTGGTCTCCTTGTGTTGTGCAACACACTGGTGGTTCATGACATGGCTTAACCGCCTTCATACTTTTCTACGTCAAGTGGTTGTATCAGGCATTAATAGATCGATATTTTGGTGTAACCACAACTAACGAGTTTCTCAAAGCAGAGAAAAGGAGAAAATGGAAACGAAAATAACCCTCTCCAAAAGTGAGAGAAAAAGAGAATGAAGGACTAAGAAGCCTCCAAGAAATTTTCCCAAAAGAATAGGAACATGAAGAAAATCCTCAAAGCATGATGAAGTTGTTGACAAATATCAAAAAGAAAAAGAAAAACCAAGGAAGCATTCTCACCAAAATTAGAAACCCTCCCATAATTCTAACAAGGGAGAGAGATGATAGGTCTATTGAAACTATGTGTCACCAAACTGTGCATGAAGGAGAATCTGGATCTGCACATGAAAGTACCTGCAACTAAAAAAGGGTATGCAACCAATACACACACACATGGGTCAAGAATCACTAGGATTTGATTTTTTCATGGATGGAAAATCATCATACAAAGATGTAATTACAAAATAAAAGGCACTGCACAACCCTATTGGGAAAATAGGTGTTGTACCTCTTGCATAATAATGTTTATAATTTTACATGGAACATGTAGAGATTCCTTTGAAATATTCTTAAGACCACTTGATATTGTATTGCAATATTGTTATACTATATTATAATTATTTAACATTGGAGAAAATAAATTGATAAAGTACTCGTCAAGGAGTTAGGAACACATGGTTTATGTAATACCACTTGGTGGTTTTATGGAAGCTTATTTCCTTAAAAGCAACCACAAGGGTGGTGTTTGAGGTGAGCTAGATAAACATTTTGAGCAGGTTGGAAGCATGGCATGGAATGTGTAGTTACAAGCTTTTTCACATAGAGTTCTTGTTGATTTTGGAATAGAGATCAACCCATGGTTACAAATAGAGTAACATAAAATAATATATTGATATTCCAAAAAGATTCATTTTACATTATTTTCCAAATGGATTTATAAAGCCTTATTTTTCCCATGCGAACTAGCTTACATGAATAAACTTCCTAGAAAACTAGCTAACCTAACTACAAACTAATCATATTATTGAATGTAAACCTTTTTTTCTAACAAACCCCCCTTAAAGTTTACATTGTAATTTAAAAATGACCAAAATGGTATCAACATTGGCTCAAACTTTTTGGTCTAGTCAAATATTCTGATTATCCAACTTTTCATTGCCCTAACCCAAACTCCTCTTGTCTGGGAAAATGTTCCAATTTTACATCAATATCAACCTAAACTTCTCAATCTAGGAAAATATCTAACTTCTCAATCTAGGAAAATATCTGCTCATCCAACAAAACTTGTGATTTGAGACATACTACATTATCCTCAAGCTTCCCGCTCCTATGAATTTGAGAAAAACTCTATCATCCATGATAACAAATCTATAAAAATACGAATCAAGAAAAACTCAATGATCCATGGATACAACTCACCATGTCTTCAGATCGAGACAAACTCAATTATCTGCAAACTAAAAAAACTATAATGTAGATCAAACAAACTTAATTATTTACAAACCAAACAACTACTCCATAAATATAGACAAACTCAACTATATGAAAAATCCCCCTTTCTCCATGAAGGGGCTTAAAGTATTCCAAACCCCCTCTTTTCTTCAAGCACACAAATTAAAAGTGTTTCTCATGTAATAAATCTCCCCTGAGCGAGAAGATAACTTGATATGCTAGATATCTTTCTGCCTCTATTTTCTCCAACCTCCAATTTGAGATTCTCTATGCTCTATCTACCTGTAGACACCCAAATTTGATTAATTCCTTAATTGAATTTAGTTAGCTTAATTACATTTGTTAGTAAATAATTATTTATTATTAAATTAATTAGTGTTAAACCCTTAGCTAAATTAATTTAATTAATTAAGCTATTCCTGGTTATTAATTAATTAGTTACAAACCATAACCCACTCAAATAATTATTTCTTGTTTATTCTTTTATTAAATTTAAGAAAATTTAATTATTCAATTTTTTCACATGTCTCCTAACTTTAACTACCCCTTAACTTAATCTTTCACCCCAAGCCACTAACTAACCTAAGGTTTTGACCAACCTTATCATGCTAACCTCTATCTAACCCCAACTCACTAACCAACCCAAGGTTCAAACCAACCATATCCTTTCCAACTTCCCCCAAACAAACCTTATCCCAATGTCCTCCAAATATGTTCACATTCCCTTTTTAAATAAATAGGAACTTAACCTCCAATTTTAGTGGCATCTCTCCAAATTGGACACCTAGAATCCCTTCCACTTTTCACACTTCTGAATGCCTCTTTTCATTTATGATGATACATGTTTCATTTTGGAGTCCCCTCACATTGCACCCCTCATCCCATTTGATCCCTCTATTTTCCTTCACAATCCATCCACTTTCATGGACAGTAAAGTCATAATGTCATTTTGATTCTAGAATTCACATCCATTCATAGCTCATTTTGATCATTTTGGTTCTAATCATATCCAATTAGCATCCATTTTGGCATAATATCACCATCCTCATTACACCAAATCTATAGTTTTTATCACCACTTGCACTCATCATTATCATAATTGCATAATCATGGAACTTATTGAGCATGCATGAAAGCCAATTTGTGAGCACACATACCAAATCAAAGCATCAAAGGAATATCCTCATCAAAAGAGGCTCGAGTTTGTATTTATTGCTTGTTTTAATTAGTCTTTTTTTTAAAAAAAAACTCCTTATCTTGAGTGTTTGGATTTATTTGTGCAGGTTTAGATTAAATTGATCTTTTGCATACTCACATTTTAACGCACACACTACCAAATTTAGCACACGAGTCTCTAAGAGCCTTAAGTATAACTAGACGACCTCAATTTAATACAAACAATACAACTGGCCATGATAAAAACTAAAATTGACAAATTACCAAATTCTATAAAAAAATGCACCTTTTACAAATATATCCTTATTAACTCCACAATTCATGATTTAATTTTGATGAAATAAAACAAAACAACAACAACCTCCATATGGATAGCCAATCTATTAAATACCCAATTAGTACATATCAATTTCCCAACAAGGTTTTACTAAAAAAAATAAAAACTGACTTCAGAATTCCCAACCTAGTATTTGTTATCAACAAGACATTATTTGTCCGAAAAATGAGTTTTATAATGCCCTCTTATGTTTTCTTCTCTATTGCAAAAACATTCAAACAACCTTTGAGTTTAAGGATAAACTAGTTGGAAAATGAAATTATATTTTAATGGCAACAATCTGCACTAAGATATGGAAATATTAAATATCCACGTCATGGAATTAATTGTAGATTATTGTGCCTTCCAAAATATCTTTCTCAACAATTTCCAATGTCTCATGTGCTAATGATGTCCCAATGTCAAGTCACTTCAAGCCTCAAATGTCATATTCATTGGTGATTATAACACCACATCTTATATTTTTATGCAACTAACCTTCTAACGAATTTGCACACTAGTTTTCACATTTTCATTCCATCTTTCATCTTGCATTCGCTTCATTGGCACAAAAATTATTTATGCTTTGATACCAAAGTTGGTATACCAATCAACCATGGAAAAGCACAATCGTGTATCGTATTTTAGGCTAAATGAGAGATTTCAAGTGAGTAGTACTCGGCTGAAGCCACATAGGCACTATGTGGCACCTATGTGGTGAGGTATACTCAGTCGAGTAAGATTCGACCGCCTATTACTTGGCTAATTAATACTCGGCCAAAATACCCAAATATATAACCCGCCCACTCTATTTAAGCCCCTCATTTGCATTGTGAGAGGCTTGCGGAGTGACAAGAGCTATGTAGGGGTGCTCGGTCAAGTCCTAGGTAGGGGGCCACTTTTGTTTTAGTAATTATATGTATAAAAAATGTTGTATTAGTGAAAAATGTTTATTTTTTAATGTATTTTTGTAATATACGTAAAAATAATGTTTTTTAATATTTTATTGTAGAAAAATGTTTATTTGTAAAGTTAATGTTTATATAGTGTTTAAAATAGATTTAATTTAGAATAAATGACTTAAATTAAATTAAACCATTAAACCATTCTACTAAAACTATTAGACCTATAATACAACTTAAACTATTAAACCTATAATATAACTTAGACCATTAAACAAACTTGTATCGATCACATGTATAATGCCTAAAGGGATACCTCAACCCTTAGATATTAGGATATTATTGAATTCATCCCCATCAAAACAATATACATCTATGATTGAAATGTGGCAATTTAAATATTTCATGCATCTAAATGCGCTTGTATTCCGACCCCTTTTGCACGTAGAGAAGTTATACGAGTGTCCATAGATCATCCTATCCTTATCTTTATGGCTATTCTTCAGTCCTCACCCATGGTTCCAACTATGACTAAACTAAGTTGGTAACTATCACACTACACCTAGAAAAAAACCTTTATATCTCTTCCTCCTCCCTATCCACTATCTCCTCCTCCCCCTCCTCCCCATCCATAATCTCCTCCACTCCCTCCAAATTTCTTATCATGTGGTATTCTCCTCCTCACCTATAGCTTGGGCTACTCTTTATCGTCTATCCTAGGGATAGAATCTCCCAATCCTATCGACCATGGTGGAACTTATGAGCTATGCATGTTAGTGTGATTGCAGTGTTTTCCCATGCACATGTATACAATAGAGTTACCCCTATACTACCAAGCTCTCCCCATCATGAAATTTGAATTAATTAAGGTCACTATAGAGATAACCTAACAAGCATTCCCACCAAGAAAATTTTAAGTCCCATTCATCACCATAAGCTCACCCCTAGCTTGTATATAATCCATGTGATCTAATTTTGAGACATATTAGTCCCCTAAAAACTCTTTCTAATTGTTACATAATTTTTGAAGTTTCTAGTTCACACCTCATGTATACATGCCCAAGTTATTCTTACTTTAAGTATTGTCTTCATCTTTGTTCTATGTAATGTTTAATTTTTAATTTCTATGTAATGTTTTTAATCTGAATAATATTTATGCAATATTTTTAAAATGTTTATATAGATAATATTTATGTAATATATTTTTAATGTTGACCTCTAGATAATGTTTTTAATGTTTAATTTGTAATGGATCTATATGTAATGTTTAATGTTTACGTAATGTTTTTAATGTAAATAATGTTTATGCAATACATTTTTAAAATGTTTAATATTAGATAATGTTAATGCAAGCAATGTTCAATTACAATGATTCATCTTGTTTACATGTACACATATGAACTTGTTTTTTCAAATTATATTTAATGTATGCACACATGCTGATTTATATATTTTCATATATTTCTCATCACATGTGACATCAAGTGGATCTCAGCAAAGTGTTCATCCAAATAGTGAGTAGGCCTCACATGGGTCTTCTGACAATACTCCCGAGGAAATATAGAGGACTCATCAACATACTATCCATAGATTGCATGTCTCTCTATCCCAGCTAGAGCAGACACTACAGAATATTGTTGTCCTTCCTAATAGTGACATGCTATCTTCCATTAGACATGATTTGATGTGTGTGATTGACCAAGATCAATCAAACAATCCATATGATGACCCCAATATTGATACATTTATAGGATCTTTATCCCGCACTGTCAGTGGGTCTGTTAGGTGGAGACAAATTGAGATGGATGTTTCAGTAGCTAATGTAAAATCCATGTTCCCTTGATACTTGGAGTAGACAATGATTATAGGATATCGGGTGACTAGGTGTGAGGATGAATTTGTGTCACTATTTATATAACCTAGATGGTTGTAAACCCATCATATGTGGCTGCAAAAGGATGATTTTCCACAATATTTCTACAAATAATTATTTTCCAGAATTCCATTTGGGTTATGATGTTGATTATATAAACTTTCCATGATATGTTGGTCAGGGGAGGGGGAGATTTGTAGATAATTTTAGATGAACGAATGTACCATATTCATCTAGTAAGAGGGCATTGGTGAGTCTAAACCTTTTGGTTCTTCCAAAAGGTTTGGAAGTTTCCACTGGAGCAGGAGATTCTATAGAAAAGAAGGCACAACTTGGCATGTACTCTAGCATTTCCACTATTGTAAATTAGGTTGATGAGATGTCATCTGATCGCGTGGGTATGCATATGCTATGATCTCATACCAGTCGTACTATTGATCCTTCTGATCCATTTTACGATCCATACATTAGTCATGAGTTACAAACGCCTGATGAGATTACATGACTACCTGAGGATCGTCTATGTGTCATGAGCTCCTATTTAGTGAGTGATCTCTAAGATTATTAATATTTTTTATATATTTCATGGGGTCACTTTGCAGGACATACTTGACTTCATTAGATGATTCAGTTAGAGATTCTCCAATAGTAGCATCCATGAAGTTGGAGATATAGAGCATGGTACGTCAAGGTAGGAGGACATTTTGAGACATCCTATAGCTCCACAGAAGACTACAGTTGATCCTACACCTCCTCCATAGAAGACACCTCAGATGACAGTATTTCAAACATGAGATTTTTCATCTCTTCTTATGGACGACGGTATTGATTCAAATCTAGACTTCTCATTACACTCTTCTGAGTTATCAGGCATTGGGTGTGCATTTGAGGGGAGAAATCAGGTAAGAAATTGTTGGAGAACAGATTTGTCTCCACTTCAATCAAAACCTATATTGACCCTATGCCTCTTTAAAGACAAATAGTTCTACAACAGTTAGGTAAGAATGAAATAATTGCTTCCCTCTGAAAATATGTGAGGTACTTCTCCCTCTCAAAAATCTCCAATGAATTTCCAAACTAAACACTAACACATGTTCTTTTGACCTAAAATCATGTAAGGATCTCTCAAATACTCTTAAGTATCGAGGTAATTTTCAGCAATTACAAATATAGAATCTAAAGTTAAGGAAAAGCAGAGTTCCTTCAACTATCTTGAAATTAACTTCCTATGAAACTGAAAAAAAGAATTATCTAGAAAGATTGATGATCACCATGCATTTACGAATAAAACAGGGCAAGAAATATACTAATTCACAAAGTAATCAATATACCATGAGTTCAAATACACAGATTCAAACCAAGCCTTGTATTAAAGTATTATGCTTGAACAAAACAAAGTCTAAGACAAATGTAGATTATTGTATCTTCCCATTAAATTATTTTCAAAACCAAAAAGCTAAACAATACTAAAAAGATGCTAAAACAATCTAAATCTAAAAATTATAACCCTTCGAAAGTTCTATTCTCTAGCATATATAATTTAGCGATCCCGGGAGGCCTCCCTGAAAACTTGGCCTCTCAGATTAACCAAAAAGAAACGATTACAAACCAGTAACTAAATAAAGAAATAGTTTAAAGACAACTATCCCATAATCAAAATAACTTAAAACATAAGATTGTCACACGTTTCTAGCTACTTGTCTTAAGATGTGGCATCTCGAACCAGCTTCCAGCTCCTGAATGTGCTCACCAGCTCCTAAATTGGATGAAATTGCAAACTCTTCAAACCATCCAGCTTCACCCTGCATGCACTCTTTCCCCACTTAAATCCCTGATTTTCTCCAACTACCTGGGTAACTGCCCTCTGTTCAAGTATAGCATAGACTCTACATTAGTTATCTTGGTAAAATCCTGAGCCGTTGGTTCCTCTTTTTCCTTGATACCATTCATAGCATCTTCAAATCTTTTGATCATGGCATCTGTGTTCATGTTCCCTTCTTCAAAATGGAGAATTCCTGACAGGTTTACCACTTTTATGTCCTTCAATGCATTAGTGTGCATTTCCTTGATTTCCTTTTCCATGGCGTGCATGTAAAAGATCACGGTTCTGAATAAAGTTCCCTTCCAATTCAAATTCTTTTCAAAACAAACAACGTGCAAGCATCCACCATTTTCATTGGATTTTCTGACAAGAATTTTTCCACTCCATATTATTCTATCTCAATGACCTGAGATACGACGGCTATGCACTTTCCTTCATCTGACTCCCATCCTTGAATTAAGGTCTGAATTTTCCCAATCAGCGCCTCTCCTTTTGCATAGGTGGCGACGAACTCCTATATAAACTTGTTCCCTTCCACTATGATGTCACCGACCTAGTTCTCCATTGCCTCCATTCGGGATCTTCCTTGCTGCATTTGCTTCATCAACTATTTACTATATGTTGAATTAGGATCAAAGTTCTGCGGAGGTTGAGCCAGAGGCAGTGCCCCAACGTCACGAAGTGAGCTGAGAAACTCAACCATCGTGATCACGAGTTGTTTGAGTTCATGTTTTTCTTTTCCATCCTTTTGAGATTGGCAGAGAATGTGGTCCGCTGAAAATTTGAACAAGTGATCCCTGGTATCTCTGTTCAACACACCAAATTCCATTTGCGTAACTTCAAAATATTCTACCTCAAGCTCCTTAACACCTCCTTTTTTCTTGAAAGTTGTGATCTCAGCAGTCATCTTCCTTGTAGTGGGATCCATGGTTAGCCTTGCATTACTTTTGACCCTTTTTTCTTGTGGGGAATGAACGACATACTTAGTGACTATCTCTTTGACTGGTAAGGAAACAAGTTTAAAACTGTGTTTTCTATTCACCGAATCTATTAGCCAAGGGGGAACTGTGCTAGAAGCCAACCTATTATCAGTTGTTTTGGCAGGTGTTGTGTCCTCCTAGTGAACTTCAAGCTTATCAGTAGATACCTCTTGGTCTTTCTTATAGTGTTCAAGCAAGAAGGAGATATCTCCATCATTGATGTAAATATCAATATAGCTGGAATTGTGAGAAGCCATTTGTGTACGACTCTGAGACCTGGTTCTCAACCTTGTCAGGGGTACGGTAGGATGTCCACTTGAGTTTTATTTATTTTTAGACGAAGAAAGATTACCTGCATGAATAATCAAGAGAGAAGTGTTAGAGGGATTAGGTAATACTTCAACTGGGACAGTACTTGCACTAGATTTCTTAGGAGATGTAATTCACATTCTGTCATATTTTCTCTTTTTCAACCAGGCATCTGTGTAGGATAAAATGGACCTAGCCCTTAATTTAATTTTCTCCTCTTCTTCCCTCATCCAGTCTATCTCCAGCAAAGCCTCTGTATTTGAATCGTCAAAGTTAGGCTCAATGATTTTAGAATTATCTTTGTTTAGGCTAGATATGTCAAACTTCAGTTGTAGGGTTTTGATCTGGGGGATCAATAATTTTTAACAATCCCTCTTTAATTGCCTCTTCATCTCCAATGTCTTCCCAAAAATATTCAATATGAAAATTCAGTTTCGAATGGATACTCAGGTTGAGGGCATGTCTTGCGAAACCTTTGTTGTCGAACCCTCTCCTTGACTCATAAAATTGCGTGAGAAAACCTACCAGATTACTTCCTATTATTGAGGCATCGATCATATTCTTGCATGTCATGGTTCCAAGCCTAATTGGGAACATATAATCCCATTTTTTGTATCGAAGATTATTCTTTATCACTGTGAACATTTGCTTACAAAGTTCTGCTAAAATGAAGTAGTCAAAGCTGAACTTTGGCAATTTAAAGGGCTCTTCATCAAAACCCCCAACTCTAACATAGGTAAACCGCGGAAACTAAATATAGAAAATACCATAACTTTGAACTAGTTTTTGTGCTTCTGGGGAAATCCTCTATTTTGGGGTTCCAACTAGTTGGTAACACAATTTTCCAAGGAAGACATCATGAACTCTTTTGTAGTCTTCTAGGACTCTGTCTTTTCTCAACAAGGGGCAATATTAAAAAATACTTATGTCTTCACTCCATGGTTCATGGGGAATTCCTACGAGATTTTGAGTACATGCAAGACAATAAATTAAGTACGAAGACATATAAAATTCTTTCTTTATGCCTGTTCTTGTTTGAGCTAATCTCTTAATGAACCTTTAATTATCTCAGCCTAGTCTAAACTTTTCTTCCCCTCCAAAACAATATTTATGAAGTGGTACATACAGTCTTCAAAAAGGAGTACTTGTTCTGACCCCCTCACTTTGTGCAATAAAACCATTATGTCATGGATGTGGGGTTTCATATGATCTTTGGTCAATACCTTGGGTAATCTGGACCCTCCTCTGTAGTTTGACTGAGTCCACTTATGAGCAATGTTACTACGGTTCTTATCACTTCTTTCCCGAAATTGAGAAAGTGACTGGGTTGGGGTAAAACTGGCAAAAGCCTCATCTGAAAGCTTGAAAACTGACATTATCATCTCTTTGGTTATAGTCAATAGACTTTTACCTTCACTATTTAGCACACTCTTAGACTTGACGTCATAGTGGTTTATGCATAGTTAGACTAGTTCTGGACTTATTACAGCTAGAGGAAAAGTAGCGGCTTGAAACAACCCACAAGACATGAGCTCTAGAGTATACTCTTTCTCTATAGAATTTTTCAAATTTTTGAACATTTTCTCTACTTCAATTCCCAACAAATTAGTGTATGTGATCACCGGGGCTTTACACTCTAGATTCGCAGTATTTCTGAAGAAATACATACTGGACCTCATCCTCCCTTCCTAATACAAATAAAAGAACTGCAATCCCTTGAAAACACACTACCACACAGAAAACATGAAACAAAAGGAGGCTTTTCAGTGTTTACTTGTGCTTTGTCGACTCAGGGAAACAAAAATCTCTATCTTTCGTAGCCGAGACTCCACAACCTTTCTTTGAAAAGAAATAAGTTGATTGATATAATTTAAAGAATTCTCACCCCATGAAAAATAACCAAAAAGATGGATATTAAATGCAGCATGTAGGTTAGTGTAGAGTTAATCTAACAATGTGATGTCTAGCAATTTCTTCACTTTATAAAACCTTTTAAGTCATCATTAATTTCCATTTAATGACACTACTTCACTTGTGCTGAGATAACGTCAGCCTTAACTCACATTGCTAGCTTGGAATTCCCCTGTGGTTACCATCTCTTCAAGGCTAACTGTACTATCATTCTGATGATTACTGCTTTGATATGTCACGTCACCCGTCACCTTAACTGTCACATCAATCTTTGGGTCTATTGTTTTTTCCTTTGAACTTCTTTGAAATTATTCAAAGTGAGGTTCGAAGCGGTTCAAAGTGGTTCACCACCACGTATTTACGTGGCGCGGGTCCCACTTGCAAACACCAATGTTAGGCCAAAATATTTGATGGAACTGCTTTGAACAAATTTGAATCAAGGTTCAAAGTGGTTCATGAAGAATTAAGAATTACCAACACTTGACCAAAAAGAGCTGACTTCAACAAGGCAAGTTTAAAACATTGTAGTGATTGATTCAAAGGCAAAGATGACATGGAAAGACCCTTTTGATGCAAAATTTTGAAAAGGAGGAAACCGGGAAATAATTACATAGACAAAAGAGTCAAGGAAACTTTTAACATGGCAACTCAAATAGACCCTAACACTGGCTCTATCTGGGGGACTGCATGTTGCCAAATATGCAGAGAACTCTAGATTACTAGTTTTGCAGAATAAAAAGGAAGAAGGGAAAGAAGCGATATACGTGACTACACCTAAGGAAAGTGGGAAAGCTAACTATTATGTACAGGGGGGACTCATAACAACATTACAACTTGAACAATTTGAGGTCCTTCCTGTTATAAGTGAAAGGAGGTTAAATACCATCTGGGTAGGACAAACGGAAAGCATTAGAACCAATTGCCTCTGAAATGATGATCAGACCTTTCCATAAAGACTCAAACTTCCCATGAGATCCCTTAGGCACCCTTCTTTTATCCCACAACAGAACTTCGTCACCTTCCATGAATTTATGTGCATGGGCTCTCATATCAAAAATTTGCTTGAATTTTAGCTGATGCCTTGTAATGTGATCTACCAGTTCATCTCTCTCCTCCTCCAACTTATTCAGGTACATGATGCACCTTTCGAGAGAACTTTGAAAAAATTGATCTTCGATCACTGATTTCAACTTGGTTGTAGATAATTCTAGAGGTAAGGATAAATGAGCTCCTATTCCAAACACAAGCTTAAAGGGAGCATGCCAATGGGTCTTTTGGGGGTAGTCCTATCAGCCCATAAGGCTTCATGCAACTTCTTATGCCAATCGTGAGGATTGTCACCTAGCAATTTCTTCATTATAGCTATAAGGTTCTTATTGCCGGACTCCGCTTGGTCGTTTCCCTGTAGGAAATAGTTAGACGAGTGGGCTAAAGATATCCCATGTTCATAACAAAAGGCCAAGATCTCTTCTAAAGTAAAATATGTAGCATTATCTAATAGTACCTTGACTGGTATCCCAAACCTTATAAAGATATGATTCAACAAGAAATCACAGACAACTTGTGAATTTGCCTTCTTAGTCAGAACCACTTCCACCCATTTGGTGAAGTAATCGGTGGTGGTTAAAACATATATGTGCCCTAAACTGGATGGAGGATTCAGGGGCCCAAAAAAATCTATTCCCCACTATCTAAAGTTTTCCTCTACTACCACCAAATTGAGGGGTAAAGATGCAAGTTGCGGGTGTCCAGTGAACAAGTGACATTTTTCACAATTCTTGACGTAGTGATACACGTCTTTGAACATTCCCAACCAGTAGAAATGCTTCCACAAAATTTTGAATTTTGTAATGGTAGAGTAAAAGTGCCCCCTACAAGCTTCATCATGGAAAGCCCTCAGTAGCTCTTTCTGTTGTGCAACATCCACACATCTGAGGAAAGTCCCATCAACCCCCCTTTTATATAACACATCTTGAGAGACAACATATTTGGAAGCCTTCAATTTTATATTACATCTTTCTAGAGGGTTCAAGTGTCCAAGGTATTCACCATAGGTGAGGAAGCATGTTACGTCTGAAAACCAAGGGTCAATCAAACTTACTAGCAACACCAGGGGACTTCATTTACTTTTTCTTTCACTGGTTCACCATTTTCTGCTATCAATTTACACAAACCCTATCCTCTCACCAATTTTTTTGGATTGATAATTAGATCATATTCCTGGATTTTAGCTATCCACACTACTATGTTATTCATCTCTATCTCCTTTTGGTTCAGGACACTTTTTACTAATGTTTCTGGGACATGTACTATAGCACAAGAGTGCAATATATAGTATCTAAATTGATTTACTAATTTTACTACGGCAAAGGAAATGTTTCTCGATTTGAGAATACTTGAGTTCATGTTTCTTCATCGGCATGCTCATAAAAGAAATGGGTGCTTCCTTCCCTTTTTCATATTTCTGTGTCAAAATGCCAAATAAAGCATGCTCCGATGCATAACAGTAAATAATGAAGTCCCTTTTGAAATCCAGACTTGTTAAAATAGGAGCCTAGGATATTGCTACCTTGATGTCATTGAAATCTCTCTGCCCTTCTTCAACCCACTTGAAAGGGAGCTTCTCACTCAACATGTCTACCATTTGTCTGGTAGTTTCTGAAAACTTTGGGACAAAGGCTCTTAAAAAGTTCACCTGGCCAAAGAAAGATTCCACGCCGCTTCTGCTGGATGGAAAGCTAAGTTGTTGAATCAACTTGACCCTATCAGAATCAATATTGACACCTTCTCTTGAAACAATATTCCCTAACAATTTACACTCCTCCACAAAGAAAATTGACTTCTTCGGATTTAAGGATATACCATAACTCCTACACCCTTGCAGCACTGTTTTGATGTCTCTCAAATGGTGATTCCTTATCTTTGAATAAAAGTCAGGTCATCCAGATAAATTACAATGATCCTATTGTGAAGATCCCTAAATGAGGAATTCATTGCCCTCTAAAATGTGGCACTGACATTAATCAATTTAAATGGCATCCGGTTGTATGCAAAAGTACCCCAGGGAGTTATAAAGGTTGTCTTGTGTTGGTCCTCCTTTGCCACGCTAATTTGATTGTATCCAGAATAACCATCCAACATAGACATCACCTTTGATCCTGATACAGCCTAGAGGGCATGTTCCATCACTGGAAATGTGTAATTGTCTTTGAGACTAGCTTGATTCAAATTCCAAAAATCTACACAAATTTGGATTTCACCATTCGTTTTCCTCACAGGGACTATATTGGCAATCCAGGTGGAATGGTGGATCGGGTAGATAATCCTGGCTTGTAGCATCTTTTCCACCTCTTTCAATATGGCCTCAGATACTTTCGGATTGTAATTCCTCGGCTTTTGATAGAAAAGGTGTGGTGTCTAGCTTCAAAGGGATATGATGTCTGAACTAACCACCTTTGAAGTTCTTAAGGTCTCGTACCCCCAAGCAAAAACATCTTTATATTCTGTTAGTAGCTTCTTGAGGCCGTCTTTCTCTTGCTGATAACATGTCTTGCCTATTGGAATTCATTTTGGGTCACCTTCATCACCTATATTGATTTTATCATACTCCTTGGAGTTATGAGCATGGGATATCTTTTCTTTGATCGTACCGTCATCTCTTCTTCAAAATAGATGTTCCAAAGAAACCAGCCCCTTTGGAATTTTATTCCCTTTTAGCTGAATAATTCTATCATCTTCTATAGAACCTTCACAGGTCTCCTTGCACTCATTTCTAGAACCTTTGAAGTAAATATTAGCAAAATTATTAACACACCCTAAGAAATCACTGAGTTGAGAATCGTTATCAAACACCTGCCAATGCTCTATATTGTTTGGCACTTTCGGCCTATAAATCATTTCTATTCGGTAACTCTGTGTTTTGAAATCTGGATGTGGTAAAAGAAATGAGGCTGAAACTGCCAAGGAATCTGCTTTAGTGTTCAGGCTTCTAGGTATGAACTTTATGGAAAAGGAATCAAAGGACTCCAGTTCATCCCACACTAGGTTTCTATAATGCCTTAATTTTTCATTCTTGACTAAAAACTGACCCCCCTTACCTGCTTCACAATCAGGTTGGCATTGCCCTTGGAAATAAATTTCTTAACTCCTTTGAGCCTTGTTTCTTCTAGTCCCAATAGAAATGCTTCATATTCGGCTGTATTATTGGTATTCCTGAAATCCAGCTTAAAGGACAAAGGAATGGACTCTCCAGCATGAGGGATTAGCACTACTCCAGCTCCTGATCCCAAGCTTGAACAACTACCGTCAAACTCCATTCTCCACAAATCTTCATCCTTCGAACCATTAGCAATAGGTTCAGGTTCACTGTCAGACAAAACCACATAATTACCGAAATAACATTCTTCAAAGAGGATCTGAGCTTTGGGATTGTCTGAAGGAACTACTGTATAATTTTTTTGGGTTCTAGCTTAAGCTTTATTTTCTTCTTTCCCACTAGGATAACTACTTCAGACCAATCCATCTTTATGTCACTCCCCATATCTTTGCAGAAGGTTCTGCTATCATAGCTGGCTGGAATATCCGCTACTAGGATTGTCAGTTTCAAATGCTTATTTGGACATGCAGCAAGGACAACTTGCGCATCTTTGACTTGACCCATCAAAGGCACTTGCTTCCCATCTATAGAATAAAAATGGTTGAATTCCTTGGTTAGGGTAAGACCAAAGGCTTTAGCAACTAGGGCAGGCATTATATTGTCACAGGCACTGGAGTCAATAATACAATTGCTAAGTTTCTACCCGTTCAACAACAAAGAGATGTAGAAAGGATTTGGCTTCTTCTCCTCTATTTAATTTTCTATAGAATTGACATAAGGAGAGTCCTAGGGTGTCTGTGGAGTATCTTCAAATACAAAAATATGAGGTTCTTTGACTGTAGTCATTTCTCCTATAAGAGGTTTAGTTAATTGGGCATTTGAACTTGATTCCCCTTTCGCATATCTAACCATTTTATCAAGCTCCTTTGGGTTCATTCTCAAATATTCGATCAAGGAGATGGAAATAGAGATTATTTTGCAAAATTTGACAAAATTGAAAGTAGGAGGGGAAGGAGTTGTGTTACCTTTTTGTAGGATTTTGATTCATGGGCTTCTTTGTATTGATGAAGGATCACCGTTCCCAGTTTATTTACCTTTTGGATAAGCATCAGATGTACCGTGCCATGAGTGAACTTCTGGTTCCTTTGATTTCTGGTCAAGAATGCGCATGAAGGATCTTGCAGAGTTTCCAGTATGTTTTTGCCTCTTTCAGAGTCAGACTCATACTCCATATAAAAAGAGCCCAACTATCCAATGTCAGAAGGAGACTTTTCTTCTTGATATTCTTTTATCCCAATGGTGTCTTTAGTTGCATTTATCTGAAGACACCTTAGCCAGTCTGGACATGTTTCACCATCATGAACAGTCGTCAAATGAAATGAACACATGGCTTCTTTAGGTGTCGGTTCAATCTTTAGCCTAGGTTGTGAACCTGTCAGGAGAGGAGTCTTCCCATTAGATGGGCCAAATTTCTTGCGGCTGACAACTTGGTATGGAGATTGATATGGGGAATTGGTCCTATTCTATTGCCTTTTAAGCATTTCCATGTCATTCATCAACCTCTGCATCAGAGGATTTGTTGGATCAGACGAAGAGATGCCTAAGGATTGGACTTCACTCTTCCATTTTCCTGCCATGATAAACATATCTTCAAGCTGAATAGATCATCTTTGCGCAGCGTTCAAATCAACTATTCCATCTTTCAATACATGAAAGCTTATATCAGGTGGAACCGAAGTGAGAAAGAATATCTTCTTGTTTTCATCACTGGGGGTAGAATTTGCAGGGATTCTTTGCAATATCATATTGAACTTAGCTACGAATTCTCGCATAGGTTCATGTATCTCCTTTTTTAGTTGGCTTAACTAAAGCAATAGTGTTATTTCATTGTCAAGATTTGTAAACCTTGCCTTGAAAGAATCCTTCATATCATTCCAATTGGTAATTGATTCATGATGCAAGTGATTGAACCCATCGGCTGCAGCATCGATTAAGTTTCTCACAAAAATCCTAACCGCAATCTCCTGGGTAGAAATGCTGATAATGCCACAAGCTATGTGAAAAGTGCTAAGATGATCCTATGTAGTTTTCTTACCATCTCCAATGAACTTGGGTAAGACTTGGTCAACACCTTTGGGCAGAGCGGCGGGAGGATTGGCCCCTAGGTTCAAAGGGCCTATGTTTTGGCCCCACGATTGATTACCGGCCATGAGTGGGTACTAAAAATTTAAAGGTTGACTATTGAAAACTGAGGGTATCACAATACCTAGAGGGATAACATCTTGAACAATTGGTGATACAGCGGGACTAGTAGGGGGAAAGGAAGGTCTACTGCAGGTTTGGGTTTTCCTTTTCTTGGGAGTATTATAATCAGGGAAAAAATTCAAATTTTTCAAAGATTCAAAATCTACATCAATCAGACCTTTGCTCCAGTCACCTCTTGTATATCTTTTCTCAGCTAGCTTTGGTATCCAAAATAACTCTCAATTTATTTTAATGAGGTCGATCTTCTCTATCCACAACAGTAGCTTCTTGAGCAATAGGGAGTCCCCTTAGCCACTCTCCGATCTCTTCTTCTTCTTCTTCTATAACCAAACGAATGAGTTTGTTGATGTTCATAGCTTCGATCAGATAAAATGATCATAATATTATGAGAAAATAAATAAATAATATATTAATATATATATGTGATAATAATGATCAATACTACTATATATATTAATATACATATTTAACATTATCTCTTTAT
>MU228251.1:2002991-2034561 GCA_018584345.1 Thuja plicata | reverse complement strand
CAAAGGGCAGTGATAGAAGACTTACACTGACCCATTTGTTGGTGACATCCTTTTGTTCTCTCACCTTGGGTGCTAAAAGAGTCAGAGATTACAAATCTAACGGGAGGACAAACTGTTAACCAACACAGCAACACCAGCAGAATTCTTACCCTTAAAAATCAACTCTCTACTATTAAAATGAATAAAGGAGAGACTATCACCTCATACTTTATGAGGATAACCGAGTTAAGGAATCAACTCTCTTCTATTGGTCACATATATGATAGTAAGGAGTTAACTATGATAACTCTGAATGGGCTCCCTATTTCATGGGAAAAATTTAGAAAAGGAGTAAGTGCTCGCGCCAAACTCCCAAAATTTGATTGACTAAAAGCTGACTGCATTCAAGAAGAGTATAACCTGAAATCTAGAGGAATCAAAGACTCCACTAAAGAAGATGTTCAGGCTCTTGTCACTAGTTCAAAAAGGAAAAAAGGGCAAGAAGTCATATGATCAACAACCATGCAAGAAACCTAGAGATGCCTCTACAATGCAATGTTTTGGATGCGACAAATATGGTCACACTACAAGAAAGTGTCCTGACAGACTTAGAATGCAAGCTTCCCTTGCTGAAATAAATACTTCAAATGTATGTTCAGAGAAATATGTATTCTAAAAGAAATTCAAGATACCTTATGATTGAGAGGGAGTTCAATGATAAGAACACTTCTGAGGTAAAACTTGACATGTTTTTAATTAATATATTAATGTTATTTTATAACTATATGGTCCCTGTGTAAATCATAAGGAAGTGGCGACTTACAAATGATTTTCACTTGTATATGTTAAAGTTATTGAAAGGTGACGATTTTACAATAACCTGATTTTCTATTTGTGATAGGAATGTGTGGATAGAATCACCAATTGAGGCAATCCTCACACTGACTCGTGAGTTTGTGGATAGAATCGTCGATAGAGACAATCCACACAAGAGCTTGTGGATAGAATCACCGATTGAGGAAATCCACACCGAAGCTCATGAGTTTGTGGATCAAATCGCTGATAGAGGCAATCCACACAAGAGCTAGTGGATAGAATCACCGATTGAGGCAATCTACACACTAAAGCTCATGAGTTTGTGGATAGAATCGCTGATAGAGGCAATCCAAACGAGAGCTTGTGGATAGAATCGTTGATTGAGGCAATCCACACCAAAGCTTGTAAGTTTGTGGATCGAATCACCGATAGAGGCAATCCACATGAGAGCTTGTGGATCGAATCGCCGATGGAGGCAATCCACTTGAGACCAACTTTCACAATTTATGAGCTTATTGTGATGTGCATTTTTATCTTCCCTAGCTAAGAGGGAGTGTTGATGTTTATAGATTCGATTAGATAAAATGATCATAATGTTATGAGAAAATAAATAAATAATATATTAATATATATGTGATAATAATGATCAATACTACTATATATATTAATATACATATTTAACATTATCTCTTTATAAGATTGAAATAAATAAACATCATTGAATTGATAATATTGTTATTCAAATAAAACAATATGAAATAATATAACTCTACATTATATATGCACATTAATATATATAATAATAATGATATTATATATATATATATATATATATATATATATATATATATATATAAATATANAATAATGATATTATATATATATATATATATATATATATATATATATATATATATCAATATACATATACAATGTATAATGTATATTATATTTGATCAAATAATAATATTAAAACACAATACTGAATGCTTATGTTAAACCGATTAATATCGGTCACTCCATATAATACCGATTGATATCGGTTTACCAAGTTATATTTATTGGTTACCGATTGATATCGGTCTTAATCTAAAATGCTGATTGGGTGATAATGATCGAGCATCACCATCGTGCATTAGTAATATCACCGATAGTATATAAGACATCGGTTATGTTTTATATAAGACACCGGTTGTAATTTAGTTAATAGTACAGATTAATATTATCGGTTATAATTTGTATATTGAAGAGACGTAATTATATAGAGTCATGTCTCTTCAAAGAGACATGCCTCTATATTATTATGTCTTCTATATTTATACTCATTTGTTGTTTGATAAATAAAAAGCATATACAACAAACAATGCGAGTATTATTTATTCAATCTACAGTTAATCGATATTAACATATTTATATATATCTATTAGTATATCAGTAATAATATATATATATATATATCTTGTGATTAAATATATCACATATATTGAGGTTATATAAAATCACATATTTTTATCTAAAAATTTAATAGAGTTGATATTACTGATGATTCATTCTCAACTTCCAAGCCAAAGTATTGAGATTAGCGATGATGTCCTCCTAACTATCCAAGAAATGTAGGTCTGGTTGCAAAACTGGAGGAACTTCTTCTTGGCCCGGTATTATGACAGTAGGCAATACCATGACTTATTCATTCATGAAATACAATTGCATATTGGTCTTGTTAATAATGAACTCCCCAGCAAAGTCACCAAAAATCTGTCTATGAACAGATTTGTCTCCACTTCAATCAAAATCTATATTGACCCTATGCCTCTTTGAAGACAAATAATTCTACAATAGTTGGGTAACCATGAAATAATTTCTTTTGTGTGAATTATGTGAGGTAAAGCTTCCTCTCAAAAATCTCCAATGAATTTCCAAACTAAACACTAACGCGTACTTTTGACCTGAAAGCACGTAAGGATCTCTCAAATACTCTTAAGTATCGAGGTATTTTTCAGAAATTACAAATATAGAATCTAAACTTAAGGAAAAGAGAAGTTCCTTCAACTATTTTGAAATTAACTTCCTAGGAAACAGAAAATAAGAATTATTTGGAAATATTGACGATCACCATGCATTTACGAATAACACAAAGCAAGAAATATACTAATTTACACAGTAATCAATATACCATGAGTTCAAATGTATAGATTCAAACTAAGCCTTCTATTAAAGTATTATGCTTGTACAGAACAAAGTCTAAGACAAATGTAGATTATTGTATCTTCCCATTAAATTATTTTCAAAATTGAAAAGTTAAACAGTATTGAAAATCTGCTAAAAAAAATTTAAATCTAAAAATTATAACCCTTCAAAAGTTCTATGCTCCAACATATATCATTTAGTGATCCCAGGAGGCCTCCCTAAAAACTTGGCCTCTGGAATCAACCGAAGAGAAATGGTTACAAACCAGTAACTAAATAAAGCAACAGTTTAAAGACAGCTGTCTCATAATAAAAATAACTTAAAACATAAGATCGCCACATATTTTCAGCTACTTGTCCTCAGACGTGGCATCTTGAACTAGCTTCTATCTCCTGAATGTGCTCACCATCTCCTGAATTGGATGAGAGTGCAAGATCTTCAAACCAACCAACTTCGCCCTGCATGCGCTCTTTTCCCACTTAAATTCCCAGATTTTCTCCAACTGCCTGGGTAACTACCCTCTGTTTATGTACAATATAGACTCTACATTAGCTATCTTGGTAAAATCCTGAGCCGTTGGTTCCTCTTTTTCCTTGATACCATTCATAGCATCTTCAAAGCTTTTGATCATGGCTTCTATGTTTATGTTCCCTTCTTCAAACTGGAGAATACCTTACGGGTTTACAACTTTGATGTCCTTCAACGCATTAGTGTGCATTTCCTTGATTTCCTTTTCCATGGCATGCATGTTCAAGATCACAGTTTTGAATAAAGTGCCTTTCTAGTTCAAATCATTTTTCAAAATGAACAGCATGTAAGTATCTACCATTTTCATTAGATTTTCTGACAATAATTTTTCCACTCCATATTCTTCTATCTTAATGACCTGAGATATGACAACTGTGCACTTTCCTTCATCTGACTCCCATCCTAGAATTAAGGTTTGAATTTCCTCAATCAACACCTCTCCTTATACATAGGTGGTGACAAACTCCTATATAAACATGTTCTCTTCCACTATGATTTTGTCGACCCAGTTCTTCATTGCCTCCATTAGGGCTCTACCCTGCTGCATTTACTTTAGCAACCATTTACTGTCTGTTAAATTGGGATCAAAGTCTTGCAGAGATTAAGCTAGAGGCAGTGCCCCAACATCACTAAGTGAGCTAAGAAATTCAGCCATCATGATCATGAGTTGTTTGAGTTCACATTTTTCTTTGCCATCCTTTTGAGATTGGCCGAGTATGTGGTCCATTGAAAATTTGAACAAGTGGTCCATGGTATCTCTATTCAACACACCAAATTCCATTTTCGTAACTTTAAAATCTTTTTCCTCAGGCTCCTGAACCCCTCCCTTTTTCTTGAAAGTTGTGATATCAGCAGTCACCTTCTCTGTAGTGGGATTCGTGGTTAGCCTTGCATTAATTTTGACCTTTTTTTCCTTTGGGACACAAACAACATACTTAGTGACTATCTCTTTGATTGGTAAGGAAACAGGTTTAAAAATGCATTTTTTATTCACCAAATCTGTCAGCCAAGGGAGAACTATACTAGAAGCCAACTTGTTATCAGCTGTTTTGGTAGGTGTTGCATCCTCCTATTGAAATTTAGGCTTATCAGTAGATACCTCTTGGTCTTTCTTATAGTGTTCAGGTGAGAAGGAGATATCTCCGTCGTTGATGTCAATATCAATATAGCTAGAATCTAGAGAAGTCATCTATGCACGACTCTGAGACCTGGTTCTCGACCTTGTCCGAGGTGCGGTAGGGTGTCCACTTGAGGTTACTTTCTTTTTAGATGAAGAAATATTACCTGCATGGGTAATCAAGAGGGAAGCGTTAGAGGGATTAGGTAATACTTCAACTGGGACGGGACTTGCACTAGATTTCTTAGGAGATATAATTCATGTTCTATCTTGTTTTCTCTTTTTCAACCAAACATCTGTGTAGGATAAAATAGACCTAGCCCTTAATTTAATGTTCTCCTCTTCTTCCCTCATCAATTCTATTTCCATCAAAGCCTCTATGTTTGAACCGTGAAAGTTAGGTTCAATGATTTCAGAATTATCTTCACTTAGGCCATGTTGGGTATATTTCCATTTTTTGAGTCTTGCTATAAAATTTTGGTTTCCCAGTGATGTTCTTGCCTAAAATGTCAAAACCTGTCCAAAGTGCTATCATTTTTCCCTGAAAATGTTGATCTCCAAGTGATGAAATCAATAAGATATGTAAAACCCTAAGCCCTAGGTCATTTTTGATTCTTGTGGAGCAAAAAAAAACCCTAGTTCTTCACGGTTGGTTTCTAATTTGCAGTTAGCTTTTTCATAAAATTTAGGTGACTTAAGTCATGTATATTTTTACATGTTTTAAGTTAGTCTCTTAATCTCCTAACTGTGTCTGAATATTCCTTTTTGTTTGGAAACTCAGCGCAAAGTCTTGGTTGCTTTATCTTGTAAGGTAAAGAATATGCTTTAAAGGATTAACCGATTAAACACAAGGCATTGATAAGATTTAGATCTTGTGGTTTGCATGAAATCTCTAAAGAAACCCATGAGTTAAGGAATTATATGGCGACTTTGAGTTGCATTCAGTCGTGAAGTCTCCCAAACAAACCAAGGTTAAAGCATGGTTATCATATTCATTCAGTTGCAAGATCTTTGAAAGAACCAAGGGTTAAGTTAAATCTTATGAGATCTAGCGATAACCGTAGATGCTAAGATGATCTTGTGGATGGCATTTAATCGCAAGATGAAAGTCCAGATTAGTAAAAGTTTCTGAGATTTGGCGCAAACCACTAGATTAAGAAATAATCAAGGGCAGGCACATGATCTCAGAAGGATTTCATAAAGTACATAAAGATTGAGAGACTTAACACAAACCATTGGATTAAGAAAGAATCAAGGGCAGGCGCGTGAGCTCAGAAGGATTTCATAAAATACATAAAGATTGAGAAATTTAACGCTAGCCATTGATGAAAGAAAGATCGGAGGGCTAGCATTTAATCTCTAAATAAAACCCGAGTCAGATGAAACCTTCAGCAACTTAGAGATTTAATTAATCGCTAGGTCTCTAGATAAACTATGGTTAAATAGAGATAGGTCAAGTTTTAATGCAAATGAATCTGAACCGCAGATTAAGATCAAATCTTGTGGCTGTCATTAAATTGCTAAGAAAATTCAAAAAGTCACAAGGCTTTCAGCGATTTAGAGAAAATGATCCAGATCCTAACACGTGTTCAAGTTATTCAGAGATCTGTGGCATATGTGAAGTCTCAAGGCAAACCTGTGGTTAAGAAATTTATTTGGTGACCTCGAGATAGCTTGCAGTCATGTAATCTTGGGACTAACTAAAGCTAAGGTTAAAACTTAAGAGATTCAACATGAACCATTAGATTAAAAGGTGATCGACAGTAGTCGTGCAATCTCCAGATAGATTCAGTAAGTATAAGATGATTAAGAGACTCAGCGCAGGCCGTTGATGTGATTTAGATTGTATGACAACCATGAAATCTCTAAACAAACTCATGGTTAATCAAAACCTTCAGTGACTTCAAATTTTTACAGTCACATGATCTCTAAAAGAAGAAAGGTTAAGTCACGCTAAGAGCTGTGTTAAATAAGAGAAGATCTAAGCCAGTGATAAGATTCAGATCGTGCAGTATGCGTTGAATCTCAGGATCAAATGAAGGTAAAGGTAAACTCTTGGTGACTAAGAGACAGAATAGTCGCACAATCTCTAAAATGAACTGTGGTCAGAGTAAGGTAAAGTCAAAAAGGGTTTTTCTCGCACCATGATGTAAAGAGTTAACCTATTGAAGTTAAAGGATCTTGACAGCATGTATACAATCTGCTGGGCTGTGATAAAATAATCCAATCATATCAAATATCAGGCATGTTTCACATATAATAAATTTTTAAAATGACAAAAGCACTCATGATTATCGCAATTGGATTATTCAAAATTGATCACCTATCAACTTTAAATGCCACGACTAGGGAAAGAATTAATGTCAGGGTACACAAAATTAAGATAGAAGTGACTGAATGAAGCTTTCCAATCCTTGGCTAGATTGATGCATTGATGATAAATAGGCTTATCTTTCATACATTTCAGTTTACCAAGTTTTCAGAGTTGCAGAGCCGAGAGATTACATAATTTTTAGAGTAGTTAAAAGTAGAGAATTGTGTGATTCTCAGACCAATTTGCAGTAAGGAGCTTGTCTTTTAAAAAATAGAATTGTTTCATTAAGGATATTTAGAAAGCACAAAGATGAGTCAACCAACCATGAGCGGAGCTTCAACCAGTGGAGCAAGTAAAGAAGCAGAAGATAATCAGAAAGGAAAGAGGAACTATTCGGATGAGTTTGTGACTTTTCTGCCTGGGACGAGTCAGGGAAAAAAGGTAAATGATGAACTCTTTACCGATGATTTAGCATATTGTAGAAATCCTAGGACTCCAGGGGTTTCAGGTTATCATCTTTTCAAATAATTTTATAGTAATAAGGATAGCCCAATTCCCATATCAAACCCATGGACATCAAGCTTAGGGAAGTTGATAGTCCTTGATATCTTTGTACGTATAGACTTGTTAGTTGAGATAGAAAAAAAGTATGATCCCTTATCCAAAACCATTAAGAAAAGTGATGGAACATCTCTAGTCACTTTAGATAGGGCCTCTTTCATGAAAGCCTTCGATATATACCATCCTTGTACTACAAAAATCTATCTGACAAGGTAACATAGTAGATATACCAGAGAACTACCATTGTTGCCAAATTAATCCAAGCCCATACACCTAAGTCAAATAGGAATTATATTGCTGCTATACCAAGTTCTACACCTTATATTTTCAAGGATTTAAGTTTCTACATTAAATACATTGCTTATGGATTGTGTAAAGTTTTGGGAGTAGATGGGGACCCTGATAGATTGACTACATATATTCTGATGATCATCTTGGATATACAAAATTCACATGTCAACACTAATTATGACTACATTCATTATGTCATAGACAAGATGCATCAAGGGTTTATTGATATATGTACAATGCCCAACCCTAGATTTATGCATTATTCTCTTTTAATGCATTTAATCTTATACTTTAATGTTAACAGCTTCGACACTCAAAATTTAAGGCCTAGAGTATTTTTCTATGGCAAACCAAACCCTATACAAATGTGGCTTAGGGTTTGGAACTACACCTCCAATGAAAATGAGTATTGTTCTTTTCATAATTGGACTGCATATCCTATTTTAGAGATGATAGGTGCAAATATGACAAGATTTCCCACCAAGGTACTACAACTCCTTAGACCTTGTCAATTTGTGGATAAATGGCGAGGAGACCATAATTGGGTAGATTTATACTTTGATAAGGCATTTACTTTAATGAGGGTTTATAGATGTTCCCAGCCACCTCATATACTCCCAAAATATGTGCCTCCCAGGATAGTTGTAGTAGAATTCATCTAGAAATTAATGTGGACTGACAAGGAGAACTTGGCTCCCCACATGAAGGGTACATTTACACGTAGAAAATTCAAGATTTTAACTTTCATAATTGGTAAAAGAGATACAAATTCAGTGAACAAATGATTGAGTCAATACATAATGAGTGTAACCATTTATAGGTATATAGACCCAGAGGGTTTTATTAAGAGTGCCAAGAAACTTCCGACTCCAAGTATAAAAACTATCAAGGAACATGAAGAGTGTGTAGAAGAGGATTTAATCAGAAACATCTTGGAGGATGATGAAGTGGCAAGAAGGGAAGATCAATATCAAGATCTAATAAGCCTTGAGAAAAAAATAAAGAAGAAGGGAATTGCCTTTGGGGGTTTCTTTCCAACTATGCTCTAAATACACAGACTCACAAAAATAATGGAGTCTTACAATACTTTGTACAATCAACTTAAAGGGTTGATTGAAGATATAGAAATAGTTCTAGAGAAGCACTCTTCTTCAGAGTATGATGAAGACAGTGAGGGAGACTATTTAGCTCCTAGCCCTCCTCCCGTGGATCAGCCACCTTTCATAGAGAAGATCATAGAGGTAAACCTTATAGAGGAGACTGACATTGAGATGACTAATGAACCTCCAAGAAAGAAATAGAAAGTGTAATTAGGAGACCCTTCCCATGCTAAAGCACAGGAGAAGAAAAAGGATAAGGTGAGTGCCTTAATTACAGGAAACAGAGCCTATAACCACCACTTGAGGAAAGCCATTAGCGAAGGGAAGAAATTAAGAGGGGATGTACAAGAGGAAATTGAAATACCCCTCCTACTATGCCAAGATGAAAGGGATCTACAACAAGAATAGTTCTTGAGTGATGATAATTTCATAAAAATGAAAGAGTTCAAAGATTTCTTGATTTGGGTAAAACAATAGCAAATTGGATCCCAATTACAATTAGGAGAAGGTGATGCAGTGCCAAGTGATGCTTTGCAGGATTTGCAAGCATATGACCCTGAGACCAAAAAAATGACACCAGAGGAATCTAGGCAATTGGTTAAGTCTAGTGGCACTAGTACATTTGAGTAAAAATTCTGATGTCTATCTGTCAGATTTTCAACGCTAATCTATCAGTACTTTGACAAATGTAACCGGCGTGGTTATTTTGTTGCAAATTGCAATGGAAATGGTAACCGTCGATATTATTACATTTCTATCTGTCAGACCTTACCACATTAATAGCCAACTTATTATATCATTTCATATGGTACATCTATCAAAAATCCTTCAGAACATGTAGACTATCCGAAGGACATACTGATGGAATGCCGATGGTTTTCCTGTCGGGATACCATCGGATATGCAGTGATTGTCTGACCGATAAACCCGTCAGACATATACTAATTCTATCAAAATAATCTGTTGAAAATATAATCTATCTAACAAAAATGTAGTGACTCTCTGACAGGAGTCTCCGTCGAACGTATAGCATTGTCGTCGTAACTATCTGTCAAAAATGTAGTCTATTCATCGATAGCTCTGTCCAGATGCTGATGGAAATGAAGTAATCATCCAATAGGAAGCTCCGTTGAACATATAGCACTATCGTCATAAGAATCTGTAAAAAATGTAGTCATTTCAACAAGAAAACCCATGGGTATAGCATTTCCATCAAAACTGTTCCCATTAGCGTCAGAACTGCGACAAACTGGCACACTAAAGATAACAAAGTTCAAGAGACCATCATAGTGGGTCTCCTTCTTTGGTCCATATTTTCTTTGGTCCATATTACTAAAAAAACATTTTACCTTTCATTAGATGATCAAATGCAGTGACCTGAAAGAATTTAATATAATATTTTTATGATAACATATTATTTAAGTTGATGTTGCACGAATTTATCTACTTCGCACACTAGTGGACTATGAGGACAATGATAAATAAATATCTCCTCATGTGGCCTACATTACTCAGGCCATGGGAGGGGATGTATCTTTATCACGATCCCCGCATTCCAGAAGTGTGGGAAATAGATAAATTTGTGTAGCGTCAAACTAAAATAATGTATGTTATACATGAAAATAGCATCTATTAAATGCTTTCAGATCCCCGTATTTTATGAGCTAATGAAATATAAAACATTTCCTTAATCATATGGACCAAAGATAGAGACCAACTATTATGGTCTCTTGAGCTTTTCTATCTTTAGTCCTAGCATTTGATGAGCTAACGAAATATAAAACATTTCCTCAATCGTATGGACCAAAGATGGATACCAACTATTATGGTCTCTTGAGCTTTGATATATTTACTCCTAGCATTTGATGAGCTAACAAAATATAAAACATTTCCTCAATCGTATGGACCAAATATGGAGACCAAATATTATGGTCTCTTGAGCTTTGTTATCTTTAGTCCTAGTTTAGACAATTTTGAAGAGGTAGAACCTTCACATCAATTATTGAGAAGGTCCACTTAGCATAGATATCAAATAGATAGGTGCACTCATAATTGAAGATGTATAAATGAGACTATAATTTTTATGGAGGAATTGGTTATGGATGATTCTTGAGTCTTGAAGAGAACCTATGGATGAGATGGTTGCATTGAATGAAAACTGCACATGGGACTTAGTATCTTTGCTCGATGGTCAAAAACTTGTTGGTTGGCTGTCTAAAGGAAGATTGGTTTTGATGGTAGTGTTGAGAAGCACAAGGGAATTGATTATGATAGGTTTATTTTATGATTAGTAAGCTTTGGCATCCAGGTGATTCTTATTGTCTATTGTGACAACTATTGACCTTGAGATTGAGCAAACAGATGTGAAGAAAACTTTCATGGTGATTTGGAGAATCAAACCTAAAACTTGTAAGAGGTGTAGAATGGGATGCCATTTATTGTTACAGTGGGATTAGATACCTATAGGTGAAACTATTGCATTCCACACATTAGTTAATTGGATCACTCCTTAAGGGCGTAGTTAAACTTAATATAAACAAAAGATGGTTCTAGTTGTCACACATTTAGCAACTCTGATTATAATTAAAAGATCATTAATATAAATTGTCAATTAGTAATTGAATATAAATATGATCAAATGACAACTAAAATATATTTAATATCAATTTCTAATTAATTACATCGAAGGAATTTATTATTTGAAAAAGAGGACATGATTGTTTCATCTAACCAATCTTGCAGAGAGAAGCAAGACCATCAAAAAAATCCAACATGTTCATTATTTCCATATAATTTTCTAACATTGAAGTTGATCTCCCCATCACCTTCAAAGGTTTTGAACTAGTGATGTACATGATAATTTCCATGTCTATCCCCAAAAAAATATTCTCTATTGATTTTTCCCCTATGAAGACCACAAAGGTACTGGTTACGTTTCATTCAACTTGCTATTGCTTATGTTAAGTTTAGATTATTATCACATATTTTCGCGAGAGCGTTGATCACAATGTTCCATAAACAATGATTAAAAATAGAAATTAGTCGTAATCATTGTTTGGAGTAATTCAAAAAGGAAAGAAAATTCGCTATCATAATTGTATGAGGTAGACCAACATGAACACGCATTTCTTTGGAAAATGTCTAAATCTACATGAAGTGAATAGGAGGCATTGATTGAGGACAAAATCTTGAAATAAAGACCTGCAAGTTGACCTGACTTAATTTCTTTTCTGAATGGATGTAGAAATCCAAAACCACAAGATTTTCTCTTCATTTATAATAATCATTTCTAATGAAAATACCTTTTGAATTTTCAGCTCCTTCTCCATCAGTAATGATTCTGAGCATGTTACTGTGATCGACTCTGGTGTACACAATTCAGCCTCAAGCCTTGCAACTTCTTTATGCAATTACTTAACCACGTCCTTATCTGAAATAACCCATTTTAGAACGATCAATTGGTGAGTGTATTTTGAGACTGCTCAATGTGATATGATGCAGGACTCATGGTACATATAATTGTTTTCCTAGAATTACCACCAAGAGAAAGCTGCAAAAATCGAGTGAGATTTGAGTCACGGTAAGGTATGTGATAATTCCTTTTTCCACCACTGCACCCACAGTATCAAAAGGAAGTAAGCATATAATGTTGTAGAAAAATAACATCTGAGAAATATACTAATCTTTTTTGTAATGTTGTCAGTCTAGTATGTAGATAAGATCTATGAAATAAAGAGCAGTTCTACCAGAATAAACTTCTTAGAAACAAGATATAGATTATATATTAGTATACCTGAGTTTACGTATTACAGTACTTAAAGTTAGTAAGCTTCGATTTATATGACACCCTTCCTTGAGCCTAGTCCCTTCTGCATTTGTTTGTGATTCACGCTCACTTCCAACAAGATCAACAAAATTTTGTACAAAATAGGATCCACCCAGTCATAGGAATTTGAGAATCAATAAAATCCTATGAATAATAAGATAACCCTGCCTATAAGATTTGTTTGTTGATGTTGAGTGAGTGTCCTCACCAATCAATGTCACAAAAATCTTATAGACAAGATAATCCTAAACTAAAATCTCCTAAGAATATCTAAGCGTTGAAAGCTACATTTATTAAAACTGCAATACCAAAAGCATAGCACACCAGGTTAGCAACAAGGGACTTAATATAATTTGATGTTGATCTCAGTGTACTATCCACGGTCTGCAAGGAAAAAAGAAATGTTGCATAAGAAAAATGTCAAACTCCTTTTATACCAAGTTCTAAGTTTGATAGAGGAATTAATTATAAGACTTACCGATCTGATAATTTGATAGCAGAATTATTTATAAGACTTACAATGACAACTTTACAAGGAAACAAGACATCAGAACTAAAGCAACATCTCTCTTTCTCTCTCTCTCTCCAAAATCCAAAAGCAAAAAAATACTCAATTTATTTTAAAAAAATTGTAACACCTTAATTTGGTGCATCCCCCCTCTCTACACCCAAGTCATCTATAATTCTTACTTCTGTTTGTATAATGGACCTAATAAAAGTAGTATCTTTCCCAAAATATCTATCAGTTTCTTCCTCTCAACACTAGAGATTGGTGCATTATAACTACATCACCAGACTTGTGCCCCTGCTCGTGATTACTGCCATCTTCTCCTCTCAAACTCTTCATCCTGATGATGGCTCATGAGTGTGTAGAGTGTGATTCAAAATGTTGATGAAAAAGGCATTGACACAATCGAATCTAGAAACAAGATACGACAGCCTAAAAGTTTACAAACTTTCATGTTGACACAAAAATGAAACTACAAAAAGTATGCATGGATATGAGGTTGACAAGAATCCTTTTTTTGGTATGTGATGTTGACCTTAAAAACATAAATTACTCACCATTGATGTCATTTAGCGTAGATAAAGCCACATCTTTTGCCCCTTCTTCGTACACATGCTCTGTTGGACAAGAAGGGCCAAAAACCCTATTTGCACAACAAATTTACAATTTCATCACAAACAAATGATTTATATAGCAGTAGAACACATATAAATAAAATTAATAAAAGAAGAGTGGAAATAAATTTAGATTCAGTTATTTGTGTGATAAATTTGCTTACCAAAAGAGCACGTGTTTGAACACAATAGTCTACTCATTCTTGCAATCCCAAGCTGACTCATCCTTGTGAGCCAGTTCTTTCCTGTTTAATGGCCTCACTCTCACTGTAACAAATATTCTCTTCCCTCACTTTATTGTGACCTCCTCCTAGCGTTGTTGTCAGATTTAATTCTATTTTTGACGCTGGTGTGCCGGGAGTTCGATCTACCAAAACTGTGATTCTCTATTAGCAAAGAGACTAAACCTTCTTCACTTACTATTTTCTTTTGCAGTCCTCCCGAAGCGCTAATTCAGGAGGACTTCTAAACTAAACCTTGTTCCAGCCTCATTTTGGATGGTTTATATATCATATGATACTCCCACACCTATCTAGTGCAACATGCCAAAACCACGTAAACAAAGTGTTAATTCATTGATCAAGTGAAATAATAAAAAACTTGCAAGAATAAAAAAAAGGTTAAAAACTTAAAAAAACAAATTTTTGCACTACTCATCTAGTTTTTTGCCATTTAAAGTGTTAAGAATTTTTGTACAATAATTTGAATATTTTGAAAACTTTGGAAAAGTAGCTGAAATATTGATAAACAATTTTAGAAATCAGAGAGTAAAAATAAATAAACATTATGACATCTATTATTTGAAATTGTAAAAATGGTACAATACAATATTTTAATTTTTTTTAAAACTAATAGAAAATAGAAGATAAGATGCATGAGGGTCGATAAAGAATTTTTTTTTTAACAACATATCATGTAGGACTCGGGGAAATGAGTTAAAATAATTATTTAATAATGATATGTAATTTTATTACGACACCTGGACTGGTGCATGTATTGATGCAATATTTTTCAGTTTGATGCCAAATTATTTGTAAGGAAAATACCAATTAATAACATGCAGAATGAAATAGAAGCAAATGCTTTGAATACTTGTAGTAAACTTTTAATATTAAATTTATCTTCTCTAAAGATGTCAACTACACATGCAAAACCACATATTGACAATTGTCGTGTCATAATTACATCCCATCCCTTAATATATCATCTCTAATTTCTACAAACCACTCTTCTCCTGATAATAAATAAAAATACAGTCTTCTCAGTGTTAGGTTGTTTCATATTTGAGATGTAGGTGAGGATGTTAGTAGAATTGAAGTAGAAATTGTTCAAAATAGTCATTCAAGTGTACTTGAAGATGTTGTTGTAAGATGTCTAGATGATTAATGGGAAGAAAATCTCTATAATTTTCTCATGCTAAAAGATTCTACACCCTATCTCTCCTTATTTTTGTAACCATAACCAAGAAGATCATGTTGGAGTACAATACCACAAGAGGGGGGTGAATCAATGGTATACTAATATCAAATGAAATTGGAATAATATTTCAATACTTTGGAACATAACTATCATGAGAACAGGTATACTCAAAATCAACAGCGTTGGTAGACATTATGAAGACAATACATCAAATCAAACTTTTAACAAGACAAACATGAATATCAAAGGCAACTTCTATTAAACTAAGATGACGCATTATATATGAACATCATGAAAAATTCTAAATTAAGATAGGCACAACTAAAATTGACAGATCAAAATCAAAGATGAACCACCACAATATAATGAAACAATTTATGATAAACATTAACATAATAAGCTCGCGTATGATGATACCTAAATGATGCCATTTTAAAATGTCAACAATGAAGAGTTCAATAGACATTTCTACCCCATGTACAAGGACTTCCATAGTAATAATATATTTAGACATTTACCAAAACTTCAACCATAATCATTTTAAAACAAGAATCCCAACCATCATATAATTTCTATACACCAGAAATTTGTATTCCAAATAGGAGTGTATTTACCATGTGATGGAAGAGTATGTTCATTGATATTCAAAATCAAATACTGTATGAACAAAGATGGAAATTTTACTGTCACTATAGTAGTGACTCAAAATAATCAACCCAAAACGGTAATGTAGAACAACCATTTCATCAATTTTTAGTGCCACTAACTTCCACAGTTAACCAACACAAAAATAACCTTCTAATATTGATAGGAACCAAATAGTTCAGATGAGAGAAGAGATGTATCCTTGTAAGACACTCATATACATCTTGTTATTAATAACATATAGAACTTATATGCAGGGTATTGGTAAATTGTCAATCATGAGTACAAAGAACCAAATAAATACTACACTAAAATCAATAAGATACTTCGTCATGTATTAGGAAAATGAATTCATATTTCAATGTACCATAATATCCATACCAATGCTCTGTCATGTAACAAGACAATGAATTCCACAATGCACCATACCAATGTCATGTGATCATATTAATGTTGAACCATGCCAATGGAAGGAAATGATCAACTAAATACCAGAAACAACTAAATAATTGTGCCTTTGTGTTTCTTTGACATCAAGGTAAAAAACTAAGGGCCAATGGATCAATGATAAGCAATCACACTCAATATTTCGCATTCAAGCATTCAAGAAAGCAAGTAAATTCAATATTTGAAGGAAAGCATCCAATATCTAGTCTATATCCTAGCATCTAAGGCAATTTGAAGGCAGTCTTCTCCATTGAAGCAAGCTTGTCATGCCCCATCTGAGAACCCTTGAGGAAACAATATACAATACAACCACAACATTTTATGCAAGCATAATTAATTGCACTAGTAACATGAATCCAACCATAATGCAACCATAGAACACACAAGATGTAATAATTAACGATAAAATACCAATGTGAAAAGGTAATGGGATTGACATCATCCAAGCAAAGTACAAGACCAGTGTTCCAAAGGGTCTCAAGACTGGAAATCTAGGTCACTTGCACAAGGACACAATAGTGCTCAGATGAACATTCCTAAGCCTCACAACTTTCCTTAGACCTCATATCCAAGATCAAAAACATAGGAGATGAAGTTCCCTAACATGTATCTAATGAGAGAACATATCGCAAAGGACTGCCCCAAGATTTTGATAGAATCAAAATGTTTAGAAGGATAAAGGGTATCCAAAACTATAATTCATTTTTTCCTATACCTAGAGGAACATATCTTTTTCTCAATTGCGCTAGAACATATGCATTATTTTGCTTAATGCGCGACAAAATTTAACATATGCATAACAATATCTAACACATGCGCTAAAAAAATATGTATATCCACTAAAATATTTTGCATATGTGCAAAAAGAATGGGAATATGTGTCACTCTACCCTATAAAGACAAAATTAAAGGACTAAAACTTCATAAAAATGATGTTTTCAGGGTCCAAACTCCTAGATAAGGTCATAATTAGGTCTAGTAACTGTCTAGAAGGTATTGAGAACATAAAAGAGGGTCACAAACACTTTGATTAAGACCAAGGAAGTATGATTACATCAAATTATCTAATGTTATCACTTTTTTTTTTCCATTGAGATATGTTAGAATAACTAAGAGGGGGGGGGGGGGGGGAANGAGGGGGGGGGGGGGGTGAATCAATGGCCTAAAAAATATTCCAATAAATCAACCCAAAAACTTAGTACCATAATATTAAGCCTCTAGTTATCTTCATTGCTACAAGATGTATGCATTCAAATAAAATTATCAAATAACTACTGCTTGGAGTTCACTGTTAAGCCTTATTCTTAATGTTTACTGAATAGCAATATTTCATTTACTGAAAAAAGTAAATTGCTTAGTGTATATAGATCAATCCAGATTAGTTATGTGTAATGAAAAACTGGTGCAAGGCACCTCCTGAAGATCCTCATTTTTCTTTCTTTCTTTTTTGTAATAAGGTGCATCCATGAGATCACCCTTGTGTGTGTTTGTTTGTTTGGGTCTTTGATGTAAGGTGAAGGACCTATGGTGAGGTATAAACCTAGGTTCCTGAAACCATGGTTAGACCTTGTTAGTTGTTGATTTTAGTTAGTTATGTTTCTAAGTCCTTAGTTAGATCCTAGTCATGTGTTGGACCTCTCCCACACCTTGGGAGGTCAGAAAGGTTGGCTTTTTTCCAAATTAGCAACTCTGTCACTTATTGCCAAAAAGTTGTCTTTTTGCAAAATGTTGCATGAGCAACTTTTGCAAAATGTTGCTCGGTATATGAAAAATTATTTGTAACCAACCTCACCCACCTTCTGAAGCTTCTAAAATTCTTGGAGTATGCTATTAGGTGAGAGGATTAATTCCATGAAGGTTAGATCATAGAGTGCACAAAGTTTGATGTTTGAGCAAGGAAATAGAAGAGTGTTTTGAGTCATTTCTGCATGGTATGACCTGGTACAGATTCATTTGGAAGATCAAGTAGTATAATTTTGTAATGCCTTGAGTCTACTAACCTTTCTAGTTGATTTGAGGTGTTTTTGTTAAGTTGGTGAAAAGTTATCAATTTTACATTCTTGTTGTCTGAGAAACCAAGGCTCTACTAGCTAATTAGGTCTGTGTGTTTTGTGAGAACTTAGGGGTGTAGGAGTGGGGTGAGGTTTTCATGATTTGGGAGGTTTAAAAAATCCATAAAGGGTGTCTAGAAACCCAATTAGATATTTTAGATCCCACTGTCACAAAAATTTAAGTCCCAAAAATCCACTGGTTAATGCTACAAGGAATCCTAGGGTATTTAGGGTTCGACTAACTTTGGGTATTCAAGACCAAAAATAATGGTGGATTCTTGGTCCATAAGGTCTGTTAAGAGTCTTAAATCTCTTAGGATAGAGTTTTGAATCCTCTAGTGAAGTTTTACACCTTATTGTATGGTTTAGGGGATGTGTCCCTAAAGGAGAAGATTACTTTGTTCCTTAGCTTTATTTGGAGAACCAAGAGAGAACAAGGGAAGCCTATTGACCCCTCAGACAAGTCAAGAGACATCCTAAGAAGACTTATGTGGAGTGAGATTGATCAAATTTGAATTTTGAAGAAACATCAAAGAGTTAGGGCCCATTAAGGTCTTCTAGCAGTGCTCTCTACATCAGGTGGTATTAGAGCCTACCAAGATCTTGGAAGGAGTGAAGAATGGCTGAGGGAATAGAAATTTCTCTAGAGGAAGAAGTTCCTACTAGAACCACTAATGTGGAATTGGATAAAAATGTCAGGGAACAAGTAGCCAAGAACAAGAGGATGGAAGAGGAGATAAGGAAGTTGAAAGACCTCCAAATGGAGAAGGAGGAAGGAGAAGAAGAAGAGGAAGAAGAAGAGGAAGAGTAGGAGAAAGATGAGACAAAGAACATGCCTACAGACCAATTAAAACTTCTTGGAGCTCTTGAAAGAGTTGGAAGAAGGGATTAGAAATCAGACATGCCCATGTTTTGTGGGAAAATGGATCCTAAAGAATGTATGTATTGAATAAAAGCTTTGGAGAACTACTTTGAGTATGAAAACATTTCTGAGAATCAAAAGGTTAAGGTTACAAAATCTAGAATGAGAGCTCCTGCCTTGAGTTGGTGGAACTTTCTACAAAATGAAAGAGTGGAGGAAGGAAGGAATCCTATCTCAACATGGAAGAAGATGTTGGTTCAAGTCAAGAAGCAGTTTTTACCTGGAGACTACGAGATCACCCTTCACAAGAAGCTGCAAAATCTTAGGCAGAAGGACCTTGATGTGAATGGGTACACTAAGGAATTTCACAAAATGACCTTGAAGGCCAGAGTTCCTAAAAGTGAGAAGCGCAAGCTTTCAAGATACATCAATGGAATAAAATATAGTATCCAAGTTGAAATGAGTTTGTTCAACCCTGAATCAGTACACAAATTCTTCCAAATGACACTAAAAATTAAAGAAAAGCAGAAGAGGAGGGGAGAAAAAAATAATAGAGGAAGAGGGAATAACTTCAGAGGAAGAGGTAGATTCAATGGCAGAGGACCATTCCAAAGAAGCTAGGGGGATTTTAATCACCATGAGTCAGAAGGAGAGAACAATAATAGAAATAGTTTCAGAGGGAGGAGATCCAACAGTAGAGGAAGGTTTGGAGGAAGAGGGCCTAGTGTCTTCACATGGAAGTGTTTTACATGTAATCAAGTTGGACTCCAGTCCTTTAGATGTCCTGAAAAGAGTGGCACCAGTAGACAAGGAGGGGACAAAAGAGTACAACATACTCAAGAGGATGATAATCAAAGTGTATCCTCCTATCACTCTGCAACTTCAAGACCTGCAAATACAGAGCAAGGAGAATGTTTAATGATGCAAAGGACACTCCTAAGAGTGCCTACTACTGTAGAACCACCTCAGAGGAAGTCCTTATTTAGAACAAGCTGCAAGGTGAACAATAAGGTATGCAAATTCATAGTTGATTCTGGCTCTACAGCTAATATTGCATATAGGGAGTTAGTCACTAAGCTTAAGTTGCATGTTATTCCTCATCCCTTCCCTTATAAGGCTTCTTGGTTGACAAAAGAAAAGAAAACCATTAGCAATGAGCAAGTTTGGGTAGATTTCAAGATAGGAGAGCATACAGATAGGGTTCTATGTGATATTACAGAGATGGATGCATGTCATGTATTATTAGGGAGGCCTTGGAAATATGATGTAGATGCTAGGCATGATGGAAAATCCAATGTTTATGCTATAACCAAGGATGGTGTTGAATATGTAATGAACCCACTCCCTGACTATGAGAAAGAAAAACATGCCACTAGTACTGTCTTGCACATAGGAGAAAAGGAATTCATGAAAGTACTAAAGGAGAAGGATACCCCTTGTTATGTCCTAGTAGTGAGGCCCAAAAATACACCTTTGAAGGAGTCCAAAGTCCAAGTCCCCACTAGGGATGCATGTCCTAAAGAAGTGAAGGAACTATTAGACCAGTATAAAGGTATCATTGTTGAGAACACACCAGAGTCTTTGCCACTTGAGAGGGAAGTAAGTCACTACATAGAATTCATACCAAGGGCCAATCTTCCCAATAAGGCAGCATATAAGATGACCCCTAAACAAAATCAAGAGATAGCAAGACAGATTGGAGAATTGTTGTCAAAAGGTCTCATCAGGAAAAGTGTGAGTCATTGTGTTGTCCCAGTAGTCCTAGCACCCAAGAAAGAAGGAACATGGAGGTTATGTATGGATTCTAGGGCTATCAATAAGATAACCATCAGATATAGGTTTCCTATGCCTAGAATAGAGGATTTGATGGACTATTTGGGGGTTGCAAGTTACTATTCCAAGATAGATCTCAAAAGTGGCTACCATCAGATAAGAATCAGAGAGGGAGATGAATGGAAGACAACATTTAATACTATAGAATACCTCTATGAGTGGATTGTGATGCCTTTTGGCCTTTCCAATGCTCCAAGCACCTTTATGAGATTGATGAATGAAGTATTGAAACCTTTTCTTAACAAATTTGTTGTTGTATATCTTGATGACATTTTGATCTTTAGCAGGAGCAAGGAAGAACATCTCAAGCATTTGGACATGGTGACGAGGAAACTCCATGAGGATAAGTTGAAAATCAATATAGATAAGTGTGTATTTCCTAAAGAATAACTTGTGTTCTTGGGCTTTGTGATCTCCAAAAATAGTCTCAAGATGGATCTTACCAAAGTTGAAGCCATCCTCAATTGGCCACCTCCCACTACTCCATCAGAGGTAAAACAATTTCATGGCCTATCCATCTTTTATAGGAAATTCAACAGAAACTTTAGTAATGTGCTCCCATTATTAACACTATTAAAGGTGGAAGAAAATGCATATTTTCATGGACTAATGAAGCTAATGAGTCCTTTGAGTTGTTAAAGAAGAAGATTGTAGAGAAATCCATCCTAGTCCTACCAGACTTTCACAAGGTATTCACAGTTGAATGTGATGCAAGAAACAAAGCCATTGGAGGAGTCTTGAGCTAGGAAGGAAGACCACTTGATTTTTTCAGTGAGAAGCTCAATGAAGCTAAACAAAAATATTCCACTTATGATCTTGAAATGTATGCAATGGTTCAATCGCTTAGGAAATGGAGGAATTATTTATTTCCCAAGGAGTTTGTTGTTTTTACTGATAACCATGCACTTAGCTTTCTAAACAAGCAGGAGAAACTGAATCACAAACATGTGAAGTGGATTGAGTTCTTGCAGTCTTACACATTTTCCATCAAGCATAAAAAAGGGGTTGTGAACAAAGTTGTTGATGCTCTTAGTAGGAGACATTTGACCACTCAAGCCATCTAGTTAGAGAGTGTTGGGTTCCATGCCATGAAGGATATGTATGTTGAAGATGAAGATTTTAAAGAAGCTTATCAGATTTGCACTGAGATGACACACAGATACCATACTGATTTCTCTAATTTTATTGTGCAAGATGGTCTTATTTTCAAAGGAAGTTCTTTATGTGTCCCATAGGGATCTATGAGGGAGAACATTATCAAAGAGAAGCATTGTGGAAGCCTAGCTGGTCACTTTGGAGTAGAAAAAACTTTGGAGCTAGTTAGGAGATTCTACCACTGGCCAAAATTGTAGACAGATGTTAGGAATTTTGTGGAAAGTTGTTCAGTTTTCCAACAAGCCAAAGGACACACCTCAAATGCTAGACTATACACTCCTTTACCCATCCCTGCCAAACCATGGGATTTAGTAAGTATGGACTTTGTCCTAGGTCTTCCAAAGACCAAGTCTGGATTTGATAGCATTTATGTTGTAGTTGACAAATTTTCAAAAATGGAATTCTTTATCCCTTGTAGGACAACTCATGATGCATCTCACATAGCAGGGTTGTTCTTCAAAGAGGTTGTAAGACTCCATGGACTCCCATTGTCCATCATATTAGATAGGGATCCTAAGTTCTTAGGTCACTTTTGGAGGACATTATGGAGGAAACTAGGAACAAATATCTCTCTGTCATCTGCATATCGTCCACAGTCTGATGGTCAGACATAAGTCATCAATAGGTCCCTTGGAGACCTTCTGAGATGTCTCACACAAGAACATGGAACCACTTGGGACACCATTATATCACAAGCAGAGTTCTCATTCAAAAATTTAGTAAATTAGAGTACTGGTTTAAATCCATTACAGATTGTCTATGGCACCCACCCTAGAGGAGTATTGGAACTTAGGAATATCAAAGAAATGGACAAATGAAGTGCACTAGCTAAAGAATTTGCTGAGGTGATGAAGAATATACATGATTAGGTGTAGATAAAATTGAAGCATACCACTGAGAAATATAAAGCCCATGTTGACAAGAAGAGGAGAGATCTACAATTCAAGGTGGGAGACTTAGTGATGATCCACCTCAATAAGGAGAGACTACCCAAAGAGAAATACACAAAGCTTATGATGAAAAAGCTTGGCCCTTTCAAGATTCTGAAGAAATGTGGCAACAATACCTATAGAATTGATCTACCATCTCACATTGGCTTATCACCTATTTTCAATGTTGCATACATCTATGCTTATAAAGGAGAAGATAGTACTACTGATATGGAAAGTACTCCAGAACCTCCTACACTCCAACCACTCAAGGACATGCAACCAGAAACTCCTCCTGAGATTGAAACCATTCTAGACAAATGAGTGAACAAGAAAAATAGGAGGGGAACTTACTATGAGTACTTGGTTAAATGGAAACACCAACTAGATGAAGATACTACTTGGATGAACCCTGAAGACATTCTGAAGACAGGTTATCCACTTGAAGAATTCACAACTCAAGAGACTTGAGTTCTTTTTGTCATGAGGAGTATGGTGCAGGGAACCTCCTAAAGATCCTCATTTTTATTTCTTTCTTGTTTGTAATAAGGTGCATCCACGAGATCACCCTTGTGTGTGTTTTTTGGTTTGGGTCTTTGATGTAAGGTGAAGGCCCTATGGTGAGTTATAAACCTAGGTTCCTGAAACCATGGTTAGACCTTGTTAGTTGTTGATTTTGTGTGTATAGTTAGAAGTTATGTTTCTAAGTCCTTAGTTAGGTCCTAGTCATGTTTTGGACCTCTCCCACACCTTGGGAGGTTGGTAAGGTTGGATTTTTCCCAAATTAGCAACTTTGTCACTTATTGCCAAAAAGTTGTCTTTTTGCAAAATGTTGCTTAGTATATGGCAACTTCTTTGTAACCAACCTCACCCACCTTTTGAAGCTTTTGAAACTCTTGGAGGATGCTATTAGGTGAGAGAATTCCTTCCATGAAGGTTAGATCACAGAGTGTAAGAAGTTTGATGTTTGAGCAAGGAAATAGAAGAGTGTTTTGAGTCATTTCTACATGGTACGACCTGGTACAGATTAATTTGGAAGATCAAGTTAAAAAAGTTTGTAATGCCTTGATTCTACTAACCTTTCCAATTTATTTGAGGTATTTTTGTTAAGTTAGTGAAAAGTTATCGATTTAACATTCTTGCTGTCTGAGAAACCAAAGCTCTACTAGCTAATTAGGTCTGTGTGTTTTGTGAGAACTTAGGGGTACAAGAGTGGAGTGAGGTTTTCATGATTTGGGAGGTTTAAAAAATCCATAAAGGGTGTCTAGAAACCCAATCAGATCCTTTAGATCCCACTGTCACAAAAATTTAAGTCCCAAAAACCCACTGGTTAGGGCTACAAGGAATCCTAGGGTATTTAGGGTTCGACTAACTTTGGGTCTTCAAGACCAAAAATAATAGTGGATTATTGGTCCATAAGGTGTTTTAAGAGTCTTAAATCTCTTAGGATAGAGTTTTGAATCCATTGGTGAAGTTTTACACCTTATTGTATGGTTTAGGGAAAGTGTCCCTAAAGGAGAAGATTACTTTGTTCCATAACTTGATTTGGAGAATGAAGAGAGAACAAGAGAAGCTTATTGACCCCTCAGAAAATTTAGGAGACATCCTCAAAAGACTTTTGTGGAGTGATATTGATCAAATTTGAAGTTTGAAGAAACATCAAAGAGTTAGTGCCCATTAAGGTCTTCTAGCAGTGCTCTCTGCATCAAAAACACTAAAGTAATGACTCATAAACACATTGACACATGGATTTTTAACATGGAAACCCTATTAAGGGAAAGACCACTTGGGACTGGTAACTCAAAATTTTCACTCTTCTGAAGTGAGCTCGGTGAAGAGCCAACCCTATTAAAGGTTACAAATACATTGTTAGGTGTGACCTTGTTAGAGGATTTAAATAGAATAGTTTCACTTGATATTGGGAATCTCTATGCTACCTTCTATGACCAAACCTAGTGTAGTTTGTCAAATGGTATCTGGCATCTCATGCTATCTTCATGATCAAACCTTTTGATACTCCTTGGGATGTATCTTAATATAGAAAGGATTGTTAAGTCCTGCTCGATTAAGAGACTTTCTAAATTAATGGTTAAACTGAAATAGTAAATGATTTGTTCACACATACAACTTAGACTTACATATTTTTAGATATATTGTAACATCATAATACCTTTCTGATCAATGTATCTTTTCACTACCTTTTCTCTACTTCTTTATGGTCGGTGATGTTGTGCTTCTCTATTGCTTGGTGTCTGCAAAAATATTTAGCTCTTTCCTCAGCTTGATTGATCAGGACTATATGAAGTTTTTCTTCATCAGTATCTCTTCAACATCCTCTTTTTCTATTCACTCCCCTAATTCATAATGATTTAGATTGTCTCTTTATAGACATGATATCATCGTTTCTCACTTCTTGATTTTCTTGTCCTTGGTGTGATCCGCAATCTTAGCCAATCTTGCTTTAAAGCTTATCTCTTGTTTTATCTTGTATAAATATTCTTGCCAACTAGATAAAAAAACTTTAAATATTTTACTTATCTCTAGATTTAACTTGTCGATGAAAACAATGTTAATAACCAGTTAAGTCTATCTTTAGCTCTACCAGCTAACTATTTTGTCATTTCTGAACTTCAGTTAATTTTGGTGTTTTAACTCTTTGATAACTTCGGTCAACACTTCAGTTCTCCTCAGGCTTCTCCATTGGTGTTGTCTGTCCATCGGGGTTGTCTATCCATCAGGATTGTCTGTCCGTCGGGTAATACTGTAATTCTGGCCATCAGTAATGCTTGTGATTCTTCTTATCTGTAATGCTTGTCAGTTTCCTTTCTCAGGCATCACTGTAACTTTTCTATCGGGTTTCTCAGTCCATCAGGTTCCACTAGCTGTCGATGTTTGAAGTCACGTAGTGAATGCTGATCTTTTATGTATTACTGAAAGCATAATCTTTATCTCTCTGATTCTCTGAAGTCTTTGACACTTTGTATATAACCAATCAGATTATAGCAAGTTGACATCAATGACAATACAATCCATTAACTGATTTAATGTCTTGTATTATCTTTCTACATTTTGGTGATCAACTTAACATCTTCAAACATTCAATCAGTTATATGTCATCAATCTCTCCCTTTGGCATTGATGGAAACACACTACATTATCACACTATATTATTACTAATACAATATGAAATATAATAGTTGAAGTTCATCAATCTCTCCTATTATAACTAATATAAATGTATGGCTCTCGGTAATCTCATATAGCTTAGATTTGTTTCTTGCAGAGTGTGTTCTTCAATCTTCAATCCCTTTACTAGATAGATGTAGCAGCTTCTGTCTCTATTTATGATATGTGCTCTGCCTTGACTATTCCTCTCCTTGATCATCTCTTTTTTCCTTTAACAGAAATCTCTCCCTTAGTATGTATTCTGTCTATCATGACTTCTCTCCCTTTGATGGATATTTCATATCTAATCTCTCCCTTTGGATAATGATTAACTCTCCCTTTGAATTCTTAGGAACTTATCTCCATGGATAATGAATGGATAATGATATAATCTCTTCCTGATCATGAGATAATCTCTCTCCCTTTGACAACAATGCCAAACAATTCTTCCATATCATCTTCCATCCCTTTTTATAATATACTCCTTGAATTTCCCTATACATCAGCAATACAGTGACTCAGGTGTTCGGTGTAGGTATGTACCTTGTTGTGTACATATGTATCTTTGTTGTCCATCTCAGTGCTTGCATCAACATGAATGATCTTCTGATTGTGTATAGGCTGATGCAGCTTCCTAGTCAGTTTACTAACTGATAGACAAGGGTTGTATCCCTAGTATTTGTCTCAGGTACTCAAATGTATCTTTCGGTAATGGCTTGGTAAAGATGTCAACTAATTGTTCCTTGGATTGAACATATTCTAGTATCACTTCTTTTTCTTTCACTTATTGTCTTAAGTAATGATACTTGATAGCAATATGCTTAGTCTTAGCATGCATGACTGGATTCTTAGAAATGTTAATTGCACTGGTATTATCACAATAGATAATCACCAGTTCAAGAATCTTCATATTCATACCTTCTAGCAACTGTTTGATCCAGGCAATATTGGAAAAATTTGCAGCAACAACCACATCATCTTCTTCTGTAGTATACTGAGAGATGCATCCTTGCTTCTTGTTGATCCATGTGACAAATTTGTCACCCATGAAGAATGCTCCTCCAGTTGTGCTCTTTCGATCATCTATGTTTCTGGCCCAATCAGCATTTGTATAGAATTGAAGCTTAAAATTTCCTTCTCTTTTATACCATAAGCCATAGTCCTCGGTGTTCTTTAGATATCTCAAAATTCTCTTGATAGCAATCATGTGTGATTCTTTGGGATTAGGAGAGAATCTTGCAACTATTCCAACTGTATGTGCTATATTGGGTCTAGTATGCACAACATACATTAGTTTTCAAATCATTGATCTATACAAGGTCTGATTACCTCATTTGATTTGTCTTCCTTTTTCAGCTTACATCTAGTAGCCATAGGTGTTCCAACTGGTTTGGAATCTTCGATCTTGAATATCTTCAGCACTTCCTTGATGTATTTGAACTCAGTGATATATATGCCTGCATCTTGTTGAAGAATCTATAGACCAAGAAAAAATTTGATCTCCCCAAACATAGACATTTCAAACTCTTTTCTCATTTCATTAGCAAAGGATTTGCATAACATTTCATTTCCCCCAAAAATGATATCATCAACAAATATTTCAGCAATCAGAATATTACCGTCGGCATCTTCTTTTAAGTACAGATTGTTATTTTCACATGTTCTTACAAATTCAATGCTAATGAGATAGGAGTGAAGTCTTTCATACTAGGGTCTAGGTGCTTGTTTCAATCCATACAAGGCTTAATGTAGTCTACATGCCATGTTTTTCTTGTCTAGATCAACAAACCCTTCTGGTTGTTCAATGTATACCTCTTCTTCCAGTATTCCATTTAGGAATGCAAATTTGAATGCATCATAATCAAGAATAATTCTAACTCATTTTAGTATAGAAACGGGTGCAAAGGTTTCACCATAATAAATACCTTCTTCTTGTGCATACCCCTTGCATACTAAGCTTGTTTTATTCCTTGTGACTTCTCCATTCTCATTCATCTTGTTTCTGAATATCCATTTGGTGCCAATGAAATTCTTGTCATCTGGTCTCAGTACTAGTGTCCATGTATTGTTCTTCTCAATTTGTTCTATTTCTTGATTCATAGCACTGGCCCATTCTTCATTCTCAAGTGCAATATTAACAGATTTAGGCTCAAAATCACAAAGTAAACATCTAGTGTTTAGTGACTTAATTCTTGTTCTCATTCCAGCCTTCTTGTCTCCTATGATCTGATTCTGTGGATGATGTCTTCTGACATACTTGGAAAGTTTTGGTTCAGCTCTTTTTCCATCATTCTGATCATCATCATGACCTTCATTCTGATCTCCATTGCTTGGTACGTCATCTTGATTATTTCTCTAATTTTTAGTAATTGCAGCCTGATGCTCGGGTGCAGTGTTTTGTTGCTCAGGAGCGATACACTATTCCTCAGGTAGAGTGTCAAGTTCTTTAGTGCAAACAAACCTGTTGTAGTCTTCTCATTCTTTTCTTCTTTTCTTATCATTCTTTTCTACAAATTTATCTATTCTTACATTTGCACTTTCAATGATCTTGTTAGATGACTTGTTAAGACAATTATAAGCCTTACTTTTGGTGGAGTGCCCTAGAAAGATACCTTCATAACTTTTGGAGTCAAGCTTTCCATTTATTTCATCTTTCAAAATATAAAATTGACTACCAAAGATCCTGAAGTAACTTACATTGGGTGTGTAACCATACCAAAGCTCATAGGGTGTCTTCTTTGTGTCCTTCTTTAATTTTTCTATGTTCAATGTGTAGATAGAAGTACTGACAGCTTCCCTCCAGAAAGTTTGAGTGATTTTTTTCTCAATCATCAATGTTCTTGCACACTCAATAATTGATCTATTTCTCCTTTCAGCAATTCCATTTTGCTAGGGTGTTCTCGGTGCAAAAACCTATCTTTTAATTCCATGCTCATTGCAATAGTTAGTGAATTCATTTGAAATAAATTCCCCTCCTCTATCTGAGCTTAATCATTTCAATTCCTTACCACTTTTATTTTCTACCATAGCCTTATACCATTTAAACATATTGAATGTTTCTCATTTATCTTTTAAGAACATAACTATCATCATTCTAGAAAAATCATCTACAAAGAGAATGAAATACCTATCTCCATAGTAATTCTTTGTCCTTATCGGTCCACATAGATCAGTATGGACTAATTCTAGAATTGTATTAGATGTATGGTATTTACTCTTGAAACTAGACTTTGTCATCTTACTTTTTTTACAATTCTTGCACATGATATGCTCGGGCTTTGACATGCTCGGTAGGCCTCTAAATTTTATTTTATTGCGTATCTTTATCATATTGTCAAATTCACATGACACAATCTCTTATGTCACAACTATATGTCTTCATTTCTAGCCATTAAACAAGTGGTGTTAATGTCATCAAGATAGAAAAGGTTACCTTTTGTTTGTTCGCTAGTTCTGATCAAGCTTCTTGATTCATTGAAGATCTTTGCCTTCTTATTCTCAAATGCTACTCGGTGACCTGCATTATTCAGCTGTGAAACACTTAACATATTATAATTCTATCCTTTTACCCAGTAAGCATTTTCACATTTGATCAGGTTATAAAACATTATGGTTCGTTTACCTTAAACTGGACAAGGTGTGTCATTATCCATTCTTACTGATCCACCATTATAGTATAAAATTTTTTCAAACTTTTGTTTATCACCAGTCATGTGGTGAGTGCAACCACTATCTATAATCCAGACGTCATTCTTACTAACCTTAAATATGAGTGCAGTCTCTACATACCTTTCTTCTTCTTTGTTAGAATCATCCTTCATGGCTACAAATACCATCTCAATGTCTTCTTCAAATTCGGTGTCAGTATCATTAGCTCTATTCTCAGCTAGGTAACAAGCTTTCTTTCCTTTGTCCTTGTTGTTAGAGTAATAGTCTATCGGGTTACTAATTTAAATCATTATGATCTAATTAGTAACTTACCTATTTACTCTAGTTTGCTTCAGCTAACCTTAGGGTTTCCCTTTTAGGGTTTCATTATTCCTTTATAAGGATTCACCTCTTATTTTATCATTACAGAGTTTTTACATCAGTTTGTAAATTATAGAAACATATTGTTAATATATTGTTTTCTTGAGCACATGATGTCTCTGGATTTTTGGCCTCCATAGCTGCCATCTCTCTTCTGTCTTCTTGCTTCCGCTCGTGACAGTGTTTGCATGCAGGTTTCTTGGGTTGATTTGTAGTTTAGCAAATCCAACATGGTATCAGAGCCTTCTTGCTGCTAGCTGTTCGAGTCTTTTCTGAAGCATTTGAGGGTTTGAAGCTCGCTAGGCTTTTTCTGGCATTTTTTAGTGGTTTTGGGGGGTCTCTATTTTTTGAGGCACTTTGGGCCCAAACGGACACTTCCATTGTGTCCAGAAGGCCCAAAAACCCCAGAATCCATATAAAGCTTGTCCGATTTGGACACCGGGGCCTCTGGAGAATTTTTTTCGGCCTCCCAGGGTCGTACGGGCACGGAAATCGAGAAAAAATTAAAAAAATGCATGTTTTTTTAATGTTTTTTCAAGTTTTCATTACGCACGTAGTATATTTAGAATGGCACCGCCGCCGGGCCGCCACCGCCCCACCGCGGCCCGGCCCCACCGGCAGCGCCCCCCGGGTGGCTCCTCCGACAGCCTGTTTTCCGCGGCTCTGCTGCCCAGTCTGCAGCGGCTCCGCCGCCTATGTACGTCGTTGCTGCTGTTTTCTCACCGGCGCCCGGCGCCCCATGGCCCCCTGCCGCTCCTCTGCACCTGCCGCCACCGCGGCCCCTGCCGCCACCCGTCTGCACCGCTCACAGCGGCCGCCGCGCCAATGCTCCGCTCCGCCCGCCGCCCGGCGGGTCCTGTAAGCCCCCGCGGGCTATTATGCGAACCGCACGGTCATATGACTGCCCAGGGGCTACAGCCCAGCCCCCAGAGTGCGCCATGCACCTGGGGGCCAATTTTTTTTAGCCCCTGCGGCTTAAAACCTACTCTTTTTAGTTTTCTGGGGGTACCTGGGCCTTTTTCGCTCTACAGGGAGCATACGGGGGTATTTTTTTGACTTCCATATACCGTCGGAAAGCTGTTTCCGAGAACCTTTCGATGATGGAGGTTAGGATTTTTGGTTCCACCATTTCAATAGTTTTTTTTTCTGTTGAAGTCTGATGTCTTTTTTTGCCTTCCGAGAGTCATATCTGGC
>MU228251.1:1946169-1992376 GCA_018584345.1 Thuja plicata | reverse complement strand
ACAAGGATCAAATACTAAACATGATCATTATAACCATGTCTACAAGATTTCTAAATAATAAGCTAGTAATTATATACAATAAATTACTCACATTTTATAATTATGATGAAATAAATTTTCCTAACCCCCACTTATTGAATTATAGGGTTTGGTCAGTAGAAATAATGTAACAATGCTTGTATTATGTGTATGCATCGTGTCTTCATGCATTCATATGTATAATTCATATTTCAAGTGCATACTCCACGTGTGGCCTTATTTTTGAATTAATAGAATGGAGTAAAAGTGGTGTAGGAGAACCTCTATGAGGGCCCTCACCTTCTTATTTTGGTGTGTCAAATGCATGTACATAGCAATAAGAGTCCTCTTGATGGTTGACTCAAGTTTTGGTTGTGTCTAGGCTAGGTAATAGTCCTAGGCTAGGTAATAGTCCTAGAGGTCTGCTAGTCTTTATGAATGTGCTTTGCCCATTAACTCAAGAAAAATTTAAATTGGAGGATTTTGGGCTTTATATTGAAAATTAGCATAGGAGTTAGTGAGTAGTGGGTTTGTAATGCACATGAGTGCTTTAGAAGACCTAGAAATGGTCTATGAGGATGAATGAGCAAAAATTGCTCAAGCAACTTAATGTTGCTCAAAAGTTGCTAGCAACTTTTTGCTTTGTAATGACACAATGGTCTAAGAGGCTTGTCATGCCCTAAAACCCTTACACACACTCCTAGACAAACACATTTAATGCTTTGGAAACCCTAATGTATGGGTTGATGATTGTTAGAAGTTTGAGCTACTGTACGGGCAGACTGGTGAAGTTTCTTTGGTTGTAACAGTCACCTTTGAATGACTGAAACCTAGTGAATACAATAAGATTTGTGTGCATCCATTTTTGGATGGTTTTTTACATATATATATTCTCATTTTGAGTGTTCATATTTTTATTTTCATTAAAAGTTTTGTTAGTTTTGTTTAAGTTTCTTGTTTCAGCCCATTCTCTGCCTGTTTGGAGAGGAATGGAAGCTTGGGCTGTAGCTTTCTAATCCACCGTGGGATTTCCATGGAAATATAGATTATGAGAGTATAGACCCTAATGTAAATTTCTAAAAATGTAGGGCCCCTGATTGAGAGTGAAAACAATTGTTTGTAGAAGCCCTAGGCAAGCTATGTGCAGTCCGGCTAGGGATGTGCAGCAGAGAAAGAACTCTCCAAGACAATGAAAGAAGTTTCAAGCCAAATCCATTTGGGGAAGTGAAGAAAAGTGTTAGAAGGTAAAGTGGTGTGAAGGAGGAGGTTTGGAGTGTTGGGGAAGGAAACTATTGAAGACCTAGACAGAGAGGAGGTCTTTAAACCCTCAAAACCCTCATTTTTGCCATTTCACCTGTACGGTCACATGAGCACTTAATACCTCAAAAATCCTTGAGTTTGGGGGATAGGGATGAGACTTCCTTAAGGCCAGTAAATTTGGTTTTTCACAGGGAAGGAGTAATAGGCCCTACAATTTTGGGAGGAGGCCTAATTGGCACTTCCTTGTAACCCTAGATTACAAAGGAACTACTGAATTGGGTGATCGCCAAAACCTATCAGTGCTTTGAAAAGGTGACCATAGCCATAAAAATCCCTTGGAACTCATTAGAACTCACTAGTATGATGTGGAGTAGTTCTGGAAGCAAAAAGACCCTTATTGAGCCAATGTAAGGGCTAGTGCCTGAAAGCAAAGTTGGTCATGGTGATAGTTGAGCTTGTGAAACTTGGTGGGGTTGTTAGGCAGATCAGGGGGTCCTTGAATGTATAAGGTATCCTATAGACCAATCACAGGTGTCAGGAGTACACTTGGGTCCTTGAACAAGGGTTAGAGAATAGACTAGCTAGTCTATCCTAGCCTCCCCAACAGAGTGGTATTAGAGCCACTTAAGGCTTGGGAAGTGAAAAGTGGATGTTTCAACTATCATAAGTATTAGTGGGAACATCACAAAAGTAGAAAATGGTGACTAATGCAGAGCTGGCTAAGAAGGTGGAAGATCAGGAGGAGACCAATAGACTCCTGCAGGAAAGGTTGTATCAGATGGAACAACTTTTGGTTGATGTCCAAGCAAAAGCAAATAAGGTGAAATATAGGATGGAGGAGTAGGATGCCAAAGTGAAAGAGGAGACCATTAATGATGATGTACCTAAACCTGATCCTCCAACCCAAGATGAGAAATTTCTTAAAGCCTTGAAGGCTATCACTGGCAAGGCACTTGAAGGTGTCCCATTACTGACTGGCAGGATGGATACAGAGCTTGTGATACAATGGATTGAAGGTATGGAGAATCACTTCGAATGTGAAGAGACCTCAGAGGCACAAAAGGTCAAAGTGGCCAAATATAGGTTGAGAGGACAAGCTTTAATCTAGTGGAACTACTTGCAATGTAAAAGAGAGAAAGAAGGAAAGAACCCAATCTCTAATTGGAAAGCAATGGCTAACAAAGTTAGGGAAGCATATCTCCTAGCTGATTATGAAATCCAACAGCATAGGAAAATATTGAACCTCAGACAGAAGGAGATGGATGTAGCCACCTACACTGAAGAGTTCCACAAGTTGAGCTTAAGTTCCAAGATCAAAGAAGAAGAAAGTGTCAAAGTGGAAAGGTACCTAAGTGGTTTGAAATGGAGCATAGCAGAGGAGATGAGTTTTTTTACTCCTACCACCATACTTGGATGTCATCATATGGAACAAAAGTTTGAAGACAAATAGAGAATAAAGAAAGAACCTAACTCCAAGAATAGGGGAAGAGGTAGAGACTCTAGAGGGGGTCAAAGAGGTGGATCTAGTAGAGGTGGTGAATCAAGAAACCAAGGAGAAAGTAGGTTGTTGGAACAGAGTTCAGTAATCAGTCCAAGAGGCTCTTATAGTAGAGGCAGAGGTTCACAAGGTAATAGAGGAAGAGGAGCAGGAAGAAGCAACTCTTATTTTGCCACCATGAAGTGTTATCCGTGTGGACAACTTGGACACCCTGCCTATAGGTGTCCTGATAAACCAACTACTTCTCATAGTGAAAGGAAAGTTGCTTATGCCCAAGAAGATAGCAGCAGCTCATGCACTAATGAAGTCAGCAAATTGGAATCAGAAATGGGTGAGAATCTCATGTTCAGAAGGGTGCTTATAAGGCAGCCTAATCAAGGTGAACCAAAGCAAAGGAGGGCTCTTTTTAGAGTCAGATGCAAGATACAAGGCAAAGTATGCAAGGTTATAGTATATTTAGGGTCTACTGATAACATTATAGCAGAGGAAGCAGCAAAGAAGCTGAAACTTACAAAGATCCCACATGCAAATCCCTACAAGGTGACTTGGTTGAACCAGGAGCAAAGCGTGCTAGTTAATGAGCAGACATGGGTTGAGTTTTCTATTGGAGGTTATAAAGACAGAATTCTTTGTGATGTCTTACCCATGAATGCATGCCATCTTCTATTGGGAAGAACCTGGCAATTTGATAGGAATATGATCTATGATGGAGAAGACAACTCCATTTCTTTCAAGAAGGATGGGAGGACTTTCAAAATTTAGTCGTTGATAGAGAATGAAGAGGGAACTTCCAAGACACCTAGAGTGTTACTTAGCAGTGGAAGAGAGTTTTTACATGCTCTACAGGATGAGGAGACCATAGGGTGTGCCATCATGGTGAAACCAAAGGAGGAAGAAAAGAAGTTGAGGGCAGATTTACCATTGGAAGTGCAGCAAATGCTGGAAGAATTCAGAGACATAGTAAGTGATGGAACCCCTACCACCTTACCTCCAAGAAGAGCTATAAGTCATCAAATTGACTTTGTACCTGGTGCATCTCTTCCTAATAAAGAATCCTACAAGCTTACCCCGGATCAGAATAAAGAAGTGGCAAGACACTTGTGCGAGAATTATTGGATCAAGGGTTGATCAAGAAGAGTATTAGTCCATGTACAGTCCCAGTAGTTTTGGCATCCAAGAAAGGAGGAAAATGGAGACTTTGTACAGATTCCAGAGCTATCAACAGGATCACTATCAGGTACAGGTTCCCAATTCCAAGAATAGAAGATTTGATAGATTGCTTAGGAGGTGCTATGTATTTCACTAAGCTGGATTTAAAGAGTGGTTATCACCAAATCAGAATCAAGGAGGGTGATGAGTGGAAGACCGCTTTCAAGACCACCAATGGATTGTATGAATGACTTGTAATGCCATTTGGGCTTACCAATGCCCCCAGCACTTTCATGAGGTTAATGAACGAGGTCTTGAAGGACTTCACAGGTAGATTTGTGGTGGTGTATTTGGATGATATACTCATCTATAGAAAGACAAAAGAAGAACACCTGGAACACTTAAGGTTGGTAATGAAGAAGCTACATGAAGAGAAATTAGCCATCAACATGGAAAAGTGTGAGTTCATGTAGCAAGAGCTGATTTATTTGGGCTTTGTAGTGTCCAAGGGTACTCTGAAAATGGACCCAAGCAAGGTAGAGGCAATCTTGAACTGGTCTACCCCAAAAATAGGGACAAAAGTTAGAAGTTTTCATGGTCTAGCCCAATTTTATAGAAAGTTCATCAGGAACTTCAGTGGGATTTGTGCACCAGTATTAGACACTATCAAAGGAGGGCTGAAAACTAAGTTCAAATGGACTGATGCAGCTGAGAAAGCATTCCAAACATTGAAGCAAGAGGTAGCCACTAAACCTATCCTACTCTTACCTACTTTTGATAAATTATTTACCATTGAATGTGATGCAAGTGGTGTAGTAGTCGGGGGTGTATTGAGTCAAGAGGGAAGGCTTGTGACATTCTTCAATGAAAAAATAAATGAGGCAAAGAAGAAGTATTCAGCTTATGACTTGGAGTTGTATGCATTATTACAATCTCTCAAAAAGTGGAGGCATTATCTTTTACCAAAAGAATTTGTTTTCTTTACTGATAATCAAGCTTTAAGCTACATAAACACTTAGGAGAAGCTCAGTAACAGGCACTTGAAGTGGATGGAGTATCTTGATTCCTTTACCTTCACAATCAAGGACAAGAAGGGGCAGCTCAACAAGGTAGTAGATGCCTTGAGTAGAAATTTATTGACTGTCCAAGAGGTATAGCTACAAAGCATTGGAATAGCAGGTTTCAAAGAATTATATGAGGAGGATGAAGACTTATCACAAGCCTACAAGGTGTGCCTGGAGTTTGAGAACCATTTTCATGGTGAGTTTGTAGATTACACCCTTCAAAATGGGTTGTTGTTTAAAGGTAATCAACTTTGTGTACCTAGAGGATCCATGAGGGAAAATCTGATCCAAGAGAAGCATAATGGCAGCCTAAGTGGTCATTTTGGCATAAACAAGACTTTGGGGTTAGTACAGAGATACTACTTTTGGCCTAAGCTAGCTAGGGATGTCAGGAGGTATGTAGAGCAATGTGGAGTATGCCAAAGAGCTAAAGGAGGCTCAAGAAATGCAGGACTCTATCAACCTCTGCCAGTTTCAAATAGGCCTTGGGAGTGTGTAAGCATGGACTTTGTGGTTGGAATCCCTAAAACCAAATCAGGTATGGATAGCATCTATGTTTTTGTTGATAGGTTCTCTAAGATGAGTCATTTCATTCCATGTAGAACTACTCATGATGCAAGTTATGTAGCACATCTCTTCTTTAAAGAGATAGTTAGAATCCATGGACTTCCTTTGAGTATTGTGTCAAATAGGGACAGCAAGTTCATAGGTCATTTTTGGCAAACCTTATGGAAAAGGCTGGGAACAAATCTCTCTTTCAGTTCAGCATACCACCCTCAAACTGATGGTCAAACTGAGGTCATCAACAAGGTCCTTGGCAACTTTCTAAGGTGTTTGACAAAGGAGTATGGGCAGACTTGGGATCTTGTTATTTCTCAGGCTGAATATGCATATAATGATAGTGTGAACAAGACCACAGGAAGAAGTCCTTTTTAAATAGTGTATGGTAGACACCCTAGAGGAGTGTGTGAAATGAGAGACTTAGGTTCCATGGAGTTGAAAAGTGGACAAGCTGAAGATTTCACTCAAACTATCAAAGAAGTTCAAGAACAAGTGAGGAAAACTATTTTGGAATCCACTCATAAACTCAAGGCTAAAGTGGATGAAAAGAGAAAAGATGTACAATTTCAGATTGGGGACTATGTGATGGTCCATCTCAGCAAAGCAAGATTGCAAAAAGGCATGCCTACTAAGCTACAAATGAGGAGAGTAGGTCCATGCAAGATTTTAGCCAAGTACGGAGAGAATGCTTACAAGGTGGATTTACCTTCAGATTTAGCCATCTCACCAGTGTTCAATGTTGTAGACCTAATCAAATTCAAGGGGGATATCAATCAACAAGAAATAGGTACATCTAAGGTACTTCAAGACATTGATCCAAATGCCATGCCAAAGAAAGAACCGGCTAAAGCTGAGAGCATCCTAGAATCCAGAGTGAAGAAGGAAACCAAGCATCAAATCTATATGGAACACCTGATCAAATGGAAGGATCAAACTAAATTTGAAGCCACCTGGGTTGAAGAAAGACAGTTCAAGAAGTTTGGAATTGATCTAGCACTCCTAGACCCCAAGGTGCCTTAGCTTGTGTTGAGGAGGAGTATGGTGCAGGAGCACCTCTATGAGGGCCCTCACCTTCTTATTTTGGTGTGTCAAATGCATGTAAATAGCAATAAGAGTCCTCTTTATGGTTGACTCAAGTTTTGGTTGTGTCTAGGCTAGGTAATAGTCCTAGAGGTTTGCTAGTCTTTATGAATGTGCTTTGCCCATTAACTAAAGCAAAATGTCAATTGGAGGATTTTGGGCTTTATATTGAAAATTAGCATATGAGTTAGTGATTAGTGGGTTTGTAATGCACATGAGTGCTTTAGAAGACCTAGAAATGGTCTATGAGGATGAATGAGCAAAAATTGCTCAAGCAACTTAATGTTGCTCAAAAGTTGCTAGCAACTTTTAAAAGTTTCTAAGCAAATTTTTTCTTTGTAATGACACAATGGTCTAAGAGGCTTGTCACAACCTAAAACCCTTACACACACTCCTAGACAAACATATTTAATGCTTTGGAAACCCTAATGTACGGGTTGATGATTGTTAGAAGTTTGAGCTACTGTACGGGCAGACTAGTGAAGTTTCTTTGGTTGTAACAGTCACCTTTGAATGAATGAAACCTGGTGAATACAATAAGATTTGTGTGCATCCATTTTTGGATGGTGTCTTACATATATATATTCTCATTTTGAGTGTTCATAGTTTTCTTTTCATTAAAAGTTTTGTTAGTTTTGTTTAAGTTTCTTATTTCAGCCCATTCTCTACCTGTTTGGAGAGGAATGGAATCTTGGGCTATAGCTTTCTAATCCACCGTGGGATTTCCATGGAAATATAGATTATGAGAGTAAAAACCCTAATTTACATTTCTAAAAATTTAGGGCCTCTGATTGAGAGTGAAAACAATTGTTTGTAGAAGCCCTAGGCGAGCCATGTGCAGTCCAGCTAGGGATGTGCAACAGAGAAAGAACTCTCCAAGATAGTGAAAGAAGTTTCAAGCCAAATCCCTTTGGGGAAGTGAAGAAAAGAGTTAGAAGGTAAAGTGGTGTGAAGGAGGAGGTTTGGAGTGTTGGGGAAGGAGACTGTTGAATACCTAGACAGAGAGGAGGTCTTTAAACCCTCAAAACCCTCATTTTTGCCATTTCACCTGTACGGTCACATGAGCACTTAATACCTCAAAAATCCTTGAGTTTGGGGCATAGGGATGAGACTTCCTTAAGGCCAGTAAATTTGGTTTTTCACAGGGAAGGAGTAATAGGCCCTACAATTTCGGGAGGAGGCCTAATTGGCACTTCCTTGTAGCCCTAGATTACAAAGGAACTACTGAATTGGGTGATCCCCAAAACCTGTCAGTGCTTTGAAAAGGTGACCATAGCTATAAAAATCCCTTGGAACTCATTAGAACTCACTGGTATGATGTGGAGTAGTTCTGGAAGCAAAAATACCCTTATTGAGCCAATGTAAGGGCTAGTGCCTAAAAGCAAAGTTGGTCATGGTGATAGTTGAGCTTGTGAAACTTGGTGGGGTTGTTAGGTAGGTTAGGGGGTCCTTGAATGTATAAGGTATCCTATAGACCAATCATAGGTGTCAGGAGTACACTTGGGTCTTTGAACAAGAGTTAGAGCATATACTAGCTAGTCTATCCTAGCCTCCCCAACAAAAAGTTATATTATATTAAAAAGCATGAATTGGATTCACTAAGCCTTAGTGGATTCTAGTATTTACCATCAAGACAACTCGCATATAATGCATCTGGTTATAGAAGGTGGACTATAAAAGAGATCATTCATTTCTTGAGGACAAGCAAATTTGGGAGAGTAGGACTGTCATATCCCCTGATTTGAAGCTTATGGGAAATATCCTCATCTTGTCCAACCAATATTGTGAAGTATTTACAAGATCAAATTATAAAGTGACATAAGAAAATTGTGTAGAACTCTACCATATAAAGAGCTTATAATAAATAATAACCAATATATAAATATAAATAAATTTATTATGATATATCATTTGTATAATGATATGATATATAATTAATATAATAATATAACATATGATTAATAATATCAAATACTAAATATAATTACAATACAATAATGAATAATAAATATCAAATGCTAAATATTCAATACAAACCGAAAATGTGACTAAGACCATGATAGACACGGCTTGTAGAGGAGTATTAAATTGGAGTTACAATCGATATTGAGAGTTATAATCTAGCTGGTCATAATTGATTAAGGAATTGATCGCATGATTAGTCAATCAAGGTTTAGAAGGAGGAATAATCGAACCATGGATATTGATAATGCACATTAAGTGAAGGTGAAAAGACTAAACCCAGCTTGATAGGAATCATCTAGAAGACCCAAGACTATGAAGACAACGGTTAGCAATTAAATTAAAATTAGCATTGCTAACCAGTTGATTAATATTACTTTAATCAACAACATATTAGTCCGAAGATTATTTATCGAATAGTAATAGTGTTCAAGAAAGACAACCAATTAATAATCGGATAGTGGGAAAAGACTTATTCAAGGAATGTACATCACATAATGGCATCGATCTATTAAGGATTCCTAAAATTCCGTTTAGGAAGCAAATTCCTAGAAGATTTTAATGCAACACCAATATATTAGCACTCATAATTTAATTAGTAGTGATTAAAGGCAATGAGCATATCACGTCATTTAATAAGAGAAAATTAATATTCTTAAGACAACGATCTGAATAGAGAATAGTGACTATCCTAGTGATTATTAAAACCTCCACCTACAACTCCTACTTCTCCAGTTGATCACATGTAGCTTCATTAAAAAAATTACAAATTAACTTTCTTACACAGTTAAGAAATGCATAGCCATTCACAGTCTGGCGCATTTAAAACTAGTCCAGATTCCCATTGTTAAGTTAGAGAGTATATCATGAGGATAGAAAAGCAAAGGATGTCATAATCTAGGAAAGGATAAGTTTTGTCTGAGAAGAAACTTGTGGGTATTTGTGGATTTAACATTCACTGCTAAAAAATAAACCCTAAGGGCACATATTACATTTTTCTCTATTATTTGAAATAAGTAATAAACCCTAGAACAAAATTCAATTGTTAACATTCCCTAGTAAAAAATAAACCCTAAGGGCACATATTACATTTTTCCCTATTATTTAAAATAAGTAATAAACCCTAAAACAATGTTCAATCGGATATGAGCTCTAAATGATTATTATATTATATATTTAACAAAAAAATAGTCTATACGTTTATCACATTGATCTCTATAGAATTCAGTTTGTATTCAAAAATGTTACCTTGTACATGTCTATAAAACTTTTCTCCTTCAATGTTTATCAAAGATCAAAGATCAAGAAAGTGGATCCATCACACAGGACATTACACCCCAGCTAGTTACAATCGAAGGAACAATGAAAACAAATTATTACCTTGTACATGTAGATAGAACTTTGCTCCTTCAATGTTTATCAAAGATCAAAAAAGTAAAGCCATTACATAGGATATTACACCCTAGCCAGTTACACTATCTTCGTACTCAACTTTGACCTAAATTTCACTTCGTCCCGCTCCTTTTCTCTCTTCAGCAATAAAAATCAAAATGATCTAGTTTTACTTTTTTTTCATGATATAACCCACATACGTCAGCATTCTGATGGTCTACTTAAATACCATCAGAATTTCCACACTATCAGGGACTATTACAAAAAAAAACCCAAATTCACAAAAAAAATCATCCGTCGAAAGTTTCTGTCAAAATTTGGCCCCAAATGTAGTAGTGTGGGATGCTGCTCATAGAAGGATGGGATCTAGCTTCTGCCTTCATTATTGATCAAATTAGAGGGAAGCCAAATGAAAACTTGTCTTCTGAGACACAGATTGGAGATATTATCAAAGGATGTGGATATGATCCACGATCTCAAACTCTGGCAATGTGGTCCCTTGCACCTAAAACACAAAATCCTTCTCTAATCAATGTGCAAGAAAATCAAGATGGGGATAAGATCATTTGGTCTATCCACAGTGCTGGTGACTTGGAGATATCTCATGCTCTCACACATTTTGCACACCTCAATGAGGCTAAAGCAGAGCAGATGTCAAAAAGGTATCAAAATCTTTTTGATGAATCAAGTTTTGTTTTGAAGGATAGAGAATTATGCTTGATCAAGATCAAGGCACTAGAAGTAAAGGTGGAGCAATTGAGTAAAAAGATAGAATAATCTCTCAAGGCTATCTTAACTCCTCCTAAATAGGTTGTAGATGCTTAGACTGAGACTACAAAGGATTTCTTCATAGGAATAGAGAAAGCAGACAAGGATAAGAACAAAGTGGCTGTGGAAGCCTTGTGGAAGATTCTACAGCATAGGATTGACATCCTAAAGGATAAATTTGATTTGGTGCATAATGCTTTCAGCAAGTTACCTAACCTAGAAACAAAGGTCAAAAACCATATTTCAACTTTGAATCCTTATTTTGGAACTTGGTCAGGGAGGGAAACATTTTTTGAAAGATTAGCAGCTTTACAACCACATAGGATAGATCTCCCTGAGATTGTCTGTCAGGTAGGAGAAGAGATTGAGAAAATTGGAGCCACTTTGTCTTTCTTCAAAGGCAAAGAAAATCAAATACAAGCCAAAATTACCATGTTTGGACTAGACTATAATAGATTTATTCCTCCAATAAAGGCAGATGATAATAAGATCAAAGCAATATCAGATTGGAAAGGTGAATTTTATACCTTACTACCTATTAAAGAGGCATTTATAATAGATAATATTTCATTAGATATGGATAGATTTAATAAGACTTTAGATGAGGCTTTTAAAGAAGAAACAAACTTCAATAAGTTTGTAACAGATGTCAAGCTCATCATAGATGCCAGATGGGATAAACAAAAGGAACAATTATAGAACATCCAGAGCTTTAATTGGTCTTCAGAAGAAGAGGTTACAAATAGGGATAACATCACAAAGTCCAAGAAGAAAAAGACTGCAACCATTGACCTTGATATATTAGATGAGGAGTAAAGAGGCACCTATCACCTGATCTCTTAGCACAGGGAGGATAATCATTAAATAAGAATAGTGTAAGTTAGCTTGTATTGGCGGTCACTAGGTCTCGCAATAACTACAATAGGTTATCCATAATATCTACAGACAAAGGTGCCAGCTATCAAATATTTGGAAATAAGATTTGATCTTTTCCTTATTTTGTCTTTCCACCGCATGAAGGTCTAATTGTAATTTTGTCTTTTAGTGCCTTTAGGGTTAGGTTTATCCATCCAAAGCTTGTTGCATCCTTAATATTTAAGGATTCCAAGATGGCTAGTACTCTATAAATAGAAAGTTGTAACATAATGTAAGTATGGTGAAATATACAACTGTGAGATGTACTTCTCATTTTGCCTGAGTTTTTAAGATTTTATTCTTTTGAATGTATTGAAGCAACAACAAATTAATAAAATAGAGTGCAATTTCCTATTCTATATATTTGTTGTCTTCTTATATTTTTTTTTATGCTCTTGTATGTTTAATTTGTAAGGCATCTTAAACATACCAATTATAAGGTAACTGTGCAATTTCTTATAAGTTTCTTTCAAGGAGGGAGTAATTCTTGTGAGTGATTCTAGAGGGTTAAACATTAGTGTGAGGATTAGATACAGGGGTATAGGAATGAAAATGTAGTTTGTAAGGCACTCTATCTGAACTAAATGTTGTATTTCCCTTAATTAGTTTGTTTTGGATTTATATCTCATTTGACTCTTTGCCCAATAATAAGGCACTGGTCTAGGGTTTGATAAGTAGTTATTCATCATCAACATCAAAACAAACAATCATTTACTTTACTGTTATAAAGAATATACATGCTTTAGTAGTTGTATTTGAGAATAAAATTCAACTTGTTGATTCCTTAGAGAGAGAATCATCTAGGTTAGCCTTCCTGAGTCAAAGAACTCTAAAAAGAAGAAGGAAGAGAATCCTTATTTCACTTATTTTTTCTATTGTCATGTTCATTGTGTGGCTTATTAAGCTCTATGTCAAATTGGTCATAATCATATTGTTCTATTGATTGATGCAGTAAGAGGCAATAGGTGAATCAGTGTGACCCCTAATCCACTGTTATAGTTACTAAGAAATAGTAATCTATTTAAGGTACACCTGCCTGAGTTTGTGGAACTCAAAGAAGGAGGATTAATCCTCATCAATTAGAATTTATCTTGTTAGAATCAGGATTTGGGAGTTATAGAGTTAATAAGTTATTAACTTGTTTTGATTATGTAAGAAAAATATCTAACAGGCTAGATATGTCAAACCTCAGCTGCAGGGTTTTGATCTAGGGGATCAATAATCTGGAACAATCCCTCTCTTTAATTGCCTCTTCATCTCCAATGCCTTCATGCAAATATTCAATATACAAATTGAGTTTCCACTGGATACTCAGGATTGAGGGCCTGCCTTGTGAAACCTTTATTGTCGACCCTCTCCTTGTCTCATAAAATTGCATGTGACAACTTACCAAATTACTGTCTATTACTGAGGCATCGACCATATTCTTGCATTTCATGGTTCCAAGCCTAATTGGGAACATAGAATCTCATTTTTCCTCTGGAAGATAATTCTTTATCATTGTGAACATCTATCTGCAAACTTTTGGTAAAATGAAGCAATCAAAGATGAACCTTGGAAATTTAAGGGGATCTTCATCAAAACCCCCAACTCTAACATAGGTAAACCGTGGAAACTGAATATAGAAACTACCATAGCTTTGAACCAGTTTCTTTGCTTCTGGGGAAATCATCTGTTTTGGGGTTCCAGCTAGTTGGTAACACAATTTTCTGAGGAAGACATCGTGAACTCTTATGTAGTCTTCTAGGACTCTATCTTTTCTCAACAAGGGGTAGTATTAAAAAATACTTATGTCTTCACTCCATGGTTCATGGGAAATTTCTACAAGATTTTGAGTACATGCAAGACAATAAATTAAGTATGAAGACATATAAAATTCTTTCTTTATTTCCCGTGCTTGTTTGAGCTGATCTCTTAATGAACCTGCAATTATCTTGGCCTAGTCTAGACTTTGGTTCCCCTCCAAAATAATCTCTATGAAGTGGTACATCCAGTCTTCAAAAAGGAGCACTTGTTCTGACCCCCTCACTTTGTCCAATAAAACCATTATGTCATGGATGTGGGGTTTCATATGATCTTTGGTCAATACCTTGGGTAATCTAGACCCTCCTCTATAGTTTGACTGAGTCCACTTATGAGAAATATTACTACGGTTCTTGTCACTTCTTTCCTAGAATTGAGAAAGTGATTGGGTTGGGGTAAAACTGGAAAAAGCCTCATTCAGAAGCTTGAAAGCTAATATTATCATCTCTCTGGTTATAGTCAGTAGAATTTTACCTTCACTATTTAACACACTCTTAGACTTGACATCATAGTGGTTTATACACTGTTGGACTAGTTCTGGACTTATTACAGCTGTAGGAAAAGCAACAGCTTGAAACAACCCATTGGACATGAGCTCTAGAGTATACTCTTTCTCTACATAATTTTTCAAATTTTTGACCATTTTCTCTACTTCAACTCCGAACAAATCAGTGTATGTGATCACCGGGGCTCTACACTCTAGATTCACAGTATTTCCAAAGAAATACATACTGGACCTCATCATCCCTTTCCAATACAAATGAAAGAACTGCAATCCCTGTAAAACACACTATCACGTAGAAAATAGGAAACAAAAGGAGGATTTTTAGCATTTACCTGTGCTTTGTTGACTTAGGGAAACAAAAATATTTTTCTTTCACAGTCGAGACTCCACAACCTTGCTTTGAAAATAAATAAGTTGAATGACATAATTTAAAGAATTCTCACCCTGTGAAAAATAACCAAAAATATGGATATTAAATGTAGCATGTAGGCTAGTGTAGAGTGAGTCTAACGATGTGATGTCTACTGATTGCTTCACTTTGTAAAACCACTTAAGTCATCATTACTTTCCATTTAATGTCACTACTTCACTCGTGCTGAGATAATGTCCACCTTAACTCACATTGCCAGCTCAGAATTCCCCCTGTGGTTACCATCCCTTCAAGGCTAACTGTACTATCATTCTGATGATTTCTTCTCTAATATTTCACAACACCCATCACATTAGCTATCACATCAATCTTTGGGTCTATTGTTTCTTCCTTTGAACTTCTTTGAACTACTTCAAACTGAGGTTCAAAGTGGTTCAAAGTGGTTGACCGCCACGTAGTGATGTGGCACGGGTCCCACCTGCAAACACCAATGTTAGGCCAAAATCTTTGATTGAACTACTTTTAACTACTTTGAACCGAGGTTCAAAGTGGTTCATGAAGAATTAAGAATTACCAACACTTGACCGAAAGAAGTCGACTTCAACAAGGCAAATTTAAACATTGCGGCGATTGATTCAAAGGCAAAGATGACATGGAAAGACCCTTTTGATGCAAACTTTTGAAAAGGAGGAAACTGGGCAAGAATTACATATACAAAAGAGTCAAGGACACTTTTAACATGGCAACTCAAATAGACCCTAACAGAAACCAAAATTTAATTTTGATTTAAAATTTTATATCAATAGCTTTCTATATATATATATATATATATATATATATATATATATATATATATAAGTTTTAAATATATATTTTTTATATAGTAAATGTTTTTATGATGGCCTCAACCTATGGAGATTCATAGGCACCTGGTGATCCTATTCATCAGGATACACAGGTAAATTTATATATATCCAAGCATGTGTGTTTTAATTTTTTTCTTTTAAATATTTGAAAATTAAATAATTGTATTGTAATATTCTAACATGGAATTTGTGTACAATGTAGGCCCCTTCAGCAGGTGGTGGGTCTGATTAGGGATCAGGTCAGGGCGCGAGCTAGCTCAATATTGTTAGATGCCCGCTTGTTATTTCATACATTTATCTAGACATGTATTTAGAAATTTTATCTCTAGATGTTGTGGAAATTCTATTTCACACATTTCTATACTTGTTCTAGACACTTCACACACGTTTCTAGACATTTACATAGACTTATTTTAGACATTATAGACATTTCATGTGTTATGTGTGTTTATTTTCACATATTTAGATATACTTGATCTAGACACTTCACACATGTTTCTAGACATTTAAATGGACTTATGTTAGACATTATAAACATTTCATGTGTTATGTGTGTTTATTTTCATACATTTCATGTGTTACATGTATGTTTATTTCAGGTTGATTTCATGTGTTACAATGATCTTAAATATCATGTGCTAGATTTCATGTGTTACAATGATTAAGCTAAATGTGTTACAATGATTAAATTTTGTGTTAGATTTCGTGTGTTTCAATGTTTAAGCTAAATGTGTTACATGTATGTTTATCTAAAATAATGGCATATAAGCTCAATTATGAATAGGTCTTCATTTCATACAATGTATCAAATAGGTCTTCATTTCAAGTAATGACATATAATAAATTTTGTTAATCAACTGATGAAGATCTGATGGAGATGATGAAGACCGAGTGATACCGAGTATCATGTTTGTGGAAATGGTTAGATCAATTGTTGTTTTTCATTCATGTCAAGCAAATGATTAATTGATTTTTATTATCTTACCATATCTTATGAGGAGAAGTTAGATGGGTGACAAATACAGATAATAAAATGATAAAGTAATGATGATGTAGTTGTTTGCTACTATATATTTGATGTTATCAAATCGGTACAATTGATTGATTAAGTCAGAAATTGCAAAGAGTTAAAGTTATGACTGAAAGAGTTACTTTATTAAGCTAGATAGAGTCAGTTGGTAGAATGATATGTGAGTCAGTCACAGTTACCGAACACTGAGTGAAATTCAAGCACCGAGCACTAAAAATGATTTACACACCGAGCAGTGAATGAAGACAATTACTGAGTTGCAAAGAAACTTTTACTGAGTACATGATATTGATTATAAATGATGATAAGATCAAATTTAATGCAAAGTGATGATGAGATGGATGAGGATATGAATTAAATGAATTTTTTTGGAAGATCTATGAATGTCAAAAGTTAATGAGAAGCTCTAAAGTGAAGATCAAGCGGTTAAACCAAATTATGAGAGTTCCAAGAAAAGTTCAAGTTCTGAGGTAAAAGTGAAATGGTTTACCAAGTTGTGAATTATGAAGAAGATGATCGAATGACAGAGCGCAATTGATGGAAAATCTAATTAAGGAGATTAAGAGGAAAAAGTATGTGTATATAAAAAATGATAAATATAAATATAGTGTGTATGTTGCTGGCAAGTTGAAGAGAGAAGAAGAAGAAGAAGCTGAAGAACAACATTTAGCGAGAAGAATAGAGAAACAAATATTGAAGAATCTACAATTTGAGAAAGAGATCAATGGACTACGTGATGCCATTATTTAATTGAGCATAAAGGATCTGACGCAAGAAAATTTATTTTCTATATTTATAGATGAAAGTTTATTGTTTCTTATTAGTATTTGTAACAGAGAAATCTCTAAGTGGATTTAACAGTCCTATTTTTAAAACCTAGACTTAGGTGAAATTCCAAAAGAGTGTTTAAAGACCTCTAGCAAGGCCACCTTTTAACAAAGTGAAGATCTTAACAGATCTGAGGTAAATCCCCTAACAGGGTCACATTTAGAAAATGTGTTTGTAATCTTTAAAATGATAAGTTCTTAATCAAACGTACTTCAGAAGGGCACATTTTTATTGTGGGTCACAATTCCCATAAAGGTTTTTCCCAAATTGGGTTTCCTTGTTAATTCTAGTGTCAACCGAATTAAATCTGGAGTTAAATGAGTTATATCTAGAGTGAACTATGTTTACTAATTCTGAATGATTGATTTACATATATCAGATGTATTGTTGTTTAAGTTATTAAGTTGATTGGTGAATTGGTTACTACTGTATTCAGTGTTACCGAGTGAAAAAAAGAGTTTAGTTTTAAGTGTTTAAGTTTGATTTTGTCTGATTCACCCCTCCTCTTAGTGGACCAATAATTGGTATCATAGAAAGTTACTCTAAAGTGATAAGTGCAGGATTTGATAAAGACAAATCCATAGAACGCCAAGAACATCTGCATGCAAATAACCAATTACAGGAGAGAAGCTAAAGGAGGAAAAAAGTAGTGCTTGGAAATACTCGAAAAGAGAGAAAAAATATATTCCAAGTTATGAAACAATAATTACAATTTTGATCTTAAAAGGTGAACGAAACCCTAAAGGAGAGAAAAACTAGGTTGCGCATTAATAATTAATATAAATATTAATTATAATGCACCTAAGAGACAACTTAAGTAATAAGAGTAATAAAACAACTTAATTAATTAAACCGATGTGATCTAATTAATAAGTGTAAAAGATGATTACTCTAACACCCCCCTTAACTGAAGCTCAGGAGGTAAGCTAACCTAGCACAGCTATGAAAGTAGGAAAATGGGTCCCGACAACAAGGCCTGATCAGATACCCAATACAAGGAAATCTCTGTAAACTAGAGACAAAGGAGAAAACCCAGTGGGAAAAACCCCTCTCCAAAAAGAGATAGAAAAAACATGCTGAAAAAAACATGAAGGAAGGCCTCAAGAAGACCCCCCAAGGACAACTTCCGTCACCCCAAGCATAGAATGCAACTGAAGATAGAGCAGAGATTCAAAAGGTTTAGTGAAGATGTTAGAAACCTATGCATCAGTGGGAATGTACTCTAGAATTAGAGCACCATCCTGAATCAGCTGGTGGATGAAATGCATATGAAGCTCAATGTGTTTAGTGTGGTGATCCTCCATTGGGTTGCAAGAAATCTGAATAGCACTCTGATTATTGAACCATAGAACAATGGGATGATCAGGAGCAAAACCAAACTCAGTCATCAACTATTGAAGCCATAAAATCTCTAAACTAGCATGTACTACAGCACTGTACTCAACCTCTGTAGATGAAAGTGCATGAGAATTCTTCTTCTTACATGACCATGTGATAGGACTAGATTCAAACAAAAAAAACAAAGCCATGAGTAGACTTCTGATCATCAACATCACCAGCCCAATCTGAGTTAGTGAAGCCAATAATGTGAGGAGCCCCTGATGTGTAATGAATTCCATACAAAATAGTGCCCTAAATGTATCTCAAAATACGCTTGGCAGCTTGCCAATAACTCTCATGAGGCTCATGTGAAAACTGAGAGACAAGACCAACTGCAAAGGAAAGATCAGGATGAGTGTGTGTCGTGTACTACAAAATGCCAACCAAATGTTGATACAATGTAGGATTCATTGAAGGTGAAGTGCAAGAGGTTGATAGGGTAACACCTGACTGAAAAGGTGTGGGAGCAGGCTTGCAATAAATCATGTCAAAGCACTAAAGCATGTCAAGAGAATACTTCTGTTGGTAAATGAAGATCCTAGTAGAGTACTGAACAATCTGAAGACCAATAAAGTAGTGTAACAAACCAATTTCAGTCATCTCAAACTGCTCCATCAATGCGCACTGAACATCCTAAATCATAGAAAATGAGCCACATGTGATGAGAAGATCATCAACATATAGCACAAGAATCAAAACCTCATCCTCAAGATGTTGAATTTAGACTGTAGGATCAGGATGACAGCATGTGAATCCTGTGGAAAGCAAAAATGAGTCCATCTTCTCATTCCAAGCCCGAGGGGCCTGTTTGAGACCATACAAAGAATGTTGAAGTCTGCAAACCAAGGAGGAATCCTGCACAAATCCCTAAGGTTTCTCCATGTAAATATCCTCAGTAAGATCACCATGCAAGAATGCACTCTTCACATCCATATGAAAAATGGGCCATCCCCGAGAAGCTACGAGGGATAAGACAAGGTGAATAGAATTTAGATTTACGACAGGGGCAAATGTATCAGTGTAATCAATACCCTCAACCTATGATAAAACCTTCGCAACAAGACATGCCTTGTACTTATCAATAGAGCCATTAGTAGAAAACTTAGTACAATACAACCACTTGCATCACACTAACTTTCTTCCCTCAGGAAGAGAACAAAGATCCCAAGTATGATTCTTCATCAAAGAAGAATACTCTTCCTCCATAGCACTATCCCACTCATAATTTCCTATCATTGATGAAAAGGTCTGAGGATCACCATAAATAGCATGACTTAGAAGGCTAAAACCCGCAATATGAGACCAGGTGTGATGGGAAGATGAAGGGTCACCTACCAGAGATCCTGCAGCCTCAACTGTAACACAAGCCCATCTAGGCATCTATGGAGGATCATGTGGTTGAGGTAAATAGGGATCACCAAGATCATCATCCTCATCACCCTGAAAATAATCTGGAAGAGATGAGGGAGTAGTGGTAAGTGAAGTAGACTTTGGAGTCAGAGTATCTACTGTAGGAAGGAGCTCATCCAATTGGACATACCATTAAAATAGGACCTCTCTAGAATCAGGATCAAACAACTTGTACACCTTAACATCCTCATAGTAGCCAACAAAAATGAGGTGTTGGCTCTTCCGCTCCATTACTCTCCTCTGAGCATCAAGTATAAATTCCCATGCTTTACTACCAAAAACTCAGAATGAAGATACATCAGGCTTGACATAAGACTAAGCCTCCTTAGAAGTCATATGTTGAACTGCCTTGTGGGGAATATAATTCTTAATATAGTTTCCACAATTGTATTCCTTTGCCCAAAAAGATGAATCCACGGACCTGGACTAAATCATACAATTTTCCATCTCCCAAAGTGTTCTGTTCTTTCTCTCTACCACATGATTTTGTTGAGGGGTGTAGGGAACTAAAAATTGATGTTGTAGACCATGTTAAGAGAAAAAATCCCTGAAAGGTTGATTCACATACTCCCCCCATTATCTTTTTGTATTCGCCGAATAGAAAGACCAGATTTATTCTCTACAAATGTCTTTAAGATTCAAAAGGAATCAAAGATATCAGACTTGTACTTAAGAAAGTACACCCATGTGCAACTAAAGAAGCCATTAATGAAAGTAAGCACATATCTAGCACCAGAAAAAGGAGTAGGAAATGACATGAGGTCACTATTAATCAACTCCAGTGGTGCCAAAGCATGAGTAGCTTGTCCCTGAGGAAAAGGATCCCTATGTTGCTTGCCAAGAACACAACCCTCACAAACACCATCAGTGTAAGAAATCTGATGAAGCCCAAGAACAAGTGCCTATGTGCTCATATACTGAAGATATCTATAATTGACATGGCCCAAAAACCCATGCCAAAGCCTTCTCACTGAATCTACATGTGCTATAAGACAAGAACATGTACCATCAGAAGGCTCAAATGCATTAAATATGTATAGGCAGGATGCAGAGTTAACACTCTCAGTAGCCACAATCGAATTAGAATCATGGAGGTCCTAAATAACCACATCATGTGGTGAGAACTCAAATGTCTTACCAGAGCTAGAGTGGAAAATCTGATATATGTACAATAGGTTCGTCAAGATGTCAGGGACCACAAGAACATCCTGAAGAGAACCCCTAGTTAATGCAACAGAACCAGAACCCAAAATTGAAAGATGTGATGAGTTCCAAACAACAATGTGTGAAGTAGCACAAGAAATATGTGAGGTGGCCAACTGCAGATTGTGAGTCATGTGGTGAGAAGAACTGGAATCCAAAATCCAGGTGGGACCAGAAGTCATTTTTCGTGCAGTAAGAGTATGACCTTTCCCTGCAGGGGAGGATGTGGACCGAGGAGAAGAAATGTGATGCTTCTACATAGCTTCCTCTAAATCCTCCAAACATTTCCAACACCTAGAAATAGGATGTCCATCCTTGCCACAAAAACTATAGTTTTCACTTATTTTCTTCTTAGTCTTGGAGGAAGACTTTGCAGACTTCGAAGAATATTTACCCTTTGAAGGGTGAGCTGAAGGATTTGAATTAGATTTATGCATAGGTTTGGAGAAAGACTCATTTCTTGCTAAATCTTTCTTCAGTTTGGCTTTCTATTTTGGTTTCCCCTCTGAAGACTGAGCTACCAATGCTTGGCTTGAAGAGCCAGAAGCATCCATATGTTGGATCTTTGCCTGTTCCATGTGTTAACCGATAACAGAAGGTCTCAAAGGAAGGCATGATGTGCTTGACACCCAAAGCATCCATAGTGGAGTAGAAAGTGGAAGAAAATATCTGATACTGTCCTCGCAAATTTGAGAGTATCAGGAAGATATACTCATCATCTGTCTTGTTTTTCCCACATCCCTACAAAACTGAGCGTAGAGACTTGAACTTCATCAAGAAGTCCTCAATAGTGGGAAAACTAGTAGGAGTCAAAGAGGTCAACTCTGCATCAAGTTGTAATTCCTGGAACTCATTCACTGTGCCAAAAAAATCTGCAAACTTGCCCCAAATGGCCCGAGGAGTGTTCAACCCCTCTAGGTGAAAGAGGAGACTATCTGAAATGTTTAGTGCAATTAATCCCATGGCTTCATCCATTTTTTTATGTGCTAAAGAACCTCAAAAGGGCATTGCAGAATAGGTTGGTTCTCATCCAGACATGACCATAAGCCATGTGACATAAGCAGCCTTATCATGTGTTCTTTCCAGGTGTGGTAGTTATGTGGTGTCAGTCGGGCCATAAAAGGGTCTGACATTGAGAGAAGAAGACGAAAGAAGAAGGGTCTTTCTAAATTTAATTGCAAAAAGTAAAATGTACCCCCCAAAATGTATAATACTATCCCCTACACACCAAAGAAATAAATTTAGAAAGCACAAAATAGAAGAAGAAAACATGGACGCTAGATGCAGAGAGAGAGAGGAAAGTAAATCCTGTACTTCGATGCTGAAATCAGGTACTCAAATGCTCAAATTTGCATACAAAAACCACATGGTGGTCTCCTTCTCGAAAAGAGATTTCCAGTGATATCTCATTTTCTGAAAAATGATACCATATGCTCAAGTTACGACCAAAAAACCTTGATAGGACCTTCGAAAAACAAGCTCTCTGGAAAAAACTAGTCACGGGAGAAAAATTGACATTCAAATGACCGTCATACTTCCAAGGAAAAAAATTTGATGATCGTATGACCGTCACCAGGCTGTCTCATCGAAAAAAAAAAATCCAAGCGCCAAAAAAAATCTCGGTCACCTGCCGGAAAGGTGACGTCGGCAGGGCTTTGATTGCCCAGTGGCATGCGGGTAGCAGCCTAGCGGTGCGTGGGCAGTGTAGAGGTGGCACAACCGCTCCAGAGTGGTGTGGGTTGCAGTATGGCTGCGAGCTGCCAGCAGCCAAATTTTTTTTTTTTTTTGCATTTTTTTAATTTTTCACCTCGAAAACTGTGTCATACAGCCTGGGAGAGAGAAAATAATTCCTAGAGGTCATTGTAGCCAAAAATGATAAACTTGATATGAAAAATCAATCTCCCGGGCCTTCTGAGAATGATGGTGAGGTTCGTTTGCGCTCAAAATGCACCTCTTTCATATTGAAGAGAAAACCCCAAAAAAGTTGTAGTTTCCGCCCTCGAATCACTTGCTTCAAAAACACTAGACTAGGCAGCAACAGTACAACTTTGATACCATGTAGGATTTGAGAAAGATAAATCCATAGAACGCCAAGAACACTTGCATGAAAATAACTTGTTATAGGAGAGAAGCTGAAGAAGGAAAAAAGTAGAGCTTGGAAATACTCAAAAAGAGAGAAAAAATATATTCCCAGTTATGAAACAATAATTACAAGTTCAACCTTAAAAGGTAAACGAAACCCTAAAGTAGTGAAAAACTAGGTTGCACATTAATAATTAATATAAATATTAATTATAATGCACCTAAGAGACAACTTAAGTAATAAGATCAATAAAACAACTTAATTAATTAAACCAATGTGATCTAATTAATAAGTGTAAAAGATTATTACTCTAATAATAAGTTTAAAAGGACTTGAGTTAAGATCTAAAGATGTATAAGAGGGAAGCACCAAAGATGAATAGGGATCATTTCTCTAAATAGAAAATTAGGATGAGGTTACATGTGTCTAGAGTAGGAGGATATGGACTTCACTTTCTTGATAATGAATATGTTGCACCGACTATTGCACCTTTGACTATTAGTGAGGAAAGAAAGAAACAAGAACACACACAAGTTATGATTGAGATTGCTTCTGCACTTACCACCCAGGAATATGATGAACTTGATGGTTATACTACTTCGAAATAGATGTGGGATAAGCTTATTTTTACCTATGGTGGAGATCAACATGTTCAGAAGGCTAAAGAAGAAATTTTGAGAGGTAAATTTGACTCCATGATGATGAAAGAAGGAGAGAACATAATACAGTATAGTACAATTCTCAACGAGACTATTAATTCTATTAGAGGAGTTGGTGGGATCATAACAGAGGATGATTTTAAAAGCAAGATGTTGAGAACCCGGCAACCAAGTTATGCAATTCATGTATCTGCTATACAAGATCTAAGATCTATTCCCCAGATAATGTTTCACTGGATGCTACTACTGGTAAGTTAACTGCATTTGAGTTAAATGATTTTGACAATAGTTTTTTTGCTACATCTAAGATTGAATCTACAATTAATTCTACTGTAAAGATTAGAAAAGCTAGGGAAGATGTAGCTAGAGATAGATATTTGAGTAGTGATAGTGAGAAATTTTATAGTTGTATTGAAGGTCTTGAAGAGTTATTTACTGAATGGGATGAGAATGAAAGAGAATTTGAAGCTTTTTTAGCTATAAGGATACAAAGAGTCAAAGGAAAATATCGAGGTAAGTTACCCTTGAAATGTTTTAATTGTGATAAAATTGGTCACTTTGCATCTAACTGTCCTAAGAAAGATAAGGATGAAAAGAAAGATAACAGAGATAAGGACAAAATAGAAAACAGATTCAGGAGATTCAGAGACTACAAAAACAAAGGTAAGAAATCTTTTCATATTTTCAATGAAGGAATAAGTGATGATGATTCATTTGATAGTGATGATGGAAAAAAAGTTGTTTATGTTGCCATTAAAGATGATTCTAATGAAGAATAACCAAGAGCCCTAATATCACAAGTAAGTAAGAATGAAACATGGATTATAGATAATGGTTGTTCACATCACATGAATGGTGACAGACTTAAGTTTATTTCCTTGGAAAATCATGATGGAGGATTTTTTAGATTTGGTAATGATGCTCCATACCCTGTGAAAGGAAAAGTTTCTATAATTCTACTGAATAACACAAGATGTGATGATTTTTATTAGGTTGAAGGATTAAAGTATAATCTGTTGAGTGTTGCACAGCTAAACAATATAGGTCACCAACTAGAATTTCAATATGGAAAGGTGAAATTATTTGATGAGAAGGATAGTCTGATTGCTACTGGAGAACAATCTAAAGGTAATTTATTTTATCTTGATACTTCTATGAAGAGTTGCATTTTTTCTAAAGTTGAAGATGTTTGGTTATGGCACAAAAGGCTTTGTCATGTTAATTTTGACAACTTAATCAAAGTGATTAAAAAGAATAGAGTGAGAGGACTACCGAGATTAGACAAAATTGAGAATGCTATGTGCAGAGAATGTCAGATGGGTAAGATGAGTAAATCTAGTTTTTCAAGCAAGACTTATGTTACACAAGGAATTTTGGATTTAGTGCATACTGATTTATGTGGACCCATGAGGACTCAAAGCTATTACGGAGACAAGTATTTTATGTTATTTATGGATGATTATTATATATTGATGTTTGTAATATTTTTAAAAGAAAAATCTTATGAATTTAAAATGTTCAAATGGTATAAGGCCCGAGTTGAAAAAGAAACTGGAAGAAAATTGAAATGTCTGAGATTCGACAGAGGAGGTGAGTTTGCTTCTGATGAGTTTACTTTTTTTTGTAATGAGAATGGAATTAAGAGACATTTGTTAGCACCAAGGACACCACAGCAGAATGGGATTGCTGAGAGAAGAAAAATATCAATTGTTGATTGTGTTAGGAGACTGATGATTGAAAAAGGAATTTCATAAAACTTTTGGAGAGAAGCTGTGAGTATTGTTGTTTATACATTGAACCGAGTACAAATGAAGAAAGGTACCAACAAGATACCTTATGAAATCTGGTATAAACACAAACCTAATGTCAGTTACTTTAAAATTTTTGGGAGAAAATGTTATATTCTGAAAGATTCTAGAGAAGAAAATTTTGATTCAAAAGGAGAAGAGGGAATATTCTTAGGATATTCTATAAGGAGTAAAGCTTACAAATATTGTTTGAACAAAGTTACTAACAAGATGGTGGAAAGTGCAAATGTAAGAATTGATGAATTTGCGTAAAGGAATTATGAAGATAGCAAGAAGGAACCTAAGGATTATGAGAAGTTTTTATATGTTCAACCTGATGTTCCTGATACCTTACCGAGAGCACCTACCGAGGAGGAATATGAACAAGGAGTTCCACAACCGAATGTTGATATTGAAGAACCGAGAGCTACCAAGCCTATTTTGGAAAAGTATGTGAGAAGGCACCATTCCTAGAGAAAGATTATTGGAAATAATGATGTTGGAGTGATGACCAAAAGCAAGGTGAGAGATAATACATGTTTGATATCTACATGTGAGCCAAAGAAAGTTAAAGAAGCTCTAGATAATGAAGATTGGATGAAAGCAATGAAAGAAGAGTATGATCATATTAAGAAGAGAAAGACATGGACATTAGTACCCAGGCCTAAAGACAAAAATTTTATTGGTACTAAATCGATTTTCATAAAAAAATTGAATGAGCATGGAGAAGTTATCAGAAATAAAGCTAGATTGGTTTGCAAAGGTTATGCACAAGAAGAAGGCATTGACTATGGAGAGACTTTTGCACCTATTGCTAGATTGGAAGGAGTTAGAATACTTCTATCTTATGATACTTACAAAGGATTCAAGGTATATCAGATGGATTTTAAGCCTGTATTTCTTAATGGGATACTTAAAGAAGAAGTATACATTGAGCAACCTGAAGGATTCATTCAAAACACTAATAAGAAAAAGATATGTAAGTTACATAAAGATTTATATGGTTTAAAACTTGAACCCCAAGCATGGTATGAGAGATTTAACTCTTATCATTGATAATACATAAAGGATCAAAATTTTTCATTAGTATATAAGCAGACAATTTGGTTGGTCAGTCATGATCACCAAGCGACAACACTCACCGAGCGCAATGATCACAAAGATATTTTGAACACCGAGCGATAGCACAATCACCGAGAAGTATATCAATCAAGCAACATCACCGAGCACCACTCTACAAAGTCATCACCAAGCACCAGTATACAACAAGAGATAACATTTCACCGAAAAAAATAGATCTCACCTACACATCATCTAAAGCACTTTAATCTTTAAACAACTTCTTGCCTAGCTGGATAACCAATTTTTGTGGATCAAGAAAAGCGTTAATTGTGGATGTAATTAGTTAAGTGATTGTATTCATGAAAACTAGGAGATCAAGATCAAGTTGTAAACCTTTGATCTTAGAGTTGTTCAAGAAAAGCGTGAAACCTAATTAGGGCAAATCATTTGTATATAGATGTAATAATCAATCAAGAATGATATGATTGTATCTGCCAAGGATATCTATGGATCAGATAGAGAGTTTCATGCACAAGAATAGATAAATTAGAATTCAGTTTATAAAGAACTACATACAAGGCTACCGAGAAGAACAGAGGTATTATCCATCACAATAAGATGATATATTTTGTGTACTTAATGGATCTATAATTAGCAATTTGAGATTACAGCAATCAAGTCATATATTTTTTACTCTCTAACAATTGTAACAAATAGAAAAATCCTTTCACAAGGTGGACTTAAGAGTCTTTTTGTAAATCTCTTAACTGAGTGCACACATACATTGTGAACTGCTAAAATCTCTTTACCGAGTAGACCTAACTAGTTTGACATGTTATTCCTAACAAATTAAGATCATCACAAGTGATCACAACTTGTAGCCCTAACAAATACCTTCCATTCTGCAGATAGTGAAGCTTTGTGGGTTTCATCCCCACCGTAGTTTTTACCTTCTAACAAGGGTTTACGCATGATAAAATACTTGTGTCATGTGTAAATGAGTTTCATGAATGTTTCAATGTTTGTTTACATGCATTTACATTTATGCTATGATATTACATGCATGAAGTAGAAAAGCTACAGTGGTCAGTTATGCAAGTAATGAGTACTAAGGTTTAATTTGTAAAAGTTTTTAAGGGTATTGATTCACCCCTCTCCTCTTAGTATGTACACCCTTCCATTATTCCAACAATCTAATCAAAATAGGATTTCAAAGAACAAGTGACAACAGTAATGATTACTTAAAATGTGACAGTGATAATAAAGTTTTGATTGCTGAAATTTTTGTTGATGATATTATTTTTGGAGGCAATGACACTTTATGTAAAGGATTTGCTGATGAAATGAGAAAAGAGTTTGAAATTTCAATGATTGGAGAGATTAAGTTCTTTCTAGGTCTATAGATACAACAAGTTACTGGAGGGATCTAAATATTACACAAGCTACGTATATCAAAGAGAGCCTAAAATTTTTTGCTATGGAAGATTCCAAGCCTATTGGAACACCTATAGTTACTGGATGTAAATTATCAAAAGAGGATGAAACACAATCTAGGTGGATAATACTCTTTACCCCTCCATGATTGGTAAATTGCAATATGTTGTTCACAACAGACCTAATATAGCACATGTTGTTGGGATTGTTCCATGGTTTTCTTCTAATCCAAAGGAAACACGTATGTTTGCAGTAAAAAGAATTATCAGATATCTGAAAGGCATAGAAGAATTTGGTTTATTGTACAAGAAATGAGGTACTTTTGATAGATGCAAGTCTACACTGATGCATACTGGGATGGAAACGTTGATGACAGGAAAAGTACTAGTGGATGCGAATTCTTTATAGGTGAAAGATTGGCTACATGGTTGAGAAAGAAACAAAGTTGCATTTCACAGTCTACTACCGAGGTTGAATATGTTGTTGTTGTTATGAATTGTGCAAATATAGTATGGATTAAACAATTACTTGAAGGTATACAAGAAGGGATCACAGATCCAATTACTATTTTTTGTGATAATACAAGTGCTATTAATATATCAAAGAACTTGTTTATGCATTCAAAGACCAAGCACATTTCTATCAAGTATCACTATTTGAGAGAACAAGTTCAAGAGAAGAATGTGAGATTGGAATATTTTGATTCAAAGGAACGATTGGCTGATATATTTACAAAGCCACTACCTAAAGGATGCTTTTAAGTATCTCAAAGGTAAATTAGGGGTTCTTCCCCTATCCAATGTTCACTAAAGAGCATGAGGCATGCTGCATCAATTCTATATTTCATTAGAATTGTTTGTCCATGCCTCCTCTGGAATACCACCATCTAAGGAACTTGAAGGCCCTCTCTTTATTAAGTAAACAACATCTACCCAAAATTGTAAGGGAAATCCTGCATGCAATCTCATGTGCCTTGCACTCTCCATGATAATTCTCTTCATCGTTTCAGACACACCATTTTCTTGTGGGTTTTAGGAACTGTCTTTTTTCTATGAATCCCATGGTATGAAAAATAACTATCAAAATCTCTACTGTAGTACTCGCCTCCATTATCCAATCTAAGACACTTCACCTTGCATCCTATCTCATTCTCATCCAAAGCTTTCCATTTCTTAAAGACTTCAAATACATCATATTTTGTGGGAATAAATGAATCCAAGTTTTCCCAGTGTTATCATCAATAAAAGTAACATAATAATAAGAACTGTCGAGAGATGATACCTAAGATGGGCCCCATACATCTAAGTGTACAAGATCTAACTTTTCATTCTTCCTCTCCTTCCCAAATCTGAGAAATTTGACTCTTTATTGTTATCCATAAATACAATTTTCATAAAAATCCAAATCAACTTGTTTCAAACGTAGAAATAAATTCTTTGAATGGATAAGATTCATCCCCTTCTCACTCATGTGCCCAATTTGATTGTTCCATAGAGTTGTATATGTTCCTGTGGAAGCAAAGGAAATAGAATAATCAGTATTACCAATACATAAATATAACATGTACCTAACTTTTCCCCTTTTTCTATTAGTAATGATCCTGTAGTAACCTTCCATAAACTATTTGTGAATATGATTGTGCAACTATCACTTCCTAGTTATCCCGCTGATATTAAATTTCTTCTCAAATCAGGAACATGTCTCACCACTTTCAGCAGTCATTGATTTTTATTTCATAATTTTATTTGTATGTTTCCCTTTCCAATAATTTTTCATGGTGCATTATCACCTGAATAGACCTGTCCAAAATCACCTTGAATATAGTCTAGATAATATTTTCTATGGGGTGTGGCATGAAAAAGAAGCCCTTGAAACTAACACCCAAGAATCAATAATATTATCCAAAGAAAGAATCAAAGCATCTTGTAACAAATCACCTAAAACATTTTCTTCCTTGTTATTTTCTTGTTGTTTGTCTCCTTGTTTTCCATTTCAAGACCAACAATCTTTCTTCAGATGTCCTTTCTTTCCACAATGCCAACACTCCACATTTGCCCTAGATTTAGATTTGTCCTTCCTAGATTCCACATGATTACCTGGGATCTTTCCTCTTTCCCTCTATCATCCCCTGTTCTCAACAGTCAAAGCATGACCAGATGTCTAACCTTTACTTTTTTGTCACATTTCCTCGCTAAGGATAACACCAACAACATCCTCAAACTTAAAGTGTTTGAACCAGAGACATATTTACTTACACTATAACTTTTAGGAAATGAGCATAAATCAACAAATCCCTAACCTCATCATCAAAATTTTCTTAAATATAAAACTTAACTAACTAGTAACTATGTTAAACTCATTTAAATAATCAGTAACAGACCCACCTTCTAGCATCTTCATATTAAATAAATGTTTCATAAGAAATACCTTGTTTGAGGTTGAGGTTTTCTCATACAGTTTGTCTAGTGCCTTCATTACACCCTCCATTGTTGTTTCTTTTTCTATATTGAAAATCACCAACAATGCTAGGCATAATTGTATTGCTCCTAGTGCTTTCTTATCAAGAAATTCTCATTGTTCATCTGACATAGTTGTCTCCTTTTCTTTTCCACAGGTAATGTTAAATAAAGATCCTTCTAATATAGATAATCTTCCATTTGTGTCGTCCATAGCTGATATTTTTGGTCGTCGAGTTTATCAACCTTAAGCCTTCCTTCTTCTACCATTGCTCCCACTCAAATCTGAGATTTCCTGCCAAGTCACTAAAATATACACCACTCTAATACCATTTGTTAGGGTTTAGGTAGATATGAGCAATAAACAATATTAAGATAATGTAGAAAATAAGAGAAGACATAAATACAATAACACAAAGATTTAATGTGGTTCATCCAATTTGGGCTACATCTACCAAATAAATAGTCATCCACTTATTTTATTATCCAGTGAAGATGAAATTACTGTCTAATCTTCACATTACACCGTCACTTATTTATAGGCCTTTTAGGTGGTTTACCAAATATTGGTTTACAATCGGTTAACAAATTAACCTAAAAAATGCTTGACAAGTTAACTAAAAATCCTTGTCGAGTTAACCAAAAAACTCTTGACAAGTTAACCAAAAACAATTTCATGGGGATTGCGCTCTTGAACCCCCGCTCGGGGCATGGGTCTAGGATGAGTGTACAATACTTGTGTAATTAGTCATCACATACCAACATATGTATAGATATATGTATATGTATACATGCATACATATCTACACACCCACATATAACTCCTTATATTCATATATATGTTCTTTGACATATCATGCTTCATCTATATTGACACTCTCCTATTCTCCTTACTATTCATCATGTTACTGATGAATGGATCTCTCGCTATAGCAGTATTTATTAAATGGGACATGAACCTTAGATATTATCCCTAGATTACATTCTATACATTTCCAAGGCTCATCCTCCATGGACCTCTTGCGGTAAGATGTGACAAGTTCTTTGGATCTCTATATGTCCTCTTTTCCCTGTAAACTGTGTGTGTGTGTGTGTGCGCGCGCATGTGTCAACTAGGGAATTTTTTATGAGGATCCATGATAATGAATATTCCAAGGGTGACTGACTTGGATCAAATATATATGACAAAATGAAGGTTCAAACTCTAATAAAGATGGTTCAATGATAAATAAATGAGAGTGGAGACTAACTATAAGTAAATATGATGTAAAATAAATGTGATAAAACATCATATCTAAAATTCTAATAGATATGAAGTAGGGGAGAGGACCTAGTAGTTGAGCACCCTAACTTTGCGCTTCTCAAAATCCTATGTGGAAATTTCAAATTACTCTCATTTTTTACAACAACTTACTTAGTAAGTCATTTTCTTATAACTAAGGTTTTAGGTCCATGTCATCAAATATGATGCCACAGGTAGCGTGCTTTTTACAAAGTGAGACCAATCGTAGTACATTAAGGACCCCCATACTTGTGCAGTTGATGTGGCATCACATGGTTGGTTAATTTTTAGAATAAGGGATACATTTCATTCAATTATGGGTAGTCGTAATTACCAAAAACAACTTTAAATTCATTACAATTGGTAAAATAATATTAAAAATATTTGATACTAAATCAGCAAGTGTGGGTATTAAATTAACAATTGCTATCACAACCATTGGAATGCATTCAAGTACTGGGTCCTCACCCCTATAAAGCCTAAGGTGAAATGCTAATTCATGTAAGATATTAGATTCACCAAAGATGTAATAGAAAAATGATCTTGTAAAGAAATATTCTAGGTTAATTAAATGCATAGAATAATAAAAATAACCTAAACGTATTAATTAGGACTAATACCAAATTATTAAAAGGAATGCTTCAATTGATTAGAAATTAAATAAATAATTGTGCTACTTAGTCTAAATTTAATGAAGATTGTATTATGCATATGTTGAAATTTTACTTGCCATGATTTTTGGAAATGAAGGCCTAAGGGCTATCCCTAACTTGCAAACATTATTTCGATATTCCTTGGCGTGTTCTAAACCTAATGTGTGAAACTAAACCTGTACTCATAAATTGATTTGTTTGAAACTTGTCATCTAAAACTTGTTTCCCTTTGTATATGGACATTAAATTTGATAAGGAATGAAACATCTTTAGGCGACTCACTAAATCATGAGAATCATGTTATCCTTAGTCAAAACCTTAGATAAATTGATTCAATGGTTAGAAACTAAAATTTACAATAAGAAACAACACAAAATGATTTCCACTGATGATATTATTTTGAAGTATAACTTTTTTATCCATTGTATTAAATTCTAGATGTGCACAATAAACTCTTGTCAAAGTCGTAAATGTGTGCGAGATGATTTATTTGAATTAGGATTAATATTTAAATATACTACCCAAGCATGCAATTTAGTCTAAATCATACTTTACTAAACACATAATAACTAGTGGAAATGAAGGTGAGACCTAATTTAAAATTTTGAATAAAAACATTTAAGGTTTAGATCCATAAGGGGGAGATACATCTACACTCACAACCTTAGATCAAGCAATACAATAGATTTAAGGATGGTTTTTTAGAATAAGTAACAATGATTTTAAGATAAGGAAATGTATTGTGAGCTCTCATGTGAAATACGCCATTAGACATTAGATGATGCATAAAAAATAATTCAGTCCCTACAAATCCAAAACATAAAGACAAAAAAAATAAAAAAATAAACACTCATTATAAACACTGAACAATAATAAATTAATAATAAATACAATCAATTACTCGTTGAACCTCAAAATTAAATATTAAAATTATTATTATATCCACTTAAAAAAAGTTAATAATTAATAAATACAATCAAATCCTCGTTGAACCTCCAAATTAAATAGAAAATAATTATAATTCAACGCTACATCTCTTAGAAAATTAATGTGGTTCTCTCTAACAATTGAATATAGGTGACCAAAACTTTGAAATGGAGTAGTATATTTGAATATTCTTGCCCGTTTCCATTTTTTATTAATATTAAATAATTTAATTTTGGTGGGGTGAGCCCACTCAAGAAAGTATACGCCACATATATTTAATTTATTAATTAATTAAAAATTGGCAGCTTAAACACACGATACTGGTAGGGCCATAATTTATTATTATTTTAAAAATATTTGGGAATTTTAATATTTGTAGGAGGTATATTTTGATATTTTAATATTTGTGTTTAGACACGTGCAAATATCTGCGTCATTGCCGGGATGCCAGGTAGGCGTTCGCTATCAACGTTAAATATAAACCAGGGTTTGTTTCGACCTGGCCTAGGGTTCGAAGGTTTGTTTTGGATAACTACAGGAATCGAATATCGAGGAACATTAATTTGAAAAAACAATATTCAAGCGAATTGAGAAGTAAAACTTGATCATAGAAAGTTTTTCTGGTTCATTGTAAGGAAGATTTTTAGGTCTCCAATTGGAAAAAAGTGGCGGATTTCGGTGGATGCTGCTTTTCATCGGAATTCATATTGTGCATTTACTGCACTCTCCATTGGAAATGAAATTGCATTTAATTTTGTCGGAAATTAAATTGCGCATGTTTTCGAAGATTTAGTGAGCGTTGCTAATTTGATCATGTGCTTTTGTGACGTTTTATAGAGGGAATTGGGAAGGGATTTTGCCTTGTATAAGAAACTAGCTTTGTTGAGGTTGAGAAGAAAATCTAGGGTTTGTAGTTTGTTTGATCAGAATGTTGGCCTGCATAGCTTGTTCGAAACAGATCGATGGCGGAATGGACGACGGCGCCTCCGGCACTGTCAAGTCTCCTGCCTCAAAAGATGCCGTCAAGAATCTTACTGCTCAGGTCTTTACACCTTTTCTTTCATTTCTTACAAATTGCTCTAAATATTTCTTCCGGTCTTTCCTTTTTTCGTTAAATGAAGGGTTACGCGTTGTAAATCTAAAATCGTGACTTTAACCTGTGACTGATTTTATGATCCCGTCTTTAAACCCTAGATTGAAGCTTGAGCTCAAGAAAGTCTCATCTAAACATTTGCGGCTAAATGATTTCGTTTTGCTTTTTTGATCTTTTTCTTAGGCCGGAATAATTATTCAGCTTCTACCTTTCTTTATCGACTTTTGTTCTTTTCTTGTCTCTTGGAAAGCTTTCGGGGTCTGGCGATGAAAAAATTATTTAGCTTTTCTGATCTTTTTCTCAGAACGGAAACATTATTCAGCTTTGTGTACCTATCTTTATCGACTTTTATTCTTTTCTTGTATCTCGGAAAGCTTTCCGGTTCTGGCGATGAAGATTGTGATTGTAGGAGACTTTTATGCGATTAAAAGTGATAATCGCTTTTATTGTGTGCAGATAAAGGATGTGGCATTAAGGCTCTCTGGATCGAATCGGTACGGGAAACTTGTTGCAACGGGATCTAAAGCTGATGTTCGTCCCAATTCAAATTCTTCTTCAAGCAGCAGCACGCCGAAGTTTCACAATGCGTTGGAAGAACTGGAAGAAGAAGAAGAAGAGGAAGGGAAGGAGTGGACATCCGAATTCGATTCTGGTATCATGATCACCTTAGTTTCTGACAAGGATGGCAGAAATGAGCTCAGACGGATCAGATTCTGGTAGCCAAGCCAATTTTACTCTAATGTTATCATATCTTTACTCCAAATTTTAAGCTTATTTGTGATATAATGAACGCTGGGAAATTTCTAAGTCAACGATTTAACCTATTTTTATAATGGATCGCATTTCTTGAAAAAAAATTGCTCCAGATTGAGCAGAAACTCTCTTCGCTATTCTTTGGACATGAGAAAACTTCACATCGTTAATTATTTTAGAATTTTCCATTATAGCTGTGGGAGTAATTACAAATTATAGCCATTAATAAGCAATAAAAGCATAAAGTTATTCTTGTAGCGCTCAGAGATTCAGCCTTTTTTTATTGTCTTTGTCCGTTTGAGCTTTTCAGCTACTGGTGTCTTCGTAGTTTTTTGTTTTTTTGTTTTTTAGTTCGCGCAGACACCGCCGACAATAAGTCTTGTACAGAATCTTGATTTTTCTTCACATGCTTCTTGAAAATACGCTATTTTTTGTAGTAGGTTTTAGCCGTTATTTCTTCATTTCTGTCTGTAAATATTGGAAAAAATTGTCCTTTAGAATTGTCAAATTTCTGTGTTGTAAATGCAGCCTGGAAATGTTCAACAAAACGCAGGCTCGGGTGTGGTGGGCAGAGAATCACGACAAGGTTTTAGCGCTGTACAACGTTCGCACTCCTGTAAAGCATGAAGACCTGCTGCCCACATCTGAGAACGAGGAGGTAAAAAACATACGAAACTAAGTATAAAATGAAAATAAAGTATTGGAAAATCTGTTTAATATTATTAACAGGGTGGGTTCATGTGTGGAATAGAGAGGTGGAAAGGTGCAGGAATCCGCAGGTAAAGACAGTCCCGTGGCGCCGCCACCGCAAAACATTCTCCCAGTAAGACCTGCTGAGCAGCATGCGTGTGCGGTTCGATCCGACGACCTTCTGACCAGCAGTGACAATCAATCAATGAAAAGTGCCGCAAATTCATGTGAGGAAGAGGAAGAAGAGCCTGACGAAGAACAAGAGTGGATGGAAGAGGACGAGCCCGGTGTTTACATCACCATTCGCTATTCACCATTAACGGGCGCAAGGGAAGTCAAGCGTGTTCGATTCAGGTCTGACTTCTTTACATTGTTTTATGATATTACCTCTTTTTCATATTCCAGATAAAAATCATCAACCCCTATTTTCAGTCGCATACGAGTCAACTGTTATGAATTTGAAAAGTTATTTTACTTATTTAATTATGGAATTAACACAATTTCGTTTTAATATTTATTTATTGATATTTTTAAATTAAAAAATTATAAATATTAATTATTGATATTTTTAGAAGAGGATACAAGATATATCTCTTGATAATTGTAAATACTTTTACATTGGATTTTTTATTTTCTAATTAATCTGTTTGTGCAATTTAATTGTGTGCAGTCGTGAAAAGTTCAGCGAGATGCAGGCGAGATTATGGTGGGAAGATAATCGTGGGAGAATACAAAAGCAATACATAGACAGCCATAATGTTTAAAGTGAGACTTCTAATTGCAGGTTGTGTTTGAAGTACCTCTCAAACATGAGTTTGAAAGGTCTGTTAGGATGAACATTTAGATAACTTTAGACAAAACTTTTGTTTATAAAGTTGGTATAACCAAGGAATTGAGTAACAAAATTTCAATGGACTGAAAATAAAGTCGAATGTTTTGTATGCATAATATATAATTAATATGGTCATATTTACAAATTTGAGTTTCATTGGCTATCTTTAAACTAATTTTTATATATGTATCTTTTGTATGGATTTTTTTATTTGAAGGCTTTTATGAAATCTATTTTTAAATTGATGTATTCAAATGTAGTTTTGGTGGATGTTTAAAGTGCATTTCTAATTCAATTCTAAATTATATCAATTTTCGAGTTGTTTTAATTATTTAAGATAAAAATATTTTATTGAATTTATTTTTTATTTGAAGAATTATTTTATATTAGAATGTAATATTTAAATATTAGAAAATTTGTAATTCATCAATATATTGTAGAATTTAGATGCTTTTATATATAATAAAAACTAAAGTTTAAATATAAGTCTAATAGTGTTTTAGTTTTATGTATATAGATGGACATATGAGTATACCATGATATAGAATACCCCTCAATTAAAAAAAAATTGTCTATCTGGTATGATATATTGATTTGGCTCAAATTTAGTGTGCTCAAGAATCTAATCTTAGATAAATCTATGTAAAAATTATAAGAAACTATAAATGTTAATCTTGAAACCAATAAAGCATAAATAAATAATTAAAACATTTTTTCAATTTTTATTAACTCTTTTTAAAAAATCAAGTTTATTTTGTTTATGTTATTTTTTCATTTGGTTTCTCTCTCAAAAATATTATATTAAATTTATATTTCCAAATTTCATACAATTTAATAGAAAGAGACACAAAGTCTAGAATTGGCCAATTAGACATCATTGGACATCTAAGATTGGCTAATGTATTTTTATGTCATCCTAAATTATTTTTCTTCTATGCATATCAATTAAAAAATATATATTTAAGTCAATTTTTATTCTATAAATTAAATAATATCTATTATTTAATTTATTCATTATTCCTCCAACATTAATTAGATAATTTAATAGGCAACAACCTATTGAGAGTTATTGGGTTCAAATCTACTTAATCTTAACAAATAATAATAATTAAATCTTAGCTTCGGCCCATTACCCATAAAAAAAAATTAGATAATTTAATTATTTAATAAATTCTCTACTATAATTAAATAACTTTCAAAAAAATATTTAATTAACACTTCCTCTCAAAATTGAATAAATTTAAACAAAATATTTGGTTTTCCACCTTACATAAATAAATAAATATTTTATTTATTTCTTCTATGCATTACACCCCTTTATTCTTCAACCTCATCATCCATGTACTAATGAGGTCCTACAATCAAATTTTCTAATTAATCTTCACTATTGATCAAATGTTATGTGAGACATACATAAGACCTTCACTCTATTTTTCCTAATACTTTTCAATAACATTATATCATGTGATCTAGCATTACCATTACAAAGCAAGCATCAATCCTTCATCGTATCATGTTGATATTAAGATTGTGTTAAAAATATGAAAGAAAAAATACATCAAGCATTCAAGTATTTATCAAGGTTTATATCATGGAGAAATCTAAGGTCTTTGTTGTGGTATTATTCTTTATAATTTGACTTATGCACGGATCTTAGGATTTATTGAATGAGTGTGGATGTGACTTTGGATCTTGCATTTTATTGTTCCATTTTATTTAGATTCACATTTTTAATCCTTCACAATAACATTATATCATTGAGACGCCTTCAATTTGGATGTTATGTAGGATTTTTCTTTGCATACCTAAAGACCCAAGAGTAAATGATAAGGGATCTACTGAAGTATCTCATTATGCTACTTGTCCTTGAGGATCCTAGATCACCATTTCCTACTCCACCAAAATTCATTTTTTAATCCTTCAAAAGGTTATTGTCACTTATTGTAAATATCATTTAGTTATGTATAAAATTGACTATATCATGCCCTTGAAATAGGCGATTTGAAACTTTCCACATTTTGAGTATTTCATTATTTAATGAAAAGAGTGATGTTTATATTATTTTGATTGAATTAAATTTATTCAACATTATTTATTTGATGGTTTCCTCTAATCTATCATAAAATATTTCTATTTGCAAACATTTATATAAGGAGATCTATATCTTTATCTCTTTTCAAAATTCCAAATGAGAATTGAGGGGTTTACTACCTAGATGCTTGAAAATATTATTTTTTATTAGATTATGACTAGGATTTGAATATTATTAATAGGTCATCTAGAATAAGTACATATTATTATTGTGAATGTTAAATTTAAAATCTATTTGTAGACCCTAATTAACCCAACCTCAAGCTTAGATCTACAAACTAATTCAAAAAATAATCAATAGAGCTCTACTTCATGAAATAAAAACATAGTTTAAACAATACCATCACATTAATGAAACACTTGACTCCGTTGTTCTGTTGTCCTTCGAGATCTTGTAGATATGATGTTTTCTCTTAGTTATGTTGCATAAGCACAAGATGTTATAAAAGGAACGAAGTGTGGAACTGATTAATGTTGATGAAGCTATGATGCAAGATAGAAAGTAGGTAGCATGATCACAATAGTTCTCCAAAATTACAATTATCATGTGAGCCACCAAACGAAGATGAAAGATGTTCTTTTATAGAAGTCCTTGAGAGAATCAAGGGCTTAGATTAAAAGGATAAAAGATGAATGTCTAAGATAAGAGTGTAGGTGAGAATGAATAAGATTAAGAGATTGATTTAAATGAAGGGATGGGATTAAGGGGTAGGAAAAAGTTAGGTAGTGATGGTGACTTTGTTAATACATTTTTAAATTCAATGAACATAGACATGTTGAGAAAAGAGAATGAAAAGGTAGATTAGACACGAGTGACATTTGTCACATGCCTATGAGTTTAGATTGTGATCCATGTGAATGGGATGGAGGGCTAAGATTAGAAAGAAAAGGATAATGAATTAATTAATAAATAAATTTATTTAATTAATTAATAGTAGAAAGAGGATTTGAAAATTGGATAATGTTCTCCGATAGACAAAGACATAAGTATTAGGCACAAATTTGTTCAAGACCTGGATAACATAATGATATTTCTCATTCCCTAGAGGGAGGTGTGAAAAACAAAGGCATATTTCCAATCAATTTTACTATGTAATTCCATTTATAAAATCATCTCCAAGGCTCTGGAAAATAGGTTGAAAGGGCTACTTGATAAATTAATTTCTAAGGAGAAGAATGGGTTCACATGAGGAAGGGACATAGTTGAAAGCATCATTATTATCTTGAAAATAATACATTTGATCAAAGTAGAGCATATGAAAGGTATGACTATAAAATTGGATGTAAACAAAGAAAATGACAAAGTATGCTGGGATTTTTTGCTAGAAGTTTTAAGGAAATTTGGATTCAATAAGAAATAGATTAATGTGATATTGCTATTAGGATTCATCTCTATAGTTTTTGAGTCAAACTCATTGACCCATATTTTATGAGTAGTGGTTCACAAGAACCCATCTCTCATTAGAATGAATGTAACACTTAGTACTCATTGCATCTAGGTGATTCTCACAAAGGTGAAGCACTAGGACCTCCTGGTAGGTCACCCATCCTAGTACTACTCTAGCTCAAACACACTTAACCATGGAGTTTCCTCCAAGTTTAAGCCTAATTTTCTTGCAATCCTATTTCAAAATCTTTAGGAAGTGTTGTTCCATGCATGAACCATTCATTATAAAGGCCCTTAATCTCATCAATTAATAAGTAGGAGATATTTTCCACAACAAGTCAAATTATGATATTACTATCAGGATTCACCTGTGTAGTTTTTGAGATAAAATCATTGAACCATGTTTCATGAGTAGTGGTTCACAAGAACACATCTTTCATGAGAATGAATGGAAAACTTAACACTCATTTCATATAGATGATGCTCATATAAGTGAAGCACCGAGACTTCTCAGGAGGTCACCCATCCTAGTACTACTCCAGCTCAAGCATGCTTAACCACAACATTTGCTCTAAGGTTATTCCCACTTTTCTTAAAACCCCATTTGCAAAAACTTCAGTAAGTGTTAAGGGAAGTAGGGAACAAGAGGAAGGAAATTTTTTGGAGAGAATCCTAGAATGGAGAGGTTATGGTAGCAGATACTTTTGGCAATCAATGTTGGATTGCAGAAGTTGAGGAAAGGCTCAGAGTATTTATTTTTTACTATGTGGTATTGAGAGATAAAGAAAGAATGAATTTTGGAAGGAAATTGGTTGAAAATTAGGTTCCTTCCAATACATATGCGGAGGCCCTCAAATTTATGCTGAGAAAAAGGAAGATTTCACTTTCACTGGAGGATGATATAATTTTATGGTGCACTACAAGATTGGGTGAGTACATTGTCAAACTAGGATATCAAATCTAGAGAAGGCATTTTGTTGAAGTAGATTAGCTATTGATATTATACTAGCACAAGAGTGTTGCACCACATGATGGGGATTTCTTTGCGTATCTTTGTATGGTAGAGTACTAACAAGAGATAGACTCGAGAATATTTTTATTGAGGGACCTAGCATTTTCCCAATGTGTCTGAAGAATGAGGTGACTATAAACCATATTGTATTCCAGTGTCCCTTTGTTACAACCTATTAGTAGTGGCTAATAGAATCTATAGGGTGGCACACTACAAAGAATGTTGAATTACTTGCATTTATTTGGGGTTGGTCTATATTAGATAGGATATCTTTTTGGGGGGATATCTAGTCATTTGGTAGATTTGGAAAGAGAGAAACCTGAGAATACTTTATGAAAAGGTCATATCATTAGAACAAATCATATCTGACATATAGTATGCAATCTATGAAGTGGTTGATGAAAAAGTAGTGAATTATATAATTTCTCACCTATCCATGTGGAACAAGAAGATGCAGTCTCTATGTACTTTGTTGAAACCTTGTCAAGCAATTATCTCTAAAAACTAGAAAGGAAGAGGCTCACTAGATGCATCATCAATTGGGTTAGTTCAAGATTAATATTGATGGGGCGGCTAGGGGAAATTTAGGAGAGGTTGGGGTAAGACACATTTTAAGGGATCATGAAGAAAACTGCTTATGGGCATCATATGGTTACATTGGGGAAGCATCAAATAACAAGGTGAAAATGGAAGCGATGGAAAAGGAACTTAGGTTGTGTGTTTCTAAAGGTTTATTTAGTATTGATATAGGGACTGATTCCCAACTATGCATCAACACCATCAAAAAGGGGAAAATAAATAATTGTAAACTTTGACAGTGAACTCCTAGAATAAACTTTTGGCTAGAAAAATTAGCTAAATTTAGTATCTCTCATGTATATCGAGAATCAAATAAGGGAGAAAAATTCCTTTCTAATAAGGGGGTAAACAATAGAAACAAGGAATGTGTCTTAGATTCTATGGGCCTGTGAACAAAGTTGAGTGACACAATCTAAAATGAAAATAGTGCAAATCTAAGTACAATGATGACCGGGATTGGTTGAATCCAATAGGCATTGGAATGCAGAGACAAGAAGATTCAAGGTAATATAAAGAGGTCTTCACTTATCTCATGATTCTTGAAAATGAATGGATGGTCATGATGTTGGCATTATGATGAAGATGATCAAGTCCTAGATGCTCGCAGTAAGTTTTGGTTTTGACATTATTGGAAACAAAGTGTATTGAGAAAGTCAGATCAGGTATACCAGTGATTAAGGTGATTGCATAAGGATTTTTCTAAGTATCTAGTGTATCGGTGATAATATAGACAGTTTTGATGTGATGTGATAATTATGAGGATTCAGATGGTGCGGTCGGATAGGAAGTGTCTAAAGAATTAGTTTTGCCTACATCTATGATTGCATAAGAAGATTCAACGTATAGGCAGAGATCTAAGGCAAACACCAGTAATATCAGCAAGAATTGTGAACAGTCAAACCACTCTAGTCAAATTGGATAAATCCAGGTTGCGGTCAATTATTAATTAATATTCAATTCATTTTTTCATTATATTGTTGAGGGCCGACTTTGAGGATTTCAATTTCCTATGTTGGCATGATTGCTTATGAATTTTGATTGGGATTTAGACGCCAACTTAGGTAACACATTTTAGGTTTATTCCATCAACCTAAATAAGTTTATATAAGAGATGAATTTGAAAAGAAAAAGGTTGTTGTTGATGTTGTGATGATTGTTAATATTGAAGGTGAAGTTTGTATGATCAGAAAAACATAGTGAGCAGTACGTAAGTGGATTTTCTAGGAAGAACGTTCCATCATTAGGTCATTCTTTGAGTTTCTTACCCAAGGAAAGTTTTAACAAGCTTGCAGTCAAAATTCTCTAACAAGGTTACTCCTAACAAGGTATGCATGATCCTAATGATGACATGTAACTGATCAAATGTTTGATAATGTTAAGTTGAAGATAATGCAAGGCATTAAATCAGTTAAATGGTTTGTATTGTCATTGATGTCAACTTGATATCATCTATACACTCACATATAAAATGCAAAAGACTTCAAAGAATCAATGGAACAAAGGTTATGCTTTCAGCAATGCATAAAAGTCAAGTATTCACTAAGTGACAGATAACATCGACAGAGTGCACACCATTGGTAAAGACAAAGAAGAAAAGTCATAGTGATACCCGACAAGCGGAAGACAATGTTGCCTGAAGAAGAAAACCACAGGATGCCCGATGAGCTAAAAAAAGAGTTGCCCGACGGATGGAGATTCTGAAGCTGACTGGAGTCACACCGACGGAACGGATAGTTGTAACCGACGACTAACTAAAGAGTTAACCGACTAATGGAGATTCTGAAGCTGACTAGAGTCACACCGATGCAATTGACAGTTGTAACCGATGACTAACTGAAGAGTTAACCGAGGGAATAGAGAGTTCAAAAAATGACAAAATATCTAGCTAGCAAGAGCTAAAGATAGACTTAACTGGTTGTTTTCTTTGTTTTATTCGACAAGAGCTAAGTGATTGATTTAAAGAAGATTTTTACAGTTGGCATAAAGATAACTACAAGATCAATTAGGAGTTATGCTTTAAATCAGATTGGCTGGATTGTTTTTTTTTATGCCAAGAATCAAGAATTAATGAATATTATGTCTATATAAGAGACAAGCTTAATTCATTTCCTTAACACATCATATTCACGGAAAGGAGATTAAGGGGAGTGAATAAAAAGAGGATGTTGAAGAGAAACTGATGAAGAACATCTTCATGCAGTACTAATCAATCAAGCTAAAGGAGAGCTAAGGAATTTTTCAGACACCAACGAACAGTGAGCACAACATCACAGAGAAGAAAGTATGGAGCACAAAATAATTGAATTGATACATTGATCAAAGAGGTAATGTACTTAAATAGATCTGAAAATCTGCTATTCAAGCTGCATTAGAAATAGGTCATTTTGCTTCAGTTTAACCATTGAAGCATCAAGTCTCTTAACAGAGTAGGACTTAACAGTCTTTTATATATTGAGGTACATCCCAAGGAGTGCCAAAAAGGTTGATTCATGAAAGTAGCATTGGATATGCCCAATGCCTATTGACGGTCTAAGAGAGAGGCTGATTCAAGGATGACAGCATTAGATGCCCGATACTAAGTGACAACCTATATGTGTAAAATCCTCTAACAAGGTCACACCTAATAGTCTGTTTGTAACCTTTAACAGGGTTGGCTCTTAACAGGGCTCACTTTAGAAGAGTGAAAATTTGGGGTACCGGTCCCAGGGGTTTTTTCCCTTAACAGGGTTTCCATGTTAAAAATCCATGTATTATGTGTGTATGGTTTATTACTTTACTGTTTTACATTTCACATATGCATTTCTGGACTTATCGGTATACTCTACACATTTACTGTATTTTGGTAAATAGTTTTACTTCCTATTGGTAATCAAGGAGAATAAGGACAGACAAGGTAAACTGATAGACAGTTAATTATTATAAGTGTTTCTTGGCATGCACCTTGTAGGGACATAATAATCTAAGGTTTATTTGATTGGTGGTTAAGATAAGGATAAGTTTTTGAGGCCACTGATTCACCCCCCCTCTCAGTTATTTCTAACAATTGGTATCAGAGCTTGTGTGCTTAGAAGGAAGGTTTCGAGACCTAAGTCAAAGGTCACAAGATGAACAGACACGATGTGCCCAAGTTGAACAAAGATAATTTTGCTTCATGGAAAAGCAGGATAAGACTCCACTTATCAGGTATTGGTAATGATGTCACTCAATTCCTTGAAACTGAATATGTGTTGCCCACAGGAGCACCAACAGTTGAATAAATGAGAGAAAAGCATGATCATAATGGCATGATGATAGAGCTTGTTTCCTCACTCTCCGATGCTGAATTTGAAGATGTCAAAGAATGCAAAATTGCAAAGCAGATGTGGGATAAATTGAAGCTTGTACATGGTGGTGACAAAAATGCTTTGAGAGCCAAGGCAGAAAGCCTTAGAGGAAAGTTTGATGATCTCAAAATGAAAGAAGGAGAAAACATCACTCAGTACAACACAAGAATTAAAGAGGTAGTCAATGCTATCCAAGGAGTTGGAGGTGTACTAGAAGAAGATACAGTGGTAATTAAAATTCTATGAACCTTGCTGCCTACTTATGCTATTAGAGTTTCTGTCATTCAAGAAATGAAAGCAGTAGAAAACAATACAGTTACTCTTGATAGTTTAATTGGTAGACTGATTTCATTTGAGATGAATAACTTTGACAATAGTGTCTTACCAAACTTAGAGTCTGCATTTAAGTCCTCTATGAATATAAGCAAATCAAGTCATAGACACTCATCTAGAAAAGATAGTGATAGTGAAAGTGAAGAAGAAGATCTTGGTGAAATAGAAGCGCTTATGGATAGAAGAATGCAGAGAGGAAAAGGTAAATACAAAGGCAAGTTACCACTTGTATGCTTTAACTGTAAAGAGATTGGACACTTTGTTGCAAGATTTACTAACAAAAGAAAAGATGACAGAAGTAATGACAGATCTTTTGAGAAGAAGTCTGACAGAGATGATTACAGAAGCTACTGACAATCAGAAAGAAGAGATACCCGAGACTATAAGGACAAATGAAAGAAGGTCAGCTACCTAGAAAAATGCAAGGATGATGATACTGACACTTTTTTTGATGAAGACATCGAGATGGTGTTTGTGGCTATAAAAGATGATTCAAATGATGATGAAGAAAGGTATGTAAAAATAGCTCACATATCTAAAATTAGAAAAAATAATGTTTGGATGATAGATAGTGGTTGCACCCATCATATGACCGGTGATAAGCAAAATTTTGAGACTTTTGAATACTACAAGGGTGGATCAGTAAGAATGGGAAATGACACACCTTGTCCAGTTGAAGGTAGAGGAACAATAATGTTGAATAACCAGA
>MU228251.1:1928681-1943513 GCA_018584345.1 Thuja plicata | reverse complement strand
AGTCATGCATGCAAAGACTAAACACATTGCCATCAAGTATCATTACTTAAGAGAGCAAGTTCAAGAAAAAGAGGTGATACTTGAGTATGTGCAATCAAAAGAACAATTGGCCGATATCTTCACCAAGTCACTGCCCAAGGATACGTTTGAGTACTTAAGAAAGAGACTAGGGGTCAAACCCTTGTCTACAAGTCGGTAAAATACTGAAGGCTTCATCAGCCTAATTATTATCAGAATATCATTCATGTTGATGCAGGCAAAGAGAAGAACTTCAAAGCTACATCTATATACAACATGTATATATATCAGAATTGAGCACCAGAGCATATTGTTGTATTGCTGATGGATAAGGGAAATTCAAGGAATATATTATGGATGGAAGAGGAAAGATCACTTGACATTAATGTCAGATATCTGTAAGATATTTGTTTGGCATTGTTTTTAAAGGGAGAGAAAGTATCCATATTATCACAATCTTCAAAAATAGAAGAAGGATTATCCATTATCAGATTACTCCAACAGGGAGAGATCATATCCATAGGGAGAGAATTTGTATGAAGGAATTAATAAAAAGGAAGAGTTGCTGACAAGAGAGAAAGACATCAAATGTGAAGGACGCAACACATCAAAACAAGAAACACAGAGAGCTACAAGAATCAAATCTAAGCTAAAACAGAGCTTACCGACGGTCAAACATTTTTATCGGTTATCAAAACAAACTGTTTGGTAGTTTGATGAATCTCAACAATTGTATTTCATATTGTATTAGAAATAGTATAGTGTGATAATATAATTTTATTGCTATCAATGCCAAAGGGAGAGATTGATGACATGTAACTGATTAAATGTTTGATAATGTTAAGTTGAAGATAATGCAAGGCATTAAATCAGTTTAATGGTTTGTATTGTCATTGATGTCAACTTGATATCATCTGTATGGTCATATATAAAATGCCAAAGACTTTAGAGAATCAATGGAACAAAGGTTATGCTTTCAACAATGCATAAAAGTCAAGTATTCACTAAGTGACAGATAACATTGACGGAGTGCACACCATCGGTAAAGACAAAGAAGAAAATTCACAGTGATACCCGACGAGCAGAAGACAATGTTGCCCGATGAAGCAAACCACAAGATACCCGACGAGCTGAAAATAGAGTTTCCCAATGGATGGAGTTTTTGAAGCTGACTAGAGTCACACCGACGGAACTGGCAGTTGTAACTGATGACTAACTGAAGAGTTAACTGAAGGAACAGAGAGTTCAGAAAATGACAAAACATCTAGCTCGCAAGAGCTAGAGATAGACTTAACTGGTGGTTTTCTTTGGTTTATTCAACCAGAGCTAAGTGATTGATTTAAAGAATATTTGTACAGTTGGCATAAAGATAACTATGAGATCAATTAGGAGTTATGCTTTAAATCAGATTGGCTGGATTGTTTTTTTTACGCCAAGAATCAAGAATCAAGAATTAATGAATATTATGTCTATATAAGAGACAAGCTTAATTCATTTCCTTAACACATCATATTCACGGAAAGGAGATTAAGGGGATGGAATAAAAAGAGGATTCTGAAGAGAAACTAATGAAGAACATCTTCATGCAGTACTGATCAATCAAGCTGAAGGAGAGCTAAGGAATTCTACAGACACTGACAAACAGTGAGCACAACATCACAAAGCAGAAAGTATGGAGCACAAAAGAATTGAATTGATACATTGATCAGAGAGGTAATGTACTTAAATAGATCTGAAAATCTACAATTCAAGTTGCATTAGAAACAGGTCATTTTGTTTCAGTTTAACCATTGAAGCATCAAGTCTCTTAACAGAGCAAGACTCAACAGTCTTCTATATATTGAGGTACATCCCAAGGAGTGCCAAAAAGGTTGATTCATGAAAGTAGCATTGGATATGTCCGATGCCTATTGACGGTCTAAGAGAGAGGATGATTCAATGATTGCAGCATTAGATGCCTGATACTAAGTGACAACCTATATGTGTAAAATCCTCTAACAAGGTCACACCTAACAATGTGTTTGTAACCTTTAACAAGATTGGCTCTTAATAGGGCTCACTTCATAAGAGTGAAAATTTGGGGTACCGGTCCCAGTGGTTTTTTCCCTTAATAGGGTTTCCACGTTAAAAATCCATGTGTTATGTGTGTATGTTTTATTACTTTACTATTCTACATTTCACATATGCATTTCTGGACTTATCGGTATACTCTGCACATTTATTGTATTTCGGTAAATAGTTTTACTGCCTATCGGTAATCAAGGAGAATAAGGACAGACAAGGTAAACTAACAGACAATTAATTATTATAAGTATTTCTTGGCATGCATCTTGTAGGGACATAATAATCTTAGCTTTATTTGATTGGTGGTTAAGATAAGGATACATTTTTGAGGCCACTGATTCACCCCCCCAGTTATTTCTAACACCTAACATGTCTGAAGACTAAGTCTTTTAACAGTGTAACTCTCAGAAGGAGTTTTAAATCCTTTAATTGGTTAGTTCCTAAAAGGACTTTGTAATAATGCCTAATTGGGCTATAGATACTCTTAACCAGGTATACCTTTAACAGGGTATTGTAATGTTCTTAACAAGATAGATCTTATTAGTACACTAGTGATATTTGTGGGTGATAATCCCCACCATGGTTTTTCCTTCTAACAAGGGTTTCCACAAAATAAATTTTGTGTTTTTGTGTTGATTTTTTGGTTGCATGCTTTGTTATTCTTTTGTATTATATTTTTATTTGCATGTTGGTTAGTTTGGAATTTGATGAAAAAAATATGTAGATCTTTGGTTGCACTGATTCACCCCCTCTTTCAATGCCTTATAACATTAAAAATTGGTATTAGAGCCCAGTTCCCTTGAAGAAACCTAATACCTTAGGAAGGATCCTTAAGGAAGACATGGAGATTTTAAGATATCAAAGGCAGATTGAGACGCAACTTGCAGATATCAAATAATTCATTGAAAGATTGAAAGAGAAAAACATGCAGTCAAGAGAAAAGAGAGATGAACTTGTTGATAAAATTGAAGAACTATCTGAAAAAGTAGATCTGAGGAATCTGAAGAAGCTTTGGAAGAATTATATCATGAGAATGTGCATCTGCATAAAGATAAGAATAAAATCAAAAGAGAGTTGGAAGATTAGTCAATCAGAATGGGTGAAGAGATGGAAACAAGGAAGGTTGTATAAGAAGCAAGGAAAATTTTAGAGGAAGCCCTAAAAGCCAAAGATAAATCCCTAAAAGCTAAGGTGGATGAGCTCTTCAAATCTGAACAAGAGGTTGGTACATTGCATGCACATCTACAAGAGACAAATGAAGATAATTAAGAATTCTTGAGGCATAATGAAAACCTAAGAATAGAAAATGAGCAATTGAAAGGTGAATTGAAGGCTACAAATGATCTACTCAAGAAGTTTAATAAAAGTTCTACAAAGCTTGATGAACAACTGAAGAATTAGAGGATGAATGGAGAGATGCATGGTTTAGGCTACACCAGTTATTAGGTTGGTGAATCTTTAGGTACCAAAAAGACCAATCAAGATGAAAATTTTGCACCTAAGGTGAATCAAAGAAAATCTGGCAAGAGATCTTATAAACTAGTTTGTTTCAATTGTCATAAGATTGGTCATATTGCTAATGTATGCAAGAAAAATATCAAATATAATATTCCAAGTATTAGATCTAATGCTAGAAAAATTACTTTTCATGGTTATTGTTATAATTACAATAAATATGGTCATAGAATAAATCCCTAAAAGCTAAGGTATATTAGCTCTTCAAATCTAAACAAGAGGTTGGTACATTGCATGCACATCTACAAGAGACAAATGAAGAGAATCAATAAGTCCTAAGGTAGAATGAAAACCTAAGAAAAGAAAATGAGCAATTGAAAGGTGAATTGAAGGCTACAAATGATCTACTCAAGAAGTTTAATGAAATTTCCGCAAAGCTTGATGAACAACTGAAGAATCAGAGGATGAATGGAGAGAGGAATGGTTTAGGCTACACCAGTTATGAGGTTGGTGAATCTTTAGGTACCAAAAAGACCAATAAAGATGAAAATTCTGCACCTAAGGTGGATCAAAGAAAATCTAGTAAGACATCTTATAAACCAGTTTGTTTCAATTGTCATAAGGTTGGACATACTGCTAATGTATGCAAGAAAAATATCAAATATAATATTCCAAGTATTAGATATAATGCTAGACAAATTAATTTTCATGGTTATTTATTCAATGGTTACAAGTGAACCGACCAAGTCCTCATCAGAATGAGAACTAGTGGGATGTTACATGCTCACATTGTCATAATTATGGACACATGGTTGTTAACTGCAGCAGATTGAGAAAAAATAGAGGCAATGTTGGACCTTGGATATAAACTAGTATATTATGTTTTTAGTGTCACAAGATAGGACACAATGCCAGGTTTTGTAGAGCAGGGAACAATAAGGTGAACCAATCAGTTAATCAATTAGACAAGAAAAATGGAAAGCAGATTGTGAATGTTGAAGAGATCAAGAATCAGATGACTAAGACTTGGGTAAAGAAGAGTGAAGGAAAACCATTAGAAGATTCCACATATTCACCAAGTGTGGATAATTCATCATCAAACTAAATCATCTTTGACTTAGCGGGAGTAATCATTGTTGAATCCATTGAAGACCCCCCTAGATGCATGTACATTAATTTATATCTACATATTTAGATGTATTATTTTGTTTTGACGAATGGTATGAAGTTATGTTGAAATGCATGAAGATTTGGTTGATCGATAACAAGATTTTTTAAGGTATATGTTATTTTCTTTTAACAAGTGATGCATTTAATGCTTAAGGAGCGGTGGAAGATATAAGGTAATTTTAGGTCTTATTTTTTCTCCTACACACTCAAGAGCTATAGCCAAGAGAAATAAAAGTGAAGTTTGAGAAAATTGACAAGACATTGAAACAAGTGTAGAAGGTTCTAAAGTGATTTTAGTGAAGAAATTTGCAAGGGTTTGAGCCATTCATCGAGATGTGACTTAAGAGGTATTTATTGAGATCTTTGAGCTTTAATTTTTCAATTAAAAGATGGATACACCTACCATTGTTGAGATCAATGAGAAACCTAGGCCTGAATTCAAAAGGCATCCATATAAGTCAATTTAGGATGATCCTTGAAGGGAACCCTAACCCGTGTACCCTACGAAGTGTTGCACATAGAATATTTTAGTTCATATATCCATTGCAAGATTGAAGATTTAGGTGAATCATATATGCATTCACTAGATGAAAAGTTGTGTAATAATCTAGTGCTAAAAGTGATCGCCGACAAGGGTTTTGAATATGTGATACACCTTCCCTCTAACTTTGAGGAAGAATAGGTCAGATATGTATTGAAATTGGTTCAATATAATTTCATGTTGCTTGACCGACCCTATAAGATCACAAAAGAGGCTATACGTGTAGTAACAGGTTTCTGTGCAACCAGTGAAGCACCTCAACTTAGTTCAATTCCACAGGATGTAGTTACAGACCTAAACAAATCAAAGTGGGACAAAGTGATGACAAAAAATGATATCCTTTACCTAAATTTCATGTTTTCATCCATGGTGATTGGATTCAAAGTGTTTAATCAAGTAGAATCAATAGTGTGCCTACTGTTGCAATTCATGGTGCATATAAGATGGTGAAGGTAGATGCAGACTATGACTTGTGTGGTACGATGAGAGATCAGTTATTCCTAAACATGGAGAATATTAAGAAAGATAATGTTAGTCCTAAGGTCATATTTTTGAGAGGGGGGAGAATCATTAATCTACCAAATAATTCAAACTTCTCTATCTTAAAACTTAAACTAGCTTTCACACAATTAACCTTAATAACAACAAATGAAAATCATAAACATCCAAATCCATCCAAAAAATTGACACACATATTTATCTCATAGAAACCCAAATAGGGAGAAAACCACAGTGGGGATTAGTGCCCACTAAATCATGTACTCTTTTGAAGTATGCCCCGTGAGGAGATTAACCCTATTAAAAGTTACAACAACAATGTTAGGTTCTACACGGTTAAGCGATTTACCTTAGGCCTATTAGGACCTTTACCATTTTAAGAGTAGCCTTTTTAGATAAATTTAAACACTTGACAAAGTGTCACCTTGTTAGAGGATTTACAACAACGATCTTTTAGGATCTACTCGGTTAAGGGATTTAACCTGCTACAACTATTAGGGAACAACAAAAAGAATGATCTATAGAACAACACTACCTCTTCTTGATCAGATCCACTGAAGCACACAATATCTTATGAGAATACCTAACTCTTCCCTGGCTTGATCACAACATGCACCTTACACTGCACTTCTTCAACACATGGTCAACACTCTTAACTTTTAACTTCATCCATTATGTACTAAACTTTTAAGTCCACCACCTTGATTAAACCATAAATTATAATTTTTAAACATCCCTCTCAAATCTAATGTGCCACATAAAAAAATTAAATGTACAAAAAAAAATTTCCAAGACCACGTCGGCCAATGCAATGATTTACATAGAATGTTGTTTTAAGGAGTCAAACATGTTTTGACCAAACACAAAATTCCTCAAGAATCTTCTCCACATGCTAGCATTGATAAAGGTGATGCTATATCATCACCTCCAATCATGAAGACACACCACCAGCTTGTGACTAAATCAATCGATACCACCAAAACCTTAACATCGATCACCGATCAAAGATTTATCACCTATCTCTCAAGAAAACAAATACTGTAACCTATTAACAACTCTGTCCCTGGTCACCAATTGACTATCCCATACACCAGTCACTCAAAGTAGTTGTGGTCATAAATGTAGCATATGAGTACTGTTGACCACCATATCCATGATCGTGCCACAAAATACGACATAGATTTGAAAAGACATTCAAATCATCTATCACTTGTCATTAACTATTCTAGTAGTTGCATTGTTATACTCCAACTGATCAAAATTTTCTCATAAGATCACTTCAGTAGTAGTGATCATGCATTAGACATCCAAAGACACACCTAAGTCTCCCATAAATATGGAAACCACTGAAACTTTTCACAACTCGTCATTCATCACAACTATGCTTGGCAACACACTAAGAACGCAAAGTCAATAATTGACACCAATGACAACATGATATCTAATCATCCTGTAATCAAATCTAATCATGACATCTCCAAAAATCACTTACCATCTATGCATCAGATATGCCAACAGATAAAAGGAAAGAATTCAAATATGGCCAATTGCTTATGGGTTTTTTTTCTACTTCCAAAACTTTTTCCTATGTATTGGTCAAGTTACTTGGTTAGCTAACACACTGGTGGTTATCCAAATGAGAAACTTTGTTAAAGTGTTTGGAAATGACTTTGCTAAGAAGGTACATGGCTATTTCAACAATTTCTAGAAGAAAAGGCATCATAGACATAGGATACCAGCTGAGATTGTTGAGAAGTATGAAAATGATATTTGTTTCATGGTAGATACTGATACATGTTTGATGGAAGTGGTTGTGCATAGGATCTCATGGGTCATACCTATGGGTTATGAGGTAGATGTAGATATGTTAACATGACATGTTGAAGATATATTATCCAAGCCATTTGATCCCAATACTCCTAGGTTTTGAACTTACAAGGATAAGTCCCATGAAGTTCATGACAAGCTAAATGTATCAGTCATAGAGAAGAACATAAGGAAGGAAGTGGAGGAATTTTCTCTAAAGAAAGGATTTACACAAGAAAACATTGACAAGGAAAGAGAAAGACATGTTGTAGTGAAGGATGGAACATCTCGAGTAGCATTTATAATTGAAGATGAAAATGTATAACTTCTCTCTTCTACAAACAGTAGACAAACTAGGAGTACCACAACTACAAGAGTCAAGAAGGAGAAACCCTCTCCTCCATCTAAGATTCCAATAAGAAGATCAATAAAGAAATCACAACCTAAGAACACAAAATAAAAGGAGGCTACTGCATCAAAGGAGGTAGCTAGTAAGAGGAAGAAAGAAAAGGCTCAAAGGAACAAGGAAGCTAAAAGGAGTGAGGAAGAAGATACTAAATTAGATGATGGATAGAAGGAGCTGAAGGCCAGTGGAAAAAGGTCAAAGGTAGTTGGACCCCATACACCAAAATTTGTCAAGCTTTATTTCAGTAAGTTTATTTCAATAGATATCATAGTAAACAAAGTTAGAAATTGGTGTGTATTGGTTGATGTCCAAAACCATTATGATGATTTCAATAAAGAAGAGTAGAGGTAATTGGAAGATGCAATTGTATCCAGTATGAATAAACTAAGAAAATCTCTCATTAAGTTGCAAGGAATGATTCCTACATCCTTGTATAGTAAGCTTAAAGATAGGTGGTGTGGAGAAATCAAGCTAGATAAAGAATTGATAGAATATGTTTTAGTTCACTTACAACCGAAGAAATCAAAGATACTTTTGATAAAATTAGACTGAAATTCAAGATCAAGAAAAGGTTGAAAAGGATACTCAATGGTGAATCTCAGTTTGTGCATGAGGAAAATGAGAGTATCTTGAAGAAATTCTTGGGTCTTGTTGAAGAGAAAGAAGATGCGAACAAAGAAGAAGAGGAAAAGGAAAAAGATAATGATGAACCTGAGATTACACATACCGATGAAGGATGGACGGTTGATTATGTGAAGATCACACTTGATAATTTTTATTTGAATGAGCCCAAGGATACCATGGACACCATAGGTGATGTTCCTGTCATGGATATTCCTAAAGAACAAAGGGACACTATAGAGAAAACTAGGAAGCACCCAAGGAAACACAAGAAAAAAAAGAAAAGGAGACAAAGAATAGAGGAACTGGTCAGGATATGAACAAAGATGCATTAGTTGAAACACCTATAGATAATCAATTTCAATAGGTACCAGTGATAGATGAAATGGGTAGAAATGCATAAGTTGAAGATGAACATAAGGAGAAGACCACAAACAAAGAGATAGAATATGTCTTCTAGAATTATTGGTATGGATGAAGATATACTAGCTATTAAAGGGAAAATAGATTTGAGAACTATGAGTCCTAAGAAAATGATAGATATTGCTATGGCTATTAAGTCTAAAGCAAAGAAGGAGAAGATGAAACAAGAGGTATTGGTTATACTGACTGCAAGAGATATACTATATGACTTAGTATTTGAAGTACAGTATGATGAGAAGGCCACACCAATTGAATAGTTAGGTAAATTAGTCATAGCTACTGGTAAGAAAATACAAATTCTAGAGGATTCTTCCACAATGAGAGTAGAAAGAGATTATGAATGAAATAGGTAAAAAAATTTGGCTCAATCTATTGTGCTTGACAGAAATATCTTAATAATGACAGTGAACAAGGTGAAAGATTCTCTAACTGAAGGTGGTAAGATCCTTACCTCAACTTATGATTTTTCATAATTTTTGAAGGAATTAGATAGGAAAAGATGTCAAGCTCAATAGGATATAAGGCTATTGACAAAAAAAAATTGATTCTATCGATGGTTTAGCTACAAGTTTTTGAGCTCAAGTTACTGCAATCAATCATAAGCTTAAGGCTTATAGGGATGAACATGAACAGAGGATTGCAAAATTAGTAAAGTTATAGAGTCTATTGATTCCTAATTTGGAGATTTTGCAAAAAGGTTTTAAAGAGGTTGGCATAGTGGTAGTCTCACATGCTTCGTGCATTGTATAAGGATTGGAGGATCTTGCATATTTGTTGCATGGGCAGATACTTATCATGGAGAACCTACTGAACACTTGGGTTAATTACTTACAGGTTTTGAAGGCCAATTTCATAGATGTATTCAATATATTATAAATAGGTATCTGCTAATCTTTATAAATAAAATTTATTTGTTGGTTATCCATTGTATTACCTTTGTCATTGTTTTTGATAGATGTAAATATAGGTTTTGAATGGGCCCGAAACCATTTACAAAAGATTCTCAAAAAATATAAGCATTAATGGCCCAGACAAATAATGAAAGCCTGCAATGAGACAAAAGGCAGGACCCCAACCAATAAGCTAAGAAGCCAAAAGACAAAAAAACAAAGCTGGAAACAAAAAATAGAACAACGACTAGCAAACTACCAGCAACTGACCAGGAGCTACATTTTGTTCTTCTTGGCCTTCTCGGCCTCTTGATGCATATCCTTCTCAGCCTCTTTCTACATATCCTCCATCTGTTGGATAGCATATTTAATAATTTTCATCTCCTTTGGGGTTTTAGGCAGCGTACATTTGAGGCTGCTTCTAGTTCTAGTTCCAGGTCTAGAGCTCCCAGTGTTATCAGTCAAAGTGATTGTAGTATTTTCCAGCAGTCTTCTCTCCAAGTAATTATAAATGGCCTTCAAGTTCATAACTGAGACTTTAAGTCCCTCATTACTGTGCTTTAGGACTTCACTAATAATGTGCCTATTATAACTAATCTTTCCATTCATGTCTTTCAACTTCTCCTCCATAATGGATTTGATCTTAGCTGTCAGGCTTTCATATTGCTATTTACCTCCATCAAAAACTTCATTTCCAATTTTTCCCCTGATTTTTAAAGGCTCCATAGTATCCTCCAGAGCCTTCAAGTGTTGTTTCATTTCTTGGATATCATCCTCTATCCACTTCTCCATATTTATGCCATGACCCTTTTTACTGTTAACCACCTATTGAATATGATCATCATGATCAAAACCCACAGTGGTACCCTTGTCCTTCCCACTATAACTTGTATTAACTCTGCTCTAGTCTTAGGTATTCATATCATCTTTTCCAGCCTCGGAATTCCTTTGGTCTCTGGCATTTTCCTTTTCACTACTCTGGTCTTCTTTTTTCTTGGCATTATTTGCTTCCTCCCTTCCTCCATCAGTGTTTTTTTCCTCTTCTTCTACCCCTTCAGCATTCTCCTCATTTTCCTTTGTATCAGGGTTTTGGCTTTTGACATCTGAGGTTTGCATACCTTTGGCTTGATCATCATCATTCTCTTTGGGGTTAAAATCCTTCTCATCCCCATTAGGGGTTGAATTTTGGACTTCCATGTCCTCCCTGCTTTCCCTATTCTTCTTCTTCTTTTTCCTATCCCTCTTCTGGGTTTTTTCCTCTTTACCACCTTCATTATTTCTTTTCATTACCTTTGTCATTGTTGTCAAAGGGGGAGTATTATAAAAAAAAAATTGGCTAATTATTTGTAAAGGGGAACAATTTAGGTATAGCAATATAATATGTTACATGACATTGTATGATCTATTTGCAATTACCCTGGGGGGAGTAATCCTAAGGGGAATTCATTATTTCTTTAAGCTTTATACATGATTTACACAAACAGTATTGATGTGTGATGATAATTATGAGGATTCACATGGTGCACTCAGACAAGAAGTGTCTACAGAATTAGTTTTTCCTACCATAAGAAGATTCAATGACAGGTAGATATTTTGGGCAAACACTAATAATATCAACAAGAACAGTGAAAAATCAAACCGATCTAGTCAGATTGGTTAAATCAAGGTTGCAGTCAATTATTTGTTAATGTTCAATTCATTTTTGAATTATATTATTGAGGGCCGACTTTGAGGATTTCAATTTCCTATGTTAGCATGATCGCTTATGAATTTTGATTGGGATTTAGAGGTTGACTCAGGTAACACATTTTAGGGTTATTCCACCGACCTAAATATGTTTATAAGAAATGAATTTGAAAAGAAAAAGGTTGTTGTTCTGATTAAGTAAAAATAGGTTTTACAAGGACCTGAAACCTTAACAAAAAACAAAGAGTTCAGCAGGTTTTACAAGGACCTGCAACCTAGAGTTTAAAGAGAGATAAACATAATAAAGCAGAAACAACTATGCCTGAGCATCATAAAAGAAAGGAACAGAAAAAAAACATTCTGAACATAAAAAGTCCCAAAGAAACAACATAAGACAGTAGGGATATCAAAAAACCCAACCAGGATAGCAAAAGGAACAGCTACATCTCTTTCACCAGCTCCTCAGCTTCGAGGACCATGATCTGCATGTTGTTGACCGATGTTTTAAGCTCCTCTATTTCTTTGTCCTCCTTAGGACTCTTTTTCTTGGCACTGGCTCTGGTGCACGATCCTGGGCCCATAGTCTCCACTATACTGTTGTCTTTATTCTTGTTAATCCTGTCCAGTTTATCCATAAGAAAAAGGTTGTTGTTGATGTTGTGATGATTGTGATTATTGCACTAATACATTTGGGGGCTTTTTCCGACAGTAACTTCTAACGAAGGATGCCCTTTTAGTGAATTTGTTTGTTTTTTTGTAATTTTCCCTGATGAAGTTGCAATTATGATGTTATTGTCTTGATTACCATCATACTTGCGATAGTTTCGAGCAGTATAAAAAAAATATAAAAGCAAATCATTTTTTCGTGGATGTAGCACGAAAACACAGTTTGTGCGGGAGAAAATAGGAGCAGAAGGTCCAACATTTTCTCATATGCTTATAGACATACAGAGATCAAAATGGGTTGTCAATAATTTTACTTTCAAGGTTGCAAATCTACCTATAATTTCTAGGTGACTTCTCTGGGTAAGTGTTATTTTAGCCCTAAACATTTATGGTAAAATTTTAGATTATTTAGATTTCATTCATGTGATTATGGTAAATCTGCCTTTCAATATTATGTATAGAGATCCCCATATTACTATGATCATTATTATCTAGATATTGTCTATCCAATGAGTACCTACATGTTTTCCCCTTAGAAACCTCCTAAACGAGAAAGACCAAGTGATCTTTCATATGGTAGTCGAGCTGGACTTGACTCTAGAAGACAACCTAGGTTTTTTCACAGAACATCAAAGATAGAGAATTTGAGCTCGAAGATAGGATATATTTATGGGAAGCCACTAGAGTAGGAAGAGCACGAGTGGAACAAGTTTGAAAGAAAGATGCGTCATCTAAATTGAAATGAGGATGAAATTATGAAGAAAAGGAAAATACCCAAAACCCCTGATATGTTTCTCTGGTGACCAAAGTTCCTTTGTATTAGTCAATATAGAAAATAATGGAGTACAATTGTCGTAGGTGCCTATGGTGGTGTTTATTTTGATAGCCTAGCTAGTTTCTTCTAGAAATCATGGGAACTCATTAAGTTTTACTTGTGGGAGGTTGTGGAAGAATCCGGAGAAAATTCATACATGTGTAAGGACATTAATAATACCTTTATTGCTTCACTTCCAAAAAAGGAGTCGACTGACACCTTCAAGGACTATAGACTAATCTCACTGTGAAATGTAGTTTAAAATATTATTACCAAAGTAATGGCTACCATAATCAAATCCATTTTACCACTGGTAATATCTGATGTACAGTAGCGGTCACTATGAAAAAGGGGTTTTATGTCATGTGTGTTGGGTTTCTAATGAGTTTTTCTCTTTTCTTCATGCTATATTTCTTATGATGTTTCAACTCTAGTGTTAAGTGTTGGTGTGATGATTGGGAAGTGGTGCATGTAGGAGTTTTTTTTCATGTCCTTCTATGGTGGATGTTGGATTCTATGTAGAAGTTTTATTTATTTTGGCTGCAGTAGGGGTCTTCCCCATCCTCTTTGGTAGCCATGGCCTTTTTTCTCTTGGTGAATAATATTCCTATGATACTTCTTGTCATTTGGCCTATGGCATTCTAGCTCTTGGATGGGCACTATGATAGTAGAGAGTTGGTTCATCTCATGTTGTGGTTTTCAATGGGGTTCCCTTGTGTTGGAGGCTTGGTGAATTTTTCCTAGGTTGGTCAATTGTAGAGGGCATCATCATTGTGCATGAATTGATTCATTTAGTTAGGAAAGCCTAGGGGTCTAGGAGATTGTTTGAGTCTTGTATTTTTGTAAATAGTTAACTCATGATCTGTGGAGTGTGTAGTGCAGATAAATGTTAACCTGGTCAAGGTCTATAACCACTAGAACTCAAGGAGATTTTTGGGTACCCTAATAGGTCTGTTGTAGCAGAATTATGACTATGTGTTTTAGAAGTATAAATGGAGTTCTTTGATGATTAAAAAGTCAAGTTTTGATAGTTATTAGTTTCTATCCACTCTAAAGCATATGAGACACTCAGAAATATGATCCCACTGAGCCTAATATATGTGGAATACTCATAGACAATGTGATTTCTCCTTCTACGAGTAAAACCTAGGCAGAATGGAACACAGTCTATGATAAGGAACCCACCATATATTTTGATATTCCAAAGATTTCTTGCTTAAGTACATTATATGATATAACAAATTATCTCCAATAAATTGTCAAATTTTTAGTGTTGGATTAGTTGATCCTTAGGAAAGATTGTGAGTTCATTATTAATCCCCTACATCACTCATCATGTTTCCTTTTGGGCTTTTCAATCATTTCTATGTTTGTTCCATTCTTAGGAACTGATTAAAAATTTTGTAACAGCGCCTACAACCAATCTTGGTCAGTTTGAAAGTGGATAGTGAGTGGACAGTAATATAACACTGAACTATGTCCATATATTACTATCCACTCACTATCCACTTTCCAACATGAGCAATAATATTGTCAAATTAATTTGATTCTATTTTGAAGGTGTCTTCACAATTTGATTCTTGTTCTAACATAAGGAACAATACCTTTACACCTTGTAGGAACTCACCATTGGAGTCTTCTCTCATAACATATGGACAACAATATAATACTGAACTATGTTCATATATTATTGTCCACTCACTATCCAATTTCAAACATGAGCAATAATATTGGTTTCGTTATCAGAGATAATGATTTGTGTGTGCAGACAAGG
>MU228251.1:1907935-1928135 GCA_018584345.1 Thuja plicata | reverse complement strand
CATATATATACATATCTATATATATACATATATATATATATATACATATATATATAAGATAATTAAATTAGTCATCTTATAATTTATTGGATTCATATAATAAGGTCGTATAGTAGATATATGAATGTATGTGTGAATAATAATACTCAACATAGTTTATAGCATTGAGCCATCCTTAGAATATGTGTGTGTGTGTGTGTGTGTGTGTAGATATATTTATGTACATATACATACATATCACTAAATTTTTCCAAATATGTTATACATTATCTCTATATAATAGGAAAAATCTAAAAATTCAAAGAATTAAAAATCTAAAGTACCCATTTAGGACTAAAAGGATATATTATTTGATGAGAAACTCCACCTCTCCCTTAATCCATAGAGGTTATAGGATAGATCAAATCTCTTAGTATAATACATCATTGACATTAACCAAAGCATTGAACATGATTAAAATTTAACATAAATCATTGCTAGCATGAACTTAAAAGGATAAGTTCACAATGTTCATTTATTCCTATTTAAAAATGATTGTCTTACATCTTTCTATTTTGATTCATCACTTGGTTTTCAAACCAAATACTAAATTGGTAAAGCAAAATATCCATTAAATGCAACCTGAGATTTCTCTATTGGTTAAAGAACTTACAAAACCATTTGATTTATTATTCATATTTACTACTTATAATAGATCTCTAATATCATACTAATTTAAAATAATATGAAGTCCACCTATGTTTTCTCATACTAACTTAATATAATACACTACACTCTTAATTCAGACTTAACTCTGACCCTCGTTGGTCTTCAAAAAAAATACTATTGATTGTCCTTAAAGACAGTAGCTCTGCAACCCTTTGACTCCACACTAAGGGACAATCATCTAAACCATTCTCCCCAAGCCTTGTGTATTTGTTCCCTCATCAAAAATACACTCTAAACAACCTCCTAGACGCTTTCCATATACCCCTCCATCCATTACATCCATTTACCAAGACTTTCAAACATAATGATTCAACTTACAATGCCACTGTCATTCTCAAACAGTCATGTCAACCTCTACAATTTGGATTTACCAACTCATGTCATGGGAATATATCTCCTCCAAGTCTCCTCCTTGTTTTAAAAACTCTCATATTCAATTTCGTAAGCCTCCATGGCCCAAAAACTCCTTTAAGTATGGACAAATCCTTCAACTTTCTGATTGAGACAATCATCCCTCTATCTTCTCTGTGACAATCCAGTCACTCTTATGGCTACATGGCATATGCCTTCAATGCATTCTCCTCTGCAAACAAATAGGGGTACTCTAAAATATTTTTCCTCTATCATCCCCCACATGAAGAGTACTTATTCAACATGAAACATAAAATAAATCACACTTTTCCTCTCTCGGGTTAACCTAGAAGAGGGTTTTGACTATTTTTACTAAAATATAGATTACTCTTTCTATACAACACTAAATGAATTGATTCCACCACACAAATAAATATAATTCATTTCCATAACATCTCCAACCAAAAAGAACTCAAATAAAATGCATTTATATGTCATGAAAATGTTGAACTATAACTGATTGAATGTTTGAATATGTTAAGTTGATGATCACCGAGCTGCAGAAAGTTAAATGCAAGACATTAAATTAGTTAATGGGTGATCCCACAAAGTTGTGTCCCACTTTTAGGCATGAAAAAAAATCACACGGATGATTTTTTTTTCATTTTTGACCCCTTTGAGCGAATGGGGGTGTTTGCGCAAAGGGAAAAGACCCATTCACGCGAACTAGATGAAATGGGGGGTTCGCTCAAATTAGACCCGATTCGAGTGAACCCTATGAATGACCAAAACACAAGAAAATTGGGAAAATTTTCCATGGAGGGTTCACTTTAAGGGGGTTCGCTCTAACCCCTTCGCTCGAAGGGGTGTTCGCACGAACCCCCTAAATTTGGCCTTCCTCTCCAAAGCCAACAAATTTCTGCAGATTTTTGTCCTTTGAAGGTCTCAATCAAGGACCAAAAAGACCAATATTCTAAAACCCAAATGACAGATGATGCTAATCAAAACAAGCTTTACAATGACTATGATTTTAATATATATTGATCTCATTGTGACTTTCTATTTTTAGTTTAATTAAACAGAGGTTGTCTAGCCATTTAGCAACCTCTCTCTTCGACACTTCGGGAAAAATAGTAACTTAGGAAAAAAAATTATGAAAAATATTTAGGAAAAGCGTATGTGTGTTACCTTTCTATGAAAAAAAGAAAAAATGAATTTCGATATATACATATCAAGTTAGAGTGATCCAAGTGACCTTTTGTCTAAATTACAGTTACTGTTACTTTAGCAATAATAACGTATGAAATATTGACCCAAAATGAATGAAACCAATTGCATCCTTTAGATATTGAAGTTACAAATATAACCTCGAAAGAATTACATTGTTATCATATCTGTAAAAACACTATTTTTTCACACAAACCACTTTTCGAAGGAGAAAGAAAAATAAATTTAAATGAATTTTAATTTTTTTTTAAATATATTTAGAAACTAGAAATAAAATTCTAAAAGACTCTAGTTTACATCATATTCAAATTCCTAATATTTTTGCGGCAAAAAGTGTTCAAAAGTGAAGTTTTTTCTCATAATGTTGATCTCAGTGTCAAAGTTGGCCAAAAAGTGGGACACACTATTGTGGGACCACCCTATTAATGTATTGCATTGTCATTGATGTCAACTTGATATAATCTGATTGTTCATATACATATTGTTAAATACTTCAAAGAATCAAAGAGATAAAGGTTATGTTATCAGTAATGCATAAAAGTTCAGTATGCACCAAGTGACAACAAACACCGATGGACAGTGCACACTGACGGATAGAGAACCCTAAGAGAAAAGTCATAGTGATACCCAAGAAAGATACCTGAGAAAGCATTACCAAGTAGAACCAAAGAGTAAACCGAGAAGAACCAAAAGTTGCAGTGTTGCCTGATGGACAGACAACCATGATGGACAGAGATGCCCGAGGACAACTGAAGTCAAGACCTAGCAAATAAAGAGTTAAACACCGATTAAGAACTGAAGTTCAGAAATGACAAAAGACTTAGTTGGAAAGAGCTAAATATGGAGTTAACTGGTTGATCACATTGTTTTCATTGACAAGTTAAAAGCTAGAGATAAAAGCTATAAGACTTAAGACATTTTATTCCAGTTATCAAGGAGTAATCTATGGGATAAAACTAAAGTATGTTTTAAAGAAAGAATGGTGAGAATTTCATATCACGTCAAGAACAAGAAAGACAAGGAATTAGAAACGATGAATTCATGTCTATAAGAGAGACAAGATAATTCATTATGAATTGGAGGAAGATAATAGAAGAGGATGTTGAAGAGGATACTGGTGAAGAAATAAGTCTTCATATAGTCCTGATCAAACAAGTTGAAGAACAGAGCTAAAGATTTCTGCGGACACCGAGAAATAGAGAAGCAATAGCATCACCGAGAAGAAAAAAGTGGAGAAAAGGAAAATAAAAGAGACATTGATCAAAAAGGTATTATGAGCTTACAATAGATCTAAATATCTGCAAGTTTAAGTTGTATATATGAACAGATCATATATTGTTTCAGTTTAACCATTGATTTAGAAAATCTCTTAACATAGTGGGATTTAACTATCCTTTATATATTGAAATACATCCCAAGGAGTATCAAAAAGTTTCTCATGAAGATAGCATAGTGAAATTCTATATATCAAGTGACAAACTATTATATTAAATCCTCTAACAAGGTCACACTTAACAGTGTTCTTGTAACCTTTAATAGGGTTGGCTCTTCACCGAGCTCACTTCAGAAGAGTGAAAATTTTGGGTTACCGGTCCCAAGTGGTTTTTCCCTTAACAGGATTTCCACATTAAAAATCCATGTGTCAAATGTGTATATGGTTCATTTATTTGATGTTTTTCTTTACACATTACTAAAACAGGATTGATCATTAAACACTAAGACATTTACTGTATTTCGGTAAAGACTAGACGACTATTTGGTAAAGCTTAAGAAAAGGGATAAACAGTATATTCTGAGCAGTAGTTATTTGATAATATTATATAAGGGCATACATCTTGTAGGACTGAAGTTAACTAGATTTTTATAGTTGTGGTATAAATTTTTGGATTACTTTTTGAGGTCACTAATTCACCCCCCCCCCCCCCCCCACTCCTCTAAGTTATTCTAACAATTGGTATCAGAGCTTGTGTGCTTAGAAAGGGAGTTTAAAAACTCAAGAAAAAGATCACAAGATGAGAAAATGAGATGTGCCTAAGTTGAACAAGGACAACTTTGCATCATGGAAAAGAAGGATAAGACTCCACCTATCAGGTATTGGAAATGATGTTACTCAATACTTGGATACTAAATATGTGTTGCCTACTGGACCTCACACACTTGATGAATTGAGAGAAAAGAGCACAATTCTATGATGATAGAACTTGCTTCCTCACTCTTCGATGTTGAATTTGAAGATGTCAAAACATGCACCACTGCAAAGCAAATGTGGGACAAATTGAAGCTAGTACATGGAGGAGATGCAAACGTACTAAGAGCTAAGGCAGAAAGCCTAAGAGGTAAGTTTGATGACCTAAGAATGAAGGAAGGAGAAAACATCAATCAGTACAGCTACAGAATCAAAGAGGTATTAAATGCTATCCGAGGAGTAGGAGGTGTACTTGAAGAATAAATAGTGGTAAGTAAAATCCTAAGAACCTTATTGCATGTTTATGCTATTAGAGTATCTGTTATACAACAAATGACAGCAGTAGAAAATAACAATGTCCCTCTAGATAGTTTGGTTGGTAGACTTATTTCATTTGAGATGAATAACTTTGACAACAATGTCTTACCATCTATTGAGTTTGCATTCAAATCTTCTTTAAAGATAAGTAAATCAAGTCATAAACACACTATGAGAAATGATAGTGAAAGTGATGGTGATGATCAAGAACTTGATGAGATTGAAGCACTAATGACTAGAATATGGTAGAGAGGCAAAGGCAGATACAAAGGTAAATTACCATTAGTATGTTTTAATTGTAAAGAGATTGGACACTTTGCTGCTAGATGTCCTACCAAAATAAAAGATGACAGAAGTAATGATATAGCTTATGAAAAGAAGTTTGACGGAGGTGATAATAGAGATTATCGAAGCAACTGAAAATCTAACAGAAGAGATACCCAAGACTACAAGGACAAAGGGAAGAAAGCTTGTTACATGGCTGAGAATAAAGATGGAGATACTGACACCGAATCTGATGAAGCTATTGAGATGGTATTTGTTGCTATGAAGGATGATTCAGATGAAGAGGAAAGGTATGTTGAAACTAGACTCATATCTAAGGTTAGTAAGAATGATGTCTAGATTATTAATAGTGGTTGTACTCACCACATGACTGGAGATAAGGAAAATTTTGAAAATTTTGAATATTATAATGGTGGATCAGTAAGAATGGGTAATGACTCACCTTGTCTAGTTGAAGGTAAAGGAACCATAATGTTGAATAATCTAATCAGATGTGAAAATGCATATTGGGTGAAAGGACTTAACTATAATATGTTGAGTGTTTCACAGCTGAATAACACAGGTCACCGAGTTGCATTTGAGAACAAAAAGGCAAAGATCTTTAATGAATCAGGAAGGTTGATCAGAACTATTGAACAGACAAAAGGTAACCTATTCTATCTTGATGAAATTAACACCACTTGTTTAATAGATAGAAATGAAGACATATGGTTGTGGCATAAAATTTTATGTCATGTGAATTTTGACAACATGATTAGGATAAGAAATAAAAGTAAAGTAAGTGGCTTATCGAGCATGTCAAAGCCCGACCATATCATGTGTAAGAATTGTCAAAAAAGTAAAATGACAAAGTCTAGTTTCAAGAGAAAAACCTATACATCTAATGCTATTCTAGAATTAGTCCATACTGACCTATGTGGACCCATGAGAACAAAGAGCTACTATGGAGATAGATACTTCATTCTCTTTGTTGATGATTATTCTAGAATGATGACAGTTATGTTCTTAAAAGAAAAATCAAAAACATTCAAGATTTTTAAATGGTATAAAGCTATTGTAGAAAAAAAAAAAGTGGTAAGTAACTGAAATGCTTAAGATTAGGTAGAGGAGGAGAATTTATTTCTGATGAATTCACTAACTTTTGTAATGAGCATGGAATTAAAAGATAGGTTTCTGCACCAAGAACACCATAGCAAAATGGGATTGCTAAAAGAAGGAATAGATCCATTGTTGATTGTGCCAGAACACTGATGATTGAGAAAGGCATCACTCAAACATTCTGGAGAGAAACTTTCAGTATTGTTGTCTACATATTGAACATAGTTCAATTGAAGAGACACCAAAAAGAAACCTTATGAGCTATGGTATGGATACACACCCAATGTAAGTTACTTCAGAATTTTTGGAAGTCAATATTATATTTTGAAAGATGATAGAAATGGAAAGCTTGACTCCATAGGTTAAGAAGGAATATCTCTAGGGTATTCGACCAAAAGCAAGGCTTATAAATGTCTTAACAAATCCTCTAACAAAATAATTGAAAGTGAAAATGTCAGAATAGATGAATTTGCAGAGAAAAATGATGAGGAAAGAAGAAAAGAACCAGAAGACTACAATAGGTTTTCTTACAATGAAGAACCTGACACTCTGTCTTAGCAACAGTGTATCGCTCCCGAGCGATAGAACAATGAACCTGAGCATCAGGCTGCAAACACCAAAAATTAGGAAATTTCTCAAAATGATGTTCCGAGCGATGGAGATTAGAATGAAGGTCAAGATGATGATCATAATGATGAGAAAAGAGCTAAACAAGTACTTACCAAATATGTCAGAAGACACCATCCACATAACCAGATCATAGGAGACAAAAAGGATGGAATGAGAACAAGAAGTAAGTCACTGAACACAAGATGTTTAATTTGTGATTTTGAGCCTAAATCTATTAATACTGCACTTGAAAATGAAGAATGGGTCAGTTCTATGAATGAAGAGATAGAACAGATTGAGAAGAAAAAAAAATGTACATTAGTACCTAGTCTAGATGATAAGAATGTCATTGGTACCAAATGGATATTCAGTAACAAGCTGAATGAGAATGGATAAGTCACAAGGAACAAAGCAATATTAGTATGCAAAAGGTATGCACAAGAAGAAGGTATTGACTATGGAGAAACCTTTGCACCTGTTGCTAGACTAGAAGGAGTAAGAATTCTACTTGCGTATGTTGTATTCAAAGGATTCAAGGTATACCAAATGAATGTCAAATCTGCATTCCTAAATGGAATACTAGAAGAAGAGGTATACACTGAACAACCAGAAGGGTTTGTTGATCCTAACAAGAGAAACATGGTTTGTAGACTACACAAATCCTTGTATGGATTAAAACAAGCACCGAGAGCCTGGTATGAAAGACTTCACTTCTATCTCATATGTATTGGATTTGTAAGAACAAGTGAAAATAGTAATCTGTATTTAAAATAACATACTGATGATAACATTTTGATTTATGAAATATTTTTTGATGATATCATATTTGGGGGTAATGATATGTTATGTAAATCATTTTCTAATGAAATGAGCAAAGAATTTGAGATGTCAATGTTTGGGGAGATCAAATTCTTTCTTGGTCTACAGATTCTTCAACAGGATGTGGGAATATACATCACACAATCCAAATACATCAAGGAAGTGCTGAAGATATTCAAGATGGAAGACTCCAAACCAATTGGAACACCTATGGCAACCGGATGCAAGCTGACAAAGGAAGACAAGTCAAATGAGGTAAATCAGACCTTATATAGATCAATGATTGGAAAACTCATGTATGTTGTTCATACTAGACCAGATATAGCGCATGTAGTTGGAATAGTTGCAAGATTCTCTGCTAATCCCAAGGAATCACACATGACTATTGTAAAAAGAATTTTGAGATATCTAAAGAATACCAAAGACTATGGCTTATGGTATAAAAGAGAAGGAAATTTAAGCTTCAAGTCTATACATATGTTGATTGGGATGGAAACATAGATTACAGAAAGAGCACAACATGAGGAGAATTATTCACGGGTGACAGACTTGTCACATGGATAAGCAAGAAGCAAGGATGCATCTCATAATCTACTACAGAAGCAAAATATGTGGTTTTTTCTGCAAATTTCTCTAACATTGCATGGATCAAACAATTACTGGAAGGTATGAATATGAAAATTCTAGAACCAGTGATCATCTATTGTGATAATACAAGTGCAATAAACATTTCTAAGAACCCTGTCATGCATGCTAAGACTAATCATATTTCTATCAAGTATCATTACTTAAGAGAACAAGTTCAAGAGAAAGAGGTGATACTGGAATATGTTCAATCCAAGGAACAATTAGTAGACATATTTACAAAGCCATTACCTAAAGATACATTTGAGTACCTGAGAAAGAGACTAGGGGTCTGACCCTTGTCTATTGGTCACTAAGCTGACTAGGAGGCTGCATCAACCTACACATAGTCATAAGATCATTCATGTTGATGCAAGAAAATAGATGGACTGCAAAGATAAATCGGTACACAGAAAGGTACTTATCTGCACTGAACACCAGAGTCATTGTATTGTTGATGGAAAGGTAAGTTCAAGGAGATATTATAAAAAGGAGGAAGGATATAGTTTGGCATTTCTGTCAAAGGGAGAGATCATACATCCATATGAAATATCCATCATGATCATCCAAAGGAAGAGAAGTATCCTAAGGGGGAGATGACTAAAGGAAGAGAGCATTATCTATTGTTGTCAAAGGAAAAAGAGATATCCATCAAGGAGAGGAACAGTCAAAGGGAGAGAAAACATCAAAGAAGAGATTCTACAACAAAGGGAGAGATGGAATCTAAAGTTGCTACATCTATCCATTGAAGGGAATGAAGATTGAAGAAAGTACTCTGCAAGAATCAAATCTAAGCTATATGAGCTTACCGAGAGCCAGATATTTGTATTGGTTATAGAACAATAAGTTTGGTAGATTGATGAACTACAATTGATATATTTTATATTGTATTAGTAGTAATTTAGTATGTTACCATCAATACAAAAGGGAGATATTGATGAACTATAGCTGATTGAATGTTTGAAGATGTTAAGTTGATGATCACCGAGATGCCAAAATTTAAATGCAAGACATTAAATTAGTTAATGTATTGTATTTTCATTGATGTCAACTTGATATAATCTAATTGGTCATATACTTATTGTCAAAGAATTCAAAGAATCAAAGAGATAAAGGTTATGTTATCAATAATGCATAAAAGCTCAGTATGCACCAAGTGACAACAAACACTGACAGATAGAGAACCCCAAGAGAAAAGTTACAGTGATACCTGAGCAAGATACCCGAGCAAGAATTACCGAGTAGAACCAAAGAGTAACCCGAGAATAACTGAAAGTCACAGTGTTGCTTGACGGAGAGACAACCCCGATGGACAGAGATGCCCGAGGACAACTGAATTCAAGACTAAGAAAACAAAGAGTTAAACACCGATAAGAACTAAATTTTAAAAATGACAAAAGACTTAGCTGGCAAGAGCTAAACATGGAGTTAACTAGTTGATCAAATTGTTTTCATTGACAAGTTAAAAGCTAGAGATAAGCTAGAAGACTTAAATTTGTTTTATTCCAGTTATCAAGGAGTAATCTATGGGATAAAATAAAGTATGCTTTAAAGCAAGAATAGAGAGAATTTTAGATCACGTCAAGAATAAGAAAGACAAGGACTTATAAACGGTGAAATAATTTCTATAAGAGAGACAAGATAATTCACTGTGAATTGGGGGAAGAGAATAGAAGAGGATGTTGAAGAGAATACTAGTGAAGAAATAAGTCTTCATATAGTCCTGATCAAATAAGTTGAAGAACAGAGCTAAATATTTCTGTGGACACTGAGCAATAGAGAACCAACGGCATCACCGAGTAGAAAAAAGTTGAGCAAAGGAATAGAAAAGATACATTGATCATAAAGGTGTTATGAGCTTACAATAGATCTGAACATCTACAAGTTTAAGTTGTATATATGAACAAATCATATATTGTTTCAGTTTAACCATTGATTCATAAAATCTCTTAACAAAGAGGGATTTAACTATCCTTTATATATTGAGATACATCCCAAGGAGTACCAAAAAGTTTCTCATGAAGATAGCATAGTGAAATGCTAGATATCAAGTGACAGACTATCATATTAAATCTACTAACAAGGTCGCACTTAATAGTGTGTTTGTAATCTTTAAAAAGGTTGGCTCTTCACTGAGCTCACTTTAGAAGAGTGAAAATATTGGGTTACCAGTCCCAAGTGGTTTTTCCCTTAACAGGGTTCCCACGTTAAAAATTCATGTGTCAAATGTGTATATGGTTCATTTATTTGATGTTTTTCTTTACACATTACTAAAACAAGATTGATTGGTAAACAATAAGACATTTACTGTATTTTGGTAAAGACTAGACTGCTATTCAGTAAAGCTTAAGAAAAGGGATAAATAGTATAGTCTGAGTAGTAGTTATTTGATAATATTATCTAAGGGCATACATCGTGTAGGACTGAAGATAACTAGAGGTTTATAGTTGTGGTATAAAGTTTTGGATTAATTTTTGAGGCCACTAATTCACCCCCCCCTCCCCCCTCTCAGTTATTCTAACCTAAAACATGAAGACAATGACTGTATTCTGGAAAAAATTGGAGAAATGCAGTCTAAAACATCATTTTATTTCTTTTAAATTAGAGATTAAATAGCTTAATAGATGCTACAATTTAAATATTCAAATTTGAATCACATTGGTTATTTGACACTGGTGACCTATTTATATGCTTGCAATTAAGACTCAAATTGTGTTGTTACGGCCAGAATTTTCAGTATAAGTGGTCTTCTGTGATATCATATAGTACTTCTCTATATTTTGATTCTACTGTTTTCTAGTTTTAAACTTTCCTCTAACATTAGGGTTCTTACTCTGTGATTAGGATTTTCCTACAAGCTTTGAAAATTAATGTTTTATATTCTCTTTTAAATCCCAAAAGCTTGTTTAGAAGTTGTTCAACATAATTGATCATAGTCCTAAGCTTGAGTTGGGCAATTAAGTCTTAAATTTTAAAACCCTAGTCTCCCGTTAAACCTTATATGTGTGTTTTAGCCATGGTAGAGCAACAAGTTCCTTTTTATTTAATAAAATATTCCCAAGAGATGCTTAAGCAATCACTTGGGTCAAGTGTTGAAAGGAAAAGAGCCATAAATGGCAGTCTGTCAAGAATTAGTAAGTGGAAGTATTTTTAATATTTATCTACTGGAAATCTTTTGTATCGTTGAATTAGTTATTCTTCTGTATATAGCATCAGTTGTCCACTCAATGGTTAGGTCTTTGGGATTTTAAAAACTAACATGAGCAGGAATTTTTTGCTTTAAAATTTATTTTTACATGGTGGCGGTCATTTTTTTGTTTTACTTAGCAGAATGAACAAAAAATAAATAAACAAAAAAGTAAGAGAGCTATATTGCAAGTAATAAAATTCCACTAACATCACAAACTCAAACCAACAATAAATTTTCCCAGGAATGAATAGAAAATGCTTCAAAAGAAACAATAATAAATATTATTAGTTAGGCCATAAATGGCAGTCTGTCTAAAGAATTCTTAAGAGATTACCAGACAAGTTGCAAAGACTCGTTCCTTGGACCTAGTGTAACTAGTTTTTCCCTTTGGAGAAGGAATTATAGTAAGAGAAACGAAGGAGTACCAGTTAAAAATATTTGGGACTTCAATTTAGAGAGAATTATTGTCCCTAATGATTTAGTTAACACAAATTTGATGCTAGCTATTGCAGACCAGTACAAACCAAGGACAAGACAAGTCCTATCTCATGATAATAAAAAATAGATGGTCAAGGTCACAAGAGACAACATAGAGGAGACATTCAGGTTGGAAAAAGAAAGAGACTGGTGACCCTTTGATCATAATTTTCTATAGTTTGATTTTGATAAGTCCAAAGAAAACTGTATAGAGGTAAAATGCCTCTTCATAGGCCCAAGCACTTTTCAAAATAAGAGAAGGCTTTAAATCCCAAATATTCTCCCCTATACTATATATAGATTTATTTATTCAGTATATTAAGGATACATTTTATGCTTTGTGTTAGTGGTATGGTTTTGATGAAACAAACAAGATTCCAAATTTGATGATTCTTGTGGGTCTAGAAATATAAGGTATGGATTCCCATATATGATTCTTATGGGTCTAGAAATATAAGGTATGGATTTTTAGAATTTTCAATCCATGGTTGTAGCAGCATCTTTCTATTAATAAAATTCAAATTATTGTCTTCAAGAGTTCTATTTTTTTGAATGATGTTAGATATGTACTTTTGTGACTTCATCAATTCCTCAAGTGAGTGTATTTATTGAAATACATTAGGATAGGATAATGCATTCATTCATATAGGTTACTTGTTTTGTAGATAGTGGAATTAAATTCAATTGTGAAAATACTAGTTAGTCCTTCTTAAGATTGATGAAGTTTAGAACCTTCATGTAAAATGTGGATGTATGAATCTATGCAAAACTCTCAAGTTGTGCAAAATCCTTCTGAATAGTTAAGAAATTATATACCAAAACCTTACTGGATATCTAAAACATAAGTTTGGTGCATCACCTTGGTAGCTGTAATTTCTATTTTTAAATCTCAGTTTAGAAGTATTTTCAAGATTTTTCTTCCCCTTTTCCTTTGAAAGAAACAATAAGAGTAGTTTTCCCATATCTCATCATCCTTAGAATAATATATGTATATGTATGTGTATGTATGTATGTATGTATATTTATGTACACATATACCTATACATACATATCACTAATTTTTTCTAAATATACTATGCATTACCTTGGATACTATTATTAACACACACATGCATATGTGTATCATACAACGAAGCTACACCATCAACACTCCCTCTTAGTTAAGGAGGATGATCACAATTTACACAAAGATGTTATTTCATGGAATGTAATAAAAATATCAACCATGATATTATAATATATGGAAAATAATATAATATTGAACTATGTCTATTTATTACTATCCACTCACTATCCACTTTCAAACATGAGCAATAATAGTGAGTTCCTACAAGGTGTAAAGGTATTGTTCCTTATGTTAGAACAAGAATCATATTGTGAATGTTTGAACGTGAATTGCCTTAAATTTGATAGGAATTAAAGACTCGTCATATATTTTGAGATTCCAAAGCTTTCTTTCTTAAGTGCATTATGTGATATGATAAACTGTCCCCAGTAAATTGTCAAATTTGTAGAGTACCTAGATTAGTTGATCCTTAGGAAAGATTGTGAGTTCATTAATCTGCTGCATCACTCATCATGTTTCCTTTTGTCCTTTTCAAACATTTATATGTTTTTTCCATTCTTAGGAAGTCATTAAAAATTCTATAACAGGCCCTACAACCAATCTTGGTTAGTTTGAGAGTGGATAGTGAGTGGAGAGTAATATACGGACATAGTTGTGGATAGTGAGTGGACAGTAATATATGGATAGTAATATAATACTGAACTATGTCCATATATTACTATACACTCACTATTCTTGTTCTAACATAAGGAACAATAACTTTACACCTTGTAGGAACTTATGGTTCATAAGGACATGTCTGCGATTTTAGTGTTATAGGCATCCCAACTGAATGCTAAAGGTATTGCTCCTTATGTTAGAACAAGAATCAAATTGTGTAGACACCTTCAAAATAGAACTAAGGATTTTGGAGTAAGTTTGAATTTGAATTACCTTGAATTTGATAGGAATGAAGGACCCATCATATATTTTGAGATTCCAAAGCTTTCTTGCTTAAGTGCATTATGTGATATGATAAACTATCTCCAATAAATTGTCAAATTTCTAGAGTTGGATCAGTTGATCCTTAGGAAACATTGTGAGTTCATTAATCCTCTGCATCACTCATCATGTTTCCTTTTGTCCTTTTCAATCATTTATATGTTTTTTCCATTCTTAGGAACTCATTAAAACTTCTTCAACATCCCCTACAACCAATCTTGGTCAGTTTGAGAGTGGATAGTGAGTGGATAGTAATATATGGACATAGTTGTGGATAGTGAGTGGACAGTAATGTAATATTGAACTATGTCCATATATTACTGTCCACTCACTATCCACTTTCAAACATGAGCATTATTATGTGGACATTAATACAATACTAAAACATCATTTCATAAATAAATTTTTAATATCTATATATAACTAGGTCTAAAAAGATTTGTGTACTTTCTGCATCATTTTATAAATATAGATACATGGGATCACATATTCTCTATCCTACCACAAACATGTGTGTGTTCCTAGGAAGACTTTTAGTCACAATATCTGAGAAACATTGTAGGCATCATTGCAAACACAACATAATTGATTGATATACCCAAACTATGCAAATCAACCTTATCTCCCCCAATTCTAGATAGACACAGCAGGGTCCAAAACCATCTTTAATTTTTGGACCCCTTAAAGATGGTTTTGGACCCTAATGTGTCTATCTGGAATTGGGGTAGATAAGGTTGATTTGCATCATTTGGGTATATGAATCAATTATGTTGTGTATGCATAAATTTGTGACCATGACACCTACAATGTTTCTCAGATGTTGTGTCCTAGGACCCCTTATGACCCCTTATGATCCCTACGAATACATGACCCTTTAGGATCCCTAAGAATACATCTTAGAGGTCTTGAAGGGTAGTAATTAAGGGGTTAATTAGGGTTCCTAGGAGGGGCTAGATGACAAGCTTCCACCTTCACGCGGTTGGCCCTATTTAGTAGAGAATGTTAAACTATTCTCTAAACAAAGTGAAGCATTTTCTCACTTTCTTAGGAACCATAGTTGAATTATTCCTTGTGATAAATGGTTTTACGTATCATACAGGTGTGATCTATGGAATTCAATGAATCATTTAGACTTCAAAAAGCACATGGATATGTTATTGTAGATGTTCATCGAGTGGCAAAATTCAAATTAGTAGGTACTCTTAATGTCATTCTCGCCTCTTGGGATTTTGAGGATATCTTGTACTTTTTTTATCTTAATTAGTAAGTTCTCATTGCTTGAAATTCCTAAATACATTGCATTGACCCTGTAAAATATTGCAGAACCTATACTATAGTAAGACATCATTTCATAACTAAATTTTTAATATCTATATATAACTAGGTCTAAGAAGATTTTTGTACTATATGCATCATTTTTCTTAGTTTGTGAAGGTTATAGACCGAAGTTTCCAAACCTTATTTTCTGCTTCTTGTGAAGAAGGATCATGTCAAGTAATATAAGTGAAGAACTAAATAGGGATCAGAAAATCACTAGAGAACTGTAGTCTAACTTGAAAAGAAAAGGTGATGGAAAATTTTATTGTCCCTGCAAAAATTGTAAGGGCTTAAACCATAGAAGACTACTACTCAAAATAGCTAAGAGACATTGTTGGGACCACGGTCACATTGAAGGGGGGCATGATTATCGTCCACTGGTAAGTTGTTAATTATATCATTTTAACAATTGATATACATATGAAATTGCTTGATGATGAGAGGATCATGATCATAGTTTATTTATGTTCAATTTTATATAGGTAGATCTTGATGAATCATAACTGATTGAATGTTTGAAGATGTTAAGTTGATCACCGAAATGCAAGACATTAAATCAGTTAATGGATTGTATTGTCATTTATGTCAACTTGATAGAATCTGATTGGTTATATTCAAAGTGTCAAATACTTCAGAGAATCAGAGAGATAAAGATTATGCTTTCAGTAATGCATAAAAGATTAGCATTCACTAAGTGACAACAAACACTGACAGTTAGTGGAACCCGATGGACAGAGAAACCCGAGAGAAAAGTCATAGTGATTCCTGAGAAAGAAAACTGACAAGCATTACTGATGAGCAAAATCACAAGCATTACTGATGAGAAAAATCACAAGCATTACCAAAGAGCAAAATCACAAGCATTACCAATGAACAGAACTTCACAGTGATGCCCGACGGACAGACAACCCCGATGGAGATGCTCGAGGATAACTGAAGTGTTGACCAAAGCTAACAAGAGTTAAAACACTGAAAGGAACTGAAGTTCATAAACGATAAAATATTTAGATGGAAAGAGCTAAAGATAGACTTAACTGGTTGTTAACATGTTAGTATTAGGTAATAATGAGAGGGGGGTGAATCAGTATTACAACACTTATTAAAACTTTTCAACCAATTAAACATTAACCATATACATGCATAAATGAATAGAATATTAAAAAATAACATAGTACTCATAGCACCATCTTTTATTTTTGAGGAAACCCTAGCGAAGGGAAAACCCTGGTGGGGATGGTACCCACAAGCATGTACTAAAGTATAATGTCCCTCTTAGGAGACCTAGCCCTGTTAGGAGCTAAATATTACATAGTACATTTCCTTGTAAAAGGAATAACAACCCTGTTAAAGGTTCACAACACCCTGTTAAGGGCCAACTGATCTTATAGCTCTTACAAAGTAATTCTGTTTACAAAGTGTTCTCAGTCATGAACAAAACAAGCATCACTAATGCTTAGATAGTTCCTTTATAGTTCGTCAATGATCTTTTTCATTCTCTGCTATGCCATTCGCACATCACATCCAAAAACTCTTCTTCAATTACCACTTCAATCACTTAAATCCATCACATATCTTTATCAAAAATATCCTACATATATATCTCACAACTTTACAAAGTCGGCTCCCAATACAAATATTACAAATATTATAAAGTCGGATCTTAATACAAATACATTTAGTAAGGAAAATATTAAATGCATATTCAGTGCTCTTACATAATCAAAGTGTAGGTTATCAACAACCATAATCCAACTCCAATTTCTTGGAGTCCATGTCATACTCTCTCAATCTTCGCTTTTGTCCAACTGCTCTGTATCACTGTTCTGTTGTTGTCTGTATGTCTTCAAATCACTCTAACTTGTTCTAAACATATCATAAAAAAAATTGATCTTAGGAGGAGGTCACATATACCTCATACTATCTTCATCTAATCTCTCTTTCCCTAATTCATCGATCTCAATATTCGACACCCAAAATACCTTTGTATCTCTGCTTCTATACTTAGTCGATTTTAGAGTCATCAAAACTTAACTTTATAAGAATCGATCTGTAACCCAGATGTGTTTCCATAAATGACAACCAAAAAGTGGATCTCACCATGCAAAATAGATCACTTTCCAACAATCTCTCCCTTTGGCATTGATGGCAACACTTAACAAAAAAAATGACTTAGTGTTCCAACAAAACTGTCTTTCCTTCTCTATTTTGATTTTTTATTTTCTTCTCTTATACATTTTTGTCTTCTTTCTCTTTCTATTCATTTTTATTCTCTTCTCCCCCTTTGACAACAATGACAAAGGTGCATACAAAATATTAAAATCAATGCTTTCTCACCAGTTTTAGAACATCTAGAAAGGAATCTTCCAAGATCTTTACTTCATTACTCTATGACTTCAGTAATAGTTGGTTAACATGAATTATCCCATTCAATGCAAATGATGCAGTCTCTGCTTCTTTTAACTCTGTAGGCATAGAATTTGTCAATGAGTCTCCAGTCTTCTCCAAGTTTTATGAGTGTGCTTCAATAATGGATAGCTTAGGAGTGATTAAAATCTTCAGCAAATTGAATCTCATAAGCACTCTCTCTTTCTCAATATTCAATACATCTAGTTTAGCCAAAATTCTTGTCACATCTTTGTCTAGTTCTATCACAAATTGTGAAGAGGTCTCAGAACTGTCCATCATGTTGTTCAAAGTTCCCCTTTCCTTGGCAATGACATCTTCAATGTTTTGAACATGCCTAATAGGATTCATGCAGTAACTAAATAGATTTATTCCATGTCCAATACAACTCTTTGCATTAGTAGTAGTGGTCTTCAAAATGCTCAATTCTGAAGAGATGGACTTGCAAACTTTGGATAGCTTTTTCTTAAAGTAGTTCTTTTTTGCCTTCTCCTCTACAATCTTGATCAAGCTCTCATAATATCCATCAAATTCATCAAGTGTTATCTTTAGATTTTCAGTATCATCTTTGTGCTGGAAAATAATAGGTACTGGAAGCAATTTTTTCATAGTATCAATTACTCGGGTTATTACTTTAGCCTTTTTGTCACCTTTTTGCTCTGATCTCTCTTTTACTTTATTAAGTGTTGTAAAAGCTAATTTTACTAGCTCATCTTCATCCATGCCATCAACATCCACATATGTTGAATTATCTTTCCTTGCCAACAATGAAATAGAAGATGTGATTACCTCAGTTTTAGTCTCAAATTTCTCTTCATGTACTTTATGTCCATCCTAAATTGTTTCACTCTGTTCTTTCGTCTGCTCTTCTTCCTCATTCTACTCAGCTTTCTCAGCAATTGTGTTGTCCATGCTTTCTACAAATGGTTCCTTCTCATCTTCTCATCTTTAGATGAGTCTAGTGATATAGGTACACCAAAAACATAGAAATTTGGTTGTGTACTATCTTCTCTCTTCTTAGTACTTGCCTCATCTGGTTTTGAACTCTCACCCATTCCTAGATGTGTAGGCAATGTGGTCTTAGGAAGTGTAGTCTCCTTAGTGATAGGATTCATTAGAATTTTCTCCAATACTTTATGTGTTTCCTCAGTGATCTCATCATACCTTCTTTCCATGATTTTCAATATTCTGATCTTAGTTCTTAGTAGGGGTTTCAATTCTTTGAGTATTCTTTCTCTTTCTTGTAAAGATACCATAGGTAGCATGTTGTCAATTTCCTGATTCCTGATTGTATCATCCTCAATGTGTGCTAAGTTTTTTCTTGTCTCCAATCTTCCATACAAGTCTTTAGGTATACTTCCTGTTGGAGATTTGCTTACATGCAAATAGTTGATTGTGTGTTTGTCATTGATGACAACATATAGTATACAACAGTGAACTATATTCACCTTTCAATATGGATATGAGGAAGCCTTGCACAGTTTTTTTTATGTTTCATACATAGTTACTATACCATGTACATACATGCAAATTTAGATGTTCAATAACAATTGAATTATGATACTCTATTTACCAAACACAGTTTCAGAAGATTGTTCTCAAAAAGCTGACAATAATTTTATTGATTCTTCAGTTGCGTCTATCTATGGGATATGCATGTTTAGATTAATGTTTAGTTATGATTCTAAGTTAATTAACCAAAGGCGCTAATCATGTTTCATCTAAAGCATGACATTTGGGTAATTTTTGTGGAGCTGACTATGTGAAGCGATGCGTCTATTCAGTTTGAGTTTTGCGGTTCTAATTATGTTGTGTGCTTGGTTTGGCCAACTAAAGAAGCATTTAAGGGATTCCTAAAAGCCAACAAAGATCATATCTTTTGGATAAGATACTTATAGTAGTTCATTTGAAGATCACCAAGTGTGAATTATAAGAAAAGAAATAGAAAAAGGATAGAACATAATTTTGATTTTTTTGGGATAGTAAAGCCATTCATTCATCAGATAAAGATCTATGTGAAGAAGCAGAGAGTATATACAATTCATTGGAACTGATCAAGATAGTAGGTCTACCTAAACAGTTCATTTTTAGATATAGTGTATATCTATTTTACAGAAGGTTGCAGCCTTCACCATATTAAGCAGTGAGATTTTGGACAATGAGTCCTCACCCCTAACATGGTTATTTGTAAAATACTCCTAACAGGGTCTGACCCTTAACTAGGTCACTGTACTTATTTCTTTGTAAAGATCAACTCCTAACAGGGTTGTAAGATCTTCTAACATGGATTATTATACTCAAGTACAGTTCTTTGTGGGTGCTAATTCCCACCGAGGTTTTTACCTAGTTTGGTTTCCCCGTAACCAAAATTGTAGTGTTCTATCTTGTGTTATCTTAAATGTGTATGTGCTTATGATATTCTATAATTAATTGGAGAAAAAGAATTGAACTTTTTGATAACTGATTCACCCCCCCCCCCCTCTTAGTTATCCCTTGGGACTATTCCAACAATTGGTATCAGAGCCCAGTGCCTTGGAGAGAA
>MU228251.1:1848504-1883464 GCA_018584345.1 Thuja plicata | reverse complement strand
ATCTTGCATCACCCAAAAATATTTATGTTTTCTTTTCAATAAGGGCTACCTTGTGCAGAGCTACTATTTATGGAAACTTGCTATTTTTAGTAAGTTGGTCATACGATCTCGGAATGTTCTGATTTTGTATGTGGAGGTTCACCTCAGTCATACCAGCCTGCCAGTAAAGTTTAATGGCTAGATCAGGTCTAGTTTTGAAGATATTGAAAATTTTTGGTATTGAAAATAGGGTACAAAAACTTTGAGCTCAATTTTGAAGGCTTTAGAGGCCCCGAATGAGGTTGAAACTTGGGTAAATGAAGCTTGCTTAATTTAGACATTGTAGAGCGCTTCGTGGCATTTCTAAAATGGGGTTATAATAGTCAATTGGGTCAACTGGTGATGACTTATGGTCTCCGAAAGTTGGGCCACCTGAAATAGCAGAAAATAATTTTCCTTCAAAATTTTTGTTCGAGTTTCAAAAGTTATTTTGAGTCGACTTTGATGTACTAAATTGAAAAATAAAATAATTCTAAGTTTGGTCGGCCCTAAGGGCTAAATTTTTGGAACCTTCTCAGGCGGTGGAAATTGCCTATATAAAGAATGCCTGTAGTGTTGTCTTAGGCAGTTATGGATAGTTCTAGGTAGATCTAGGTAATATTTCGAGGCTTTGTCCTACAGAATATTGTAAGGGGAATGCCCATGTGGCTTTGCATTTTGTAATTCTGAAAGTTTGTAATTTCGCATTTGTAGAGATAATAAGAAGTCCATTTTCTATTCTTGCAAATTGTTGTTGCTTCTCTGTTTCTGTTATGTGTTTGTGGTATTAAGGGGATCGCCCTTCATCATCACCCTAAGCGGATCTTCAATATCCTCGAGCTCAAAGTAGTCTTCCAATTCACCAATCCAATCAATCAAGTCTTCAAGATTCAAAGTACCTGAGAAATTAGAAACCTCCATCTTATGCTTCAGCTTCAACTGAGGTCCAGATCTATCCAATTGAACAACCCTATTTCCGCTAGGTTTCTCATCTTGTTCAACTCTACCACTTGATCTAGTAGTCTCAAAGTCTTCATTAGATTCCTCATAACCATCTTCAGTACCCACATGTTGAGGCACACCACCTAAAGCACTTACAATCTCAGCAATCATATCACTCTTCATTAGTGCAAGCTCAGATCTGAGTTTTTCCCTAATCTTTTCTAAGACCCTTTCTTCCATAGTATCACTAAGATCATCCATTTCCCTAGGGTTCAATCTTCTCAAAGCCATCTTCTGAAATCTTCAAAAATCCTCTCCACAGTCCTGGTGCAAACTGCCTCACCTTCGGTGCTCTGTCCACACACTCAGGAACAACCTTTGCTCTGATACAACTTGATGAAGGGAAAGGTAGGAGAATCCCCAATGGAGATTTCCTAGCCCCAGAAAATAACCACACAATGAAAAAAAGTAACAACACAGAGATTTAGATCCACACAATGCAAATACTCATAATAGAATCATCATATTTTCATCCAACATGCCCGGCTGTAAGGCCTTCCAAGTTACGGCCAAATACAATGCAATTATAAGAGGAACTCCACAAGATCTCACAAGATCCAAACCAAACCCTAGCCACACTATGGTAGAAACCTCCAGGAAGATCCAAACTTGTGCTCGCAAGCCCACCAAGCAATCTCCTTGTTTCCCAGGCCACAGCTACTAGTTCCTCTCAAAACTCGCTCCTCTACCTCTTCCTTTGGTCTAGGATGGATGAATAATGACTAAAGACTTCCCCCACAACCCCTACTTATACCAATCTAAACCACAGGCCAGCCCAGAACATAAATTAAATACAAACACATAAATTAAATGCCACAAGTCAGCCAACAACAACAATTAAATGCCCAAAATTGATGTCTTAGTAAAATCATGATATCTCCTCGCCCTGGATGAATTAGGACTCATGCTTCAAACTATAGGTAGAAATATAGGCCCTCTTCAATCCTTGAAATTTTCATCCTCTAACTCTTTGTGGAAAATTACTTATATGTCTTGTAATAGGCACCAAATTCCTAAGAAAGGTCGAGCTCCTCCCAGTCCATGCCAAGCAACCAAGACCATGCCAAGTTCCATTAAATACATCAAAAACAATTACCCAAGACCCAAGTAGGTTTATCCAACTCTACTAAACCCCTCACACATGAAAATAAGTCCACACAACTCCATCAAATCTCCCAAACATGCAGGATAGCCAACTACCCTGGGATGCTCCTGCATCACTATTGTAGTAGAATTTATATCCAAGTATCATAGCAATTATCCTTACATCTTGTTGAAAGATGTCATTCACAGACATTGTTCGCATGTCCCATTTTGAGTGTGTTATGGTTTCAGCTTGTTTCTTTACATGTTTCTCTTAAATAATTCTTGTATTTTCCAATCCTGTAATTTCATGAATTAACTCATTCCAAATCTTTACTGGTTGCTCACCTATCCAAATGAACTGATCATGTACTCTACTCAATAATATCTTGAACCATTCATCTTCATCAAATTCACACAAATCTAGAATTTTCATGATACTCAAATGATCAATGTGCTTGTATTCATCTTTCATGATTCCATTATCAGTCATATTCTCCATCTCAGTTGACATCTCATCAAGTCCCAATATATCATACTTATAGTGAATGTAAGCCCTAATATCTTCTACGTGTAAAAATTTGGGACATGTTCAAGAAAAGGCTCCTTCATGGTCTTCTTCACAAGACTTGAAAGGATGTTTCTTAGACTTATACCTAGGTCGATCTACAACATCATAAAAAATAGGTGCATCCATATCTAGATGATGTAAATACCTCTTTCACGTTGAATTCTGAGTTTTAACTTCAATCGATCATGCACAACAAATTTATGGTAGACTGGATCTTTCTACTCTTTGATCTCCTTAGCTTTCTCTTTGTCAAATGGTAGGAAAATAGATCTTTATATGGTTCTTTATACAATGTTTAAGTTATAAAATTTCACTTTACCCAATACTGTTCAACCGGCTGTTAGATCTCGCGAACAAAATATATGTGTCAGCTAATGTTGCGCTCTTAGTTGCATACTCCATGATGTTGGCCATGTTCATACCTAAGCTCTCCTGATCTCAATCCATGATTTACAGAGTGGGATATATTTCGATGTCTTTATCCAATGCTCCCCCTAAGGCCATGATCAACCAATTAGGTAGATTATGTTTTACTACCATGAGGTGAAGATCCAGTAGCATCTACTGACTCTCCCTGAATTGATGTCTCACTTGTTTCTTTGATCTTCCATATCTTACCACTGTTGTTATCTTCTACTTTCTTAAAACAACTTTCAAAGTCATTCTTCAAATTTGCAACACTCTTACCAAAATCATTTCCATTCTTCTGTGTATTCATAGGAGGTGGTACTCTTCTATTGTCTGCTCTATTATACCTACAAAACTTCACTATATGACCTGGATTATTGCATTTTTAACATATAGGAGGTCTTCTTTCCTGATTAACTTGCAGCGTATAGTACTTCATAATGTGTCCAATGTTCTTACATTTTTAGCATGTAGGTTTCACTGTAGGTTATCTTTCATTGTCTTGTCTATATCCAGATTGATTAGGTTTCATGCATTCTTCTTTCTTGTGTCCATATCCATTACAATTAAAAAAATAGCAAGAAAAGGTTTTAAAAGGGGCATTACCTCTACAGTCTCTTTTCATGTGACCAAACCTGTTACATCCAAATCATCTACCTCTAAAATGTTTGATCTTCTCTCTAGGTTCTTCAATAGTAGGTTGTCAGCATTAATCTTTGCATCAGATTTCTCTACCTGATTCTTTGAGCATTCGGCTTCATTGAAGCCAATACCAATCATATCACCTTTAGGTTTCTGTTTGTCTCTCTATTCATCATTCAAATCACTGCTAGTGTGAAGTTTCTCAATGTGTTTCTTTGCTTCAACAAGTTCACCTTTTATAATCTGATTGTATCTCTCTATTTATAGATACTTGTTCTTGTAATTTTCAGCCTCATTCTTCATTTGTTCTAATGCAATGTTCAAAGTTTCTTCAATCTTCCTTTTAGAATTCATCTATAACTGAATCTCTTTATTCATGGCTTCATTCTCAAGTTTCAGAGTTTCATTTTCTTCTTCAAGTAGCTTTATCTGATCTGAATTGTCTTTTTTTGAATCTTCTTTAATCTGAACCATAAGATCCTGTCTCTGACTTCTAGAAAGTTCAAGCTGGTCTCTGAGTTTCTTTATAAATTTCTCAACTCTTTGCATGTTGAATATTAATTCTCCATTTTCTTCTTTTGCTTTGTCAAGGTCTTCAAGTGTAGCTTCAAAGTTCTCCTGTAGATTATCTTAATCCATTTTGATCTCCCTTAAGTTGTTAGACTTTCCCTCCAAGGGCCAAAAGCTCTGATACCAATTGTTAGGATTAGGTAATACTAAGAGGGGAGTGAATCAGTATTACATCACTTATTAAAACTTTTCAACCAATTAAATATTAACCATATACATGCATAAATGAATAGAACATAAGCAAATAATACACTACTCATAGCACCATATTTTGTTGTCGAGGAAACCCTAGCCAAGGGAAAACCCCGGTGGGGATGGTACCCACAAGCATGTACTAAAGTATAATGTCCCTATAAGGATACCTAGCCCTGTTAGGAGGTAAATATTGCATAGTACATTTCCTTGTAAAAGGAATAACAACCCTATTAAAGGTTCACAACACCCTGTTAGGGGCCAACTAAGCTTATAGCTCTTACAAAGTAATTCTGTTTACAAAGTGTTCTCAATCATGAACAAAACAAGCATCACTAATGCTTAGAAATTTTCTTTATAGTTCATCAATGATATATGTCATTCTCTGCTTTTTCATTCACTCATCACATCCAAAAACTATTCTTCAATTACCACTTCAATCACTTCAATCCATCACATATCTTTATCAAAAAGATCTTACATATATATCTCACAACTTTACAAAGTCGGCTCCCAATACAAATATTACAAATATTACAAAGTCGGCTCTTAATACAAATACATTTAGTAAGGAAAATATTAAATGCATATTCGGTGCTCTTACATAATCAAAGTGTAGGTTATCAACAACCATAATCCAACTCTGATTTCCTGGAGTCCATGTCATGCTCTCTCAATCTTCACTTATATCCAACTGCTTTGTATCATTGTTCCATTATTGTCTATCTATCTTCAAATATCTCTAACTTGTTGTAAACATATCATAAAAAAAATTGATCTTAGGAGGAGGTCACATATACCTCATACTATCTTCCTCTAAGCTCGCTTTCCCTAATTCATTGATCTCAATCTTCGACACCCAAAATACTTATGTACCTTTGCTTCTGTACTTAGTCAATTTCAGAGTCCTCAAAACTTAACTTTATAAGAATCGATCAGTAACCCAGATGTGTTTCCATAAATGAAAACCAAAAAATGGATCTCACCATGCAAAATAGATCACTTGTCAACATAACATTTTTTTCATGGACAAGTTAAAGCCAGAGATAAGTAAAAGATTTAAAGCTATTTTATCTAGTTGTTAAGGAGAAATCTAAGGGATAAAATTGAAGAAAATATTTAAAGCAAGATTGGCTAAGATTACAGATCATGCCAATAACAATAAAATCAAAAAGTGAGAAATGATGATATCATGTCTATAAAGAGACAATCTAATTCATTATGAACTAGGGGAGTGAATAGAGAAAGAGGATGCTAAAGAGAAACTGATGAAGAACAAATTCATACAGTCCTAATCAATCAAGCTGAGGAAAGATCTAAAGATTTCTACAGACACCAAGCAATAGAGAAGCATAGCATCACGAAGCAGAAAGAAGTGGAGCAAAGTTATTGAAAAGATACATTGATCAAAAAGGTATTATGAGCTTTAATAGATCTAAAAATATGCAAGTCTAAGTTGTATGTGTGAACAAATCATTTACTGTTTCAGTTTACCCATTGATTCAGAAAGTCTCTTAATCGAGCAGGACTTAAAAATCCTTTCTATATTGAGATGCATCCCAAGGAATATCAAAAATTTTGATCATGAAGATAGCATGAGATGCCAGATACCATTTGACAAACCAGGGTTTGGTCATAGAAGGTAGCATAGATATGTCCGATAACAAGTGACAAACTATTCTATTTAAGTCCTCTAACAAGGTCACACCTAACAGTGTGTTTTTAACCTTTAACAGGGTTGTCTCTTCACCGAGCTCACTTCAAAAGAGTGAAAAATTTTGGTTACCGATCCCAAGTGGGTTTTCCCGTAACAGGATTTCCACATTAAAAATCCATGTGTCAAATGTGTTTATGAGTCATTACTTTAGTGTTTTTCATTACACATAACTAAATCTAGATTGATCGGTATACACTAAGAAATTTACTGTAATTTGGTAAATGAAAGACTGCTAATTGGTAAGCAGTAAGAATAAGGTTTAACAGTGAACTTCGAGCAGTAGTTATTTGTTAAGATTATTTGAAGGCATTCATCTTGTAGGACTGAAGATCACTAGAGTCTTAATATTGTGGTACTAAGTTTTTGGGTTGATTTATTAGAATATTTTTTAGGCCACTTATTCACCCCCCCCCCTCTCAGTTATTCTAACAGATCTCCCCATGGAAGTACATGGTATGGACCATGATCCCATGGAAGATAATGATCATGCACCAGAAGACACAATTGAAGATTATGGTACAAATACATTGATCCATGACACATTTAGTCCAAGCGCAACTGACCGTGATGATGAAGATGACCTGGATGTTGTTCACAATGTACCTCTACTTGAGAAGGCAAACAAGCCCCTTTACCAAGGCTCCCAAATAACTCTTCTCTCTGTTGTACTTTTGTTGGTGAACTTGAAGGTTATGAATGGTTTATCCAACATAACAATGTCACATATGTTAAGGTATGTCATATATTTCATTACAGTTAACAAAGGATGAATCATGTACCATTAATATTTCTTATATTAACAACTTATACTTTTTTTTGTAGATTGATAGGCGATTTTCTATTACCATTACCAAATATCCTACCTCTCTCATACCAAGAATTATGTTCTGCTATGAAAGATATTGGAATAGAGTATCAAGTAATAGATGTTTATCCCAATGATCATATTATATATTACAAAGAACATGAATTTGCAAAAGAATTCCCTGAATGTCACACAAGTAGATATCGAATAGATCAAATAACAAAAAAAGTGCCTCACAAGGTTCTTCGTTACATCTCCATTATTCCATATCTACAACGATTATTCTAGTGCACTAGCTTGGCACGATTAATGGATTACCATGCACCTAATAGAAGTTGAGATGACATTATTTGAATACCTACGAATGGTTTGTAATTTATGCACATGGAGGAAAAGTGGCCACACTTCAAAGAAGAACCTCATAATCCCAGGCTGTCATTGGAAGAGGACGGTGTCAATCCATTTGGAGAGATGAGATCTATTTACTTGGTGTGGCCTATTTTTGTTATCAATAATAATATTCCTCCATGGATGTCAATAAAGAGGGAGCACATTATGTTGGCAATGAATGCCCTAGGTATTTTATCATTTAATAGTTATCAATGTGTACTTATAAATCTTACAGTAAAATGGTCACAATAACTATGTAATGTTGTTGTCCATTCAACTAGGTAAGTACCAACTGAAAGATATGAATATATATATTGAGCCTCTTATCGATGATTTATTAAAATTATGGAATGGTGTCACTATGTATGATGTCTCTAGACCAATAGGACAAAGACAATTTCAATTGCATGTCATGCTTGTATGGACAATACATGATGACCCCAGGCTAACATATTTTTGTGGTATTTATGTTATAGTAATTTCAAGTTGCGCATGATAATTTTAATTATATGAATTAACATATTTAATAATCCAATTATATCATTATCATGTAGGTCTTCAAACAAAGGGAAAATTTGCATGTCCAGTTTGTGTCCAAAAATGAAATCTTGTCATTCAAAAAGTTTAAGAAAGCAGGTGTTTGATGAGTATAGGCACTCCCTCCACGGGAATCATAAGTATCGGAGTACCAAAAAACCTCTTTTCAATGGGAAAGAAGAGACTACATCAAAGCCATGAAGAATGACACCTCACCTATGGAAGTTGGAATATAATAGAATTAATCATCAAGGTAATGTCGTTCCAACTAATTATTTATGTTTGGAATTTATATATTTCTATTGTATTTTGTTTATTGATTATGTAATTGATTATCGTGAAGGTTGTCAATGCATTACTAACCGCCTTCCAAAGGGACTAAAAACTTATCCCAGACAATTTAGTAGGTTTCCCTACTACGAGAAGCTACAAATTGTGCATTTGCTTGATTCTTTTCATATTGGAAAGAATATAACAGAGACATTATAGAAAATATTGGATGGAAGGCGTGACAAAGAAAAAATTGTCAAAATTTGTAGTGACATTCATGAATCCAATCATGCACTGAAAAATTGCATTCACTCAAATAGAATTGGCAAGTATATTAATGTAAGTGCTCTTCCTTGGCTATTAATGGACCAACAAAGCAATGCTATAAAAGAAGTCATAGAAAAAATTCAATTTCCCACAGAATTTGCTGCGAAGGTAAACAATCTCATATCAAAGAAAATTGAATTTGGGCCAAGGATGAAAACACATGATTGGCATACCTTTATCAAGGTAATTCATATTCTTCCGTATTTACAATATGATGTGGCAACTACGTATACTTTTTATCGTATTATGTTAGAAAATGATGAAATGATCAGTTTATAATTGTTCTAGTACATGCTACCTCTATCTTTCCCAGAGCACTTTGATAATAACGTCAAACAAGTGATATATGATCTTGGAAAATACATGAGGTAAGTAGTGATATTTTTTCAATTTTTTGTATATATTTTGATGAGCCTCTTAAATGGTCATCTTTTCAAGAGCTTTTTCTTTTCTTTTCAGTGGTTTACTTGCAAAACAGATACTTAGACTTGTGGTTTTATATGTATATTTTATATGTGTAAAGACACAAGTAGGAAAGTGGATGATAAAAGAACATGGTATATTTTCTTAAAACTGATAGATAGAAATGACGGAATGCAGTAGTTATATGCTAATGAATGATCCTATTTCCTATGCTATGTTTATGGGTAGTTTCCTTCCTGTAGCCATGTGTCTTGCAAGAGTATTAATTAGAACTTAACACTTCTTTCCTAATATTAATGATGAGAATATGTATGTATCAGAGGTTGTGTGTGCATTAATCATTTTGCAGGGATCAGTCATGGCGTATTCTAGATCAGCATCGTGATGCTGAAGAAGTCAAAGTTAGTCGTTGCTACAAAGACACCATCATGTTAAAGAAGTTGAGCAAGTAGTTGAAGTAAGTTAAGGCGTTGCTTCAAGATCTTTGCATGAGGAACAAGTCAATATAGTTTTTTTGTTAAATACAGTGTGCGGATCTAGAGCCACCACATACTATATTCTAGGAAGACTTATTCTCGATGACTGATATTTCTGTTATGAGACATTATGTATCTATAACGATCCTCATTAATGGAGTGATCTTAGATTTAGGGAGTAGTTGTATTTTTCCTTTAAATAATATGACTATTGTAACTCTTTGGAGTTAGTCAAGTTAGTTGATATTTCTGAATAGAAGCTGATATAGTGGTAATACTATTTTATTTATCCAAGTGTATTTTCTATGAATGAATAGAATTCACAAGTTGAGTTCAATTCTGTTATCTTGATTGTGTTTATGTTCACTCATCCAAGGGGGCCCACTTGGTGAGTTAATTAATTTGTTAGAGTAGAAATCATTTCCATTTTTATTAAGAAGTAAGTAGAACTCTATTGTTCCTGCAGCCACTAGTAAAAGAACTAGTAGATTGTTCCTATAGCATAGGCGGGTAGAGCAGTTCCTATCTGTGATTACTGTTTTTCTAGAGTAAGCGCATTTACTTGAGTTAGCATAGATTTTCTTAAGCTTAATGCATTTCAAATACATAGGATTAACCATGAGGATCGAGAGTTTTAAGCATATACTTTGCATATGTCATTCCAAGTTTACATCCCTGGTTGATAATTAAATGAGACTAAATGATCTAATTAGCAACCATTTAGGGTATCCAATCTTGAAATAAGCAGTCCAATGCTATGGGTATCTAAGATAATTGTTTATCCAAGCATATTTTTTATTATTTTGTAAAGTTTCGTATTTATATATTTTTGTGTCTTGAATATCTTGTAGGTGGTTTTCATCTAAAGAAATCCATAAAGAAGATATAAAATATTGGAAGAGAAAAATTCCTCATCTAATATGTGAAATGAAAAAGTGTTTACCTTCAAATTTTTCAATCCACAAGAGCACTACCTCATACACCAAGTTGAGGAGATTGAAGTGTGTGGACCTATACACACTAGGTCAATGTGGATGGTTGAGAGGCACTTGAAATCTTTGAAAGAGTTGGTTTGACAAAGAGCACATCCTGAGGGTTCTATTGTGGAGGAATATATGGTATAGCAGACTATGGTGTACATTGTTGAATATCTTCCTAAGTTTGAAACAAATATCCATCTAGATCACATTTGAGATCCTAGCCCCATTAACAAATTTGAAGGGCAGTACTTGATGGGGAAAGGTAGATTGAGGAAACTGAGAAGTAATAAAATATAATATGTAATTGTTGTTAATTGATTCTTAATATTTGAAATAAATTGATTGTAATTCATCTAATTTTTTTTGCACAGTTGGTCTAGAGTGGGATGCACTACATTTGTATATTGCAAGAAATCTTGATCAGATGACGGTATGGATTGAACGATGCCAACACTCTGGTCGTAGATTAACATGGGAAGGTGTGCCTTCATTGGTTAAAGAAGCTCTTAGTAATGGATGTTCTGTTATTACACAAAGGAAAATAGATTTAGCATATGGTTTAGTAGATTTCTAAGTGCGTATAAATTTATTAATCACCCGTATGTTTATCAACTCACGTTGCAATAATTTTAACAGGTTTTTAACATATTATTGCAGGTCAAAAACCACAAGGCTATGTTTTGCAATGTTCATAATTTTTGCATAAAAAATTTTGATGACATGAAAAAAACTTGTGATTTTGGGATAACTGTAGTCTTTCAAGTGACTAATATTTCATCTAGAAATGACTTACATCCTCGAGAGCCTCAAAATTGATACTATGGCATTTTGGAAGATATACTTGAGTGTCACTTTATATCCTTCAAATTAGTTCTCTTCATTGTCAAATGGTACAAGCTATGAATTAATCAAAATGATCTCGATAGAACTGTTATTGAACATGATAGTGGATTTACAATGGTAAATAGAAGGTCATTTGAGCCATTTGGGGATGAGCCCTATGTGCTTCCAATCCAATGTGAGAAGCTATTTTACGTAGATGTTCCACATAAACTCGGTTGGTCATTTGTTGTTAGACATGATCCGAGAGGAAGGCAAATAAAGTATAATGCAATGGAAGAAGAAGATACCAAAGAAGTAGAAGATGACATAGATGATGATCACGATCAGAAATTACTCAATGAAGTTCCCGACGCAAATTTCCATGAAGAAGAACAGGAAGATGATGATGACGATGATGATGATGATGATGTATTTTAGAGTTGTGTGATCATTACTTTATCTATTTAATATTGATTTCTTGATAGAAATATATTTGACTTATAAGGTTACATAGTTTATTCATTATGTATAAGTGATGTACCTTTTAATGTTTTTAATTCATAAGTGATGCTTATGATGGATGTGAATATGATGACTGCATAATGTTCATGTTGTCTACTATGTATTTTTTAGTTTATGTATCATGATATTTTTAGCTAGCATAGGATAATTGAATTACATATGTAGGCACCGAACCCCTTTCTGTGGGAGCATCCCACACAATCTCTTTCACTGATAGTTATAAGTGAATACACCCTATAGAGATAGTTTATTTAATACAATTATCAATAGTAAGATTAATGTCATGTAAGATATCTCTCCCATTTGCAACATATCTCTCCCATTTGCAAAATATTTCTCTCATTACCAGCTATCTATCTCATTTGATGGAGTGCAGGTAACAACAAATATGTATTTTTCATATGTGTCATCCACAAGTGAGGTAAGTATAGGAATAGAAGCCGAAAGTGAGATATGTAGTGGGTCTAAAATAGGGAGATCAACTAGAGGTCAAAATACTAGAAGGAAATTTAATAAACACATGAAATTTTTCCTTGCTCAAGGAGGTTCATGTACTTATGATGATGAGACCAAATGTGACATTGGGGTACCCTTGAGGTACCAACATCTATAGAAAAAATGGGTACCTTAGGAACTTCCTCTAATAAACACTAATTTTTGTGTTAACGATAGGATATATCGCATAGCACCATCTTCATTACATGGTTTGGGCCTTCTCTCCATGGATGGCATAAAGGTCTCTTACAACAAAGTTTCTGAATTGATGGAGTATTTTGGTCCTTGTTATGATTACAAAATTTGGATGCATATTGTTAGATATAAAAAAGTATTGTAACAATTATAATAAAATGTTTTAATTTAACCCTTTTATTTGTGATTGCAGATGACCCCCCTTTGCATCAGCATAGGACTAGGCATACATCGAGAGTACGAGCTGAGGGTGGAAGAACTAATGCGGGGGGAAATGATGATGACACCGATGATGTTATTAGAAAATACATAGACCAAAAAAACAAGAGAAAAAAAAATTAATTTAATCTACCTTATTTGATAATGACTGAATTTAATGTGTCAATGAATATTATTATGTGGTAATGAATATTCATGGATTTTATAAAGTGTTAATGAATATTGATGAATGTAAATGAATATTGATGAATGTTTATGAATATTGATGAATATTATGTGTTAATGAATGTTATGTGATAATGAATGGATGTTACATTTTATTAATGAATGAATGAATTGTTAGATGTTAACAGGGAATTTAGAGTGATGTTAGGGGGTGTGGGGCCAAATGACCTTCCACCTTCACATGTTTGGCCCTGTTTAGTAGAGTATTCTAAACTATTCTCGAAACAAATTGAAGCTCAATTAGGTTGTTTCTTATCTAGGGTCCCAAATGTACCTAATAAGTTATCCAGAAAATCTCAATCACTCTCTCTTAGATACCAAACTAATCATAACAGTCACTGGCACCAAAATGGTAACAAACCCTCTGTTACGATAATCAAGCCTAGTAGTCCCCATGACTTCATGACTTCACTATCTATCCCTCATAGGCCATGTTTCCATCATTGGCATTACAGTAGATGTTTATCTTTATTGTATTGGGCCCACAATTGGCCTCAAATTTGTTTGTAAATTGACTTCAAATTTTTTGTTATGTCCTCACTGTTACCCATGTTTCATTCTACATCCTTAGTTATGTTAAATTGATAATATTAGTTTGTATCAAAGTTTCACGATCAGGCCTTTTACACCTGGACTCTAATTTAAGGTCTAACCATAAATGTTTCCTAAAACTTCATTTATTTATCCAAAAACACCAGCATTAAGTTTTTAATGCTTAATATTTTTTACCAAACTACAACTCCATAATGCATTGGCACCTTAACTATTGAATCATCTAGATTTGAAGTTTTCTCATTTAGAGTAATTTTTGTCTCTACGTCTTGGGCACACACCGTGTTGGTCACTCCCATTAATTTTTTAATTTGAATTTTCATAGCTAGAGATACATCCTAATATGCTTGTACACCTATGTCAAAGTTTGACACTGCTCCTAATTTTGTATCTTCTGAAATCAGAACTATAAGTTTTGATGAGCTTGTGCAATCGTCATCTTCAAATTCTTTGCATTTTAGGAAGATTATAATTTTCAGTAGGGGTTATAATTTTTTTTTGCATTTTCTTACATTAAGATGATTTTGGATAATTTATTTTCTTCCTAATTTTCATTTTTTTCCCTTAACAAAATTGTAATAATGTGTATTTGAAAGTTTCTTTGCATTTGTGTAAATATATTGTAAAATGACAGTAGCAATGGGTTCCCTTCAATTTTAGCATGTATTTTAATTTGTATATGTGTTTGTGTCTTGCAAGGAGAATTCATAGAGAAAGATAGAGGTTACAAAAAATGTACCACAGACGTGTTTGTCATTGCCTTGCCAAGATTTATTTATGTTGAACTTCTATTAACTATAGAATTTTTGTGTATTTTATTGGACCATTGTAACTCCAATAAAAAAGTACATATCAGAATTTTATTTGAGATAAAATACAACATACTTGCACTAATATCACTTTGGCTATTTCTGGATCTTATGTGAAAAGACGAGATCTGATCCTGGTACTTTTTTTTTCTTTGAAACTATTCCATTCTTCCAATGTAAGATACGAATGAGCTATGTCTGTTACCTTTCCTACTTGTTCCTATCATATTCAAGTGTGTATCTCTCACTATCTTTTGGTCACTCCCAACACTAGATTATTTCATGTGTTAGCCATTGTTGTCAAGGGCTCTTAGCTTCCAAGGTACCTGAGCTTGTGAATTAGGTTCTTGAAAACTATAAGTTGGGGAGAAGGTCACCCAATCTTCTATCAAGAGTGAACATGACTTCTTTCTTAGTGGCTATCTTAGTTTTTGCAATAACATTCGTTAATAGTGCTTCTGCAAGCCATGACTATGGGGAGGCTTTGAGCAAAATCTTACTTTTTTATGAAGCTCGGGGATCTGGAAAGCTTCCCATTACCTAGAGAGCTACCTGAAGAGATGATTCTAGACTTAGAGATGGATTAGCTAATGGGTTTAGTAATATCACTTAGCCTTAGTTTAATGTTTCTCCACTTTCCAAACTAGCAATTGTGACGTAAAAAAAAATTTGTGATTTTTGTATACACCAATTTTAATGCTAGTGAGATGATTGGAAAATCAATATGACTTATACGATTTGCTCATTTAAATGAATTATGAATTATATAGGTTATTAATTTAAATGCATGCAATGTGAGAAGTTTGATTTGGTTGGAGGATACTATGATGCAGGTGACAATGTGAAATTTGGACTTCCAATGGCACACACTATCACCATGCTCTCATAGAGTATGATAAAGTATGGAAAAAATGGCTAAAAATGGAGAGTTGGGGTATTCCATGGAGGCCATCCAATGGGGCACCGATTATCTCTTAAAATATTATCACGAGCCAAATGTACTATATGGAAAGGTGAGTATTCTTTTTCTTTTTAGTTTTGTGAGATATGGATCAAGTGGAGGAAGAAAAAGCTTAAATTTGAGTGATCTAATAACAATGTGGTTTTACTCTAGTCTTAAAGGGGTGATTGCATTATAGACCGTAACTATTAGCAAAGGCCAGAAGATATGAAAACCTCTAAACAAGCATACAAGATTGATACTAACAATCCTTGATCAGATCTTGCAGGATAAATAGTTGTTGCTATGGCTACTGCCTCTATAATTTTCAAGGAATCCAATCCTGTTTACTCTAATGAGATTCTCAATAATGCCAAATAGGTTTATTTGGATTCAAAGAAATTGATATTCTTCTCCTTGATTATTTTAAAAAAAATTTATTTCATTCTGCAATCTAATGTTTTCTTCAATTTTTTTGACTATCTTACAGCTCTTTGAATTTGTTGACAAATACAAGGGAAAGTATGATAGTAGCATTACTAATGTTTGAAAGCTTTATGGATCAATCAGTGGATATAATGTAAGTTCTCATCTATGTTACCTTTTCTATACAAATCCAAATTCTTGTGAATGTTGTGCTTAAAGAATGACAATTTTTTGTTGTACACACTAAATATTTTTTGTAGGACGAATTATTGTGGGTAGTTGCATGGCTTCATAGAGCAACTAGGGATCAAAACTACCTCAATTACTTGACTGATAATGAAAATTTCCATGGTTGGAACAAGATGGAGCATGACTGAGTTCTCTTGAGATGTTAAATATGCAAGGGTCCAAGTGCTTGCATCCATGGTCAGTAAGGGTGAAATCCATTAAAATTCTTCAATATGTAGTAGTAATTAGAAGATTATACTTGTCATGTGATTTTGATGAACTAAAAATTCAATACCTAATGACAAAATGCATGAAGAAAAATGGCTTAACATGGTTCCTTTTCTTTTTAGTAGTCAACTGTAGATTCATCCTGCAATTAATATCATAAATTTTTTGGGGATGTGGTAGTTCCTATTGCAAGGTAATGGTGGGGAAAAAGAGGTTGTGTTGTAAAAATACCAAGAAAAGCCTAAGTTTTTTGCATGTTCTTGTCTTCACAATGTAGAACGAACACCCGATATGAGATACATTAATAAATGTCTTTTAAAAATACATTTTTTTCTATTCATATTTATTTACTAAAGATGGTTGTGAACTATGTCATTTTTCTCCTTTATCAGGTGGGCTCCTATATTGGTAGAAATGGAACAACATGCATTTTGTGACAAGTGGAACAACATGCATTTTGTGAAAAGTGTAACAACATGCATTTTTACCTCAAGAGGCACACCCAAGGGTTATTTAGTATGTTTAAGTGATTGGTGAGAGTTTCCTAGATCAATTGGTTGATCATGATTTCTCCAGTCAATTTTTTTATTATCCAGATTTGGTGAGAGTTGCTTGCATTCATGTAGCATATTTTTTAAGACAAAAAAATAGGAACTTTAGTAATAAAGTAGGCAAGGTGCATAAATAGGACTTTGAGTGGTTTTTCAACCCTGTATGGACCAAGCAAAAAACTATTTCTGTTGAATTCTTGATGTTTTGGGATTTTTTTGATTTTGATCTTTTTTTAATGGAAATCCTTAGCTGGTAAATTTTGATCCCAGCTACTTCATAGACAACTAATATTTGATCTTAGACTTAGACAACTATTTGATGTCTTCCCTTGTAAGAAGTTTGATAAATGTAGTGACCTTGAAGTGTTATTCTACAATGCTATCATTGTTTCTTGCATTCTCGCATGGAGTTTTTCATATCCTTACTATGTTTCAACATTTATCAACTTTCAATAATATTTCATAGTTTTTATCCATGTCTAATGCTTCTCTTAGGATTTGATGGAGTTTAAATAGATAGAATAGTTGTCTTTTCTCTTTTCACTTAGGCTTTGCTGCCATTGAACTATTGATGGAAAAACTTGAAATCATGTTTAATGGAAAGTACTAATTATAATGAAATATTTGGCCTATTGTGATAAAATATTTCACATTATTTTGAGCTAAATATCTTTGACTTTTTATTATCACATATTTTTTTAAACAAGAAAGTCGAATGCTTTAAATAACCAAAATGATGGTTTTCTTGATGTATGTCAAGAGTCCTACTAGCTTGTAAGGTTTCTAACCATTCGTTTGTCTTTGATGTTTACAACTTGGTACTTTGCTAAATATTTCTCGTGTGCCCGCCTACAAAAAATTTTCTTTGTAGTGCTTAACTGAGGTATGTATCCTTGCATTTATATAGTATATTCTATTTACTTGTTTGTTGATTGTATCATGACCAACTTTACTATAGCAGTAAGGTTATTTTTTTTATTTGTTCTCCTTCCATGTCTAATTGGTAGTTTTCTATTCAGGTTGCAACACTCAATTTTGGGGACTTCTATGATACACAATTTGTGAAGCTTTGTACAATCTTCATGGTGCAATTGCACGTATTGTGAATGAAATTTACACAGTTTGTAATTTTTGGTGGGTTTTATTTCTCTTCTTGTAAATATAAGAAAATTGTAACTCATTCATGTTTGACTGAAGATTAGGTTCACCTTGTAAATTCCATAGTTGAAATATGATTCAAGATCAACTAAATTGTAGCATATTTTTTGTACAACATGTTAGAATAACTGAGAGGGGGGTGAATCAGTGGCCTCAAAAATTAATCCAATAATCCAACCAAAACTTGTATCACATATAAAATAAATTTAGTTATCTTCAGTCCTACAAGATGTATGCCTTATGCAATTCTAGCATATATATACTGCTCGTTGAATATATTGTTTATCCTTTTATAAGCTTTACCGAATAGCAACAATTAAACTTAGTGTTTACCGACCAATCCTATTTTAGTAATGTGTAAAGAAAAACATCAAAGAAATGAGCCATATACACATTTGACACATGGATTTTTAACATGGAAACCTTGTTAAGGGAAAAACCACTTGGGACCAGTAACCCAAAATTTTCACTCTTCTAAAGTGAGCTCGGTGAAGAGCCAACCCTGTTAAAGGTTACAAACACATTGTTAAGTATGACCTTGTTAGAGGATTCAAAACTACTAGTTTGTCATTTGACCTAGCATTCACTATGCTGTCAACATGAGAAACCTTTTGATACTCTTGAGTATCTCAATACATTAAGGACTATTAAATCCCACTCAGTTAAGAGATTTTTTGAATCAATGGTTAAACTGAAATAGTAAATGATTTGTTCAATAATAAAAATTAACTTGCAGATTTTTAGATCTATTGTTAGTCCATAATACCTCGCTAATCAATGTTCTCTTCATTTCATTTTCTCCCCTTATTTCTTCTTTCTTCTCGGTGAATGTTGTTGCTTCTCTGTTGCTCGGTGTCTGCAGAATTCTCGGCTCTGTCCTCCAGCCTGTATGATTAGATCTGCATGAAGACTTCTATCTTCACCAGAATTATATTTAGCATTCCTCTTTTCATAATGAATTACTTGTCTCTTTATATAGACATTATTTCACCATTCAATCTCCTTTTCTTTCTTGTTCTTGACATAGATAGATTTCTTGATCCACAAATCTCATCATGCATTGCTTTAATCTTTAAAGATTTGCTTTAGATTTATTCCACAAATATCTCCTTGTTTTATGTGCTTTAAATCTCCTTCTTATCCTTAGTTTATCTGATCAATGCAAATAAAGAAATCGATCAGTTAACTCTAAATATAGCTCCTATCAGCTAAGTGTTTTGTCGTTTCCTAACTTCAGTTAATTTTGGTGATTGATCTTTAGTTAGCTCAGTCATTGACTCCAGTTGTCCTCGGGCATAAATTTAGTTCTTCTTGGTGACCACTTCATTTATGCTTGATGTTTTGGTGCTCGGTATACACTATGACTGCTCGGGGTTCTCTATCTGTCGGTGTGCACTTTCCATCGGTGTTTACTATCACTCGGTGTACACTGGCTTTTTATGTTTACCGGTAACATAAACTTTATCTCTTTAGTTTCTTGAAGTCTATGACAATATGTATATGGCCAATTAGATTATATCAATTTGACATCAATGACAATACAAAACATTAACTGATTTAATGTCTTTCATTTACTTTCTTCAGCTCGGTGATCATCAACTTATCATCTTCAAACATTCAATTAGTTATAGTCCATCAATCTCTCCCTTTGGAATTAATGGAAACATACTATCAATACAATATGAAATATTACATATCATACCAAACTTATTGTTATATAACCAATTCAAATATCTGACTCTCGATAAGCTCTTTAGCTTTGATTTGAATCTTGCAGAGTTCTTTTCCTTTCTTCATTCCCTTCACTAGATAGATGTAGCAATTCTAATTCTGTCTCTCCATTTCTTGTAGAATCTCTTCTCCCTTTATTGGATAGATATGCAATGATAAATTTTCTCTAATTATCTCCCTTAGATGGACGGTTACTTCTTTCTTTGAATATTTTCTGTCCCTTTGAATGATGTTCTTCTCTTTGATATCTCTCTCCCACTGGATGTACTTTTTCTTGATGGATATTTCATATAGATATATTTCTCTCCCTTTGACAGCAATGTCAAACAAAAATATATCATTGAATATATTCCTCTTTATTCTGTCCATCAGCAATATAGCTCTGTAGTAGCCAACAATATCTCTGGTGTTTGGTTTAGATAAGTAGCTTTTTGTACTAATGTGTCATTTCAGTCCATATCTTTGCTTGCATCAACATGATTGATCTTCTAATATTGTGTTGGCTGATGCATCCTTCAAGTCAGCTTACTGACTAGTAGACAAGGGTCGGACCCCTAGTCTCTTCCTCAGTTACTCAAATGTATCTTTTGGAAATGGCTTTGTGAATATGTCTTCTAATCATTCTTTGGATTGTACATATTCCAATATCACCTCTTTTTCTTGTACTTGTTCCCTCAAGTAATGATACTTGATAGCTATATGCTTTGTCTTAGCATGCATTACAGGGTTCTTTGAGATGTTGAGAGCACTTGTATTATCACAATATATAATCATTGGATCAAGGATTTCCATACTCATACCTTTTAGGAATTGCTTGATCCATGCAATGTTAGAGCAATTTGTAGCAGCAACCACATATTCTGCTTTTGCAGTTGGTTGAGATATGCATCCTTGATTTTTACTTATTCATGTGACAAGTCTTTCACCCATAAAGAATGCTCATCTTGTTGTGCTCTTTCTATCATCTATGTTTCTAGATCAATCAGCATCGGTATAAACTTGAAGCTAAAATTTACCTTCTTTATTATTCCACAAACCATATTCTTTGGTATTCTTCAGATATCTCAAAATTCTTTTAACAGCAGTCATGTGTGATTCCTTGGGATTAGCAGAGAATTTTGCAACTATACCAATTGCATGTGTTATATCTAGTCTAGTATGTACAATATACATTAGTTTTCCAATCATAGATCTATATAAGGTCTAATTTACCTTGGTTGTCTTATCTTCCTTTGTCAATTTGCATCTAGTTGCCATAGGTGTTCCAACTGGTTTGGAGTCCTCCATTTTGAATATCTTCAAAACTTCTTTGATGTATTTGGATTGTGTGATGTAAATGCCTACATCCTATTTTAGAATCTGTAGACCAAGAAAAAATTTGATCTCCCCAAACATTGACATCTCAAATTATTTTCTCATTTCATCAGAAAATGATTTGCATAACATATCATTACCTCCAAATATGATATCATCAACAAATATCTCAGTAATCAAGATCTTATCATCAGTATCTCCTTTCAAATATAGATTATTGTTATCACTTGTTCTTATGAATCCAATACTAATGAGATAAGAGTGAAGTCTTTCATACCATGCACTCAGTTCTTGTTTCAATCCATACAAGGCTTTGTGTAACTTCTACAAACCATGTTCCTCTTGTTAGGATCAACAAACCCTTCAGGTTGTTCAATGTATACCTCCTCTTCTAGTATTCCATTCAGAAATGCAAATTTTACATCCATTTGGTATACTTTGAATCCTTTGAAAGCAGCATAAGCAAGTAGAATTCTTACTCCTTCTAGTCTAGCAACAGGTGAAAATTTTCCTCCATAGTCAATGCCTTCTTCTTGTGCATACCCTTTGCATACCAGTCCTGCTTTGTTCCTTGTGACTTCTCCATTCTCATTTTGTTTGTTTATGAATATCCATTTGGTACCAATTGACATTTTTGGCACTCATTCTAGGTACTAAAGTCCATATTTTGTTCTTCTCAATCTTTTCAATTTCTTCATTCATTGCACTAACCCATTCTTGATTCTCAAGTGCAGTATTAACATATTTAGGCTCAAAATCACAAATCAAACATCTAGTGTTCAATGACTTACTTCTTGTTCTCATTCCATCTCTTTTGTCTCCAATGATTTGGTTCTATGGATGGTGTCTTCTGACATGCTTTTCAAGTACATGTTTAGAACTTTTTTCATCATTCTGATCATAATCTTGACCTTCATTTTGATCTTCATCATCGCTCAGTTCACCATTGCAAGCATTTTCCTGATTTTTGGTGTGTGCAGCCTGTTGCTTGGTTGTATTGTTTTGTCGCTTGGTAGCGATACACTGTTAATCAGGAAGAGTGTTAGGTTCTTCATTATAGACAAATCTATTGTAATCTTTTGGTTCCTTTCTACTTTTGTCGTCATTTTTTTCAGAAAATTCATCCACTTTGACATTTTCACTTTCAATGATTTTGTTAAAGGATTTGTTAAGACATTTATAAGCCTTTCTTTTGGCAGGACATCCTAAAAATATTCCTTCATCACTTTTGGAGTCAATCTTTCCATTTCTATCATCTTTCAAAATATAACATTGACTTCCAAAAATTCTAAAGTAACTCACATTTGGTGTGTATCCATACCATAGCTCACAGTGTGTCTTATTGGTTTCCTTCTTCAATTGAACTCGGTTTAATGTATAGACAATAGTACTTAAAGCTTCTCTCTAGAATTTTTATGTGATGCCTTTTTCAATCATTAGTGTTCGGGCACAATCAACAATTGATCTATTTCTTCTTTTAGCAATCCCATTTTTTAGTGGTGTTCTCGGTGCAGAAACCTATCTTGTAATTCCATGCTCATTAAAAAATTTAGTGAATTCATCTGAAATAAATTCTCTTCCTCTATCTGATCTTAGACATTTTAGTTCTTTTCCACTTTGTTTTTCAACTATAGCTTTATACCATTTGAACATCTTAAATTCTTCAAATTTCTCTTTTAAGAACATAACAGTCATCAATCTAGAATAATCATCAACAAATAGAATGAAGTATCTATCACCCAAATAGCTCTTTGTTCTCATTGGTCCACATAGGTCAGTATGGACTAATTCCAGAATAGCATTAGATGTGTAGGTTTTTCTCTTGAAACTATACTTTGTCATTTTTCCTTTTTGAAAATTCTTACACATGACATGGTTGGGCGTTGACATGCTCGGTAAGCCTCTTACTTTTATTTTCTTGCTTATCCTAACCATGTTTTCAAAATTCACATGATATAACCTTTTATGCCACAACCATATGTCTTCATTTCTAGCCAATAAACAAGTGGTCTCAATCCTATCAAGATAGAATAGGTTACCTTTTGTTTGTTCACCAGTACCGATCAACCTTCCTGATTCATTACAGATCTTTTCCTTTTTGTTCTTAAATGCAACTCGGTGACTTGTGTTGTTCATCTGTAAAACACTCAATAGATTATAGTTAAGTCCTTTCACCCAATATGCATTTTCACATCTGATCAGATTATTCAACATGATAGTTCCTTTACCTTCAACTGGACAAGGTGAGTCATTACCCATTCTTACTGATCCACCATTGTAATATTCAAAATTTTCAAACTTTTCCTTATCTCTAGTCATGTGGTGAGTATAGCCACTATCAATAATCCAGACAAAATTTTTACTAACCTTAGATATCAGTGTAGTTTCAACATACCTTTCTTCTTCATCTAAATCATCCTTCATAGAAACAAATACTCAATATCTTCATCAAATTTGGTGTCAGTATTCTCAACTTTGTTCTCAACCAGGTAACAAGCCTTCTTGCCTTTGTCCTTGTAGTCTTAGTTATCTCTTTTGTTAGATTGTTAGTTGCTTCAATAAACTCGGTCATCACTTTTGTCAAACTTCTTTTCATAAGATCTGTCATTATTTCTTTCATCCTTTCTTTTGTTAGGGCATCTAGCAGCAAATTGTCAAATTTCTTTGCAATTAAAACATACCAATGATAATTTACCTTTGTATCTACCTTTTCCTCTTTGAAATATTCTACCCATTAGTGCTTCAATTTCATCAAGTTCTTGTTTATCACTATCACTTTCACTATTATTTCTCATAGTGTGTTTATGACTTGATTTACTTTTTTTCATAGAAGATTTGAATTCAGACTCAATAGTTGGTATGACACTTTTGTCAAAGTTACTCATCTCAAATGAAATAAGTCTACCAATCAAACTAGCTAGACTAACATTGGTATTTGCTACTGCTCTCATTTCTTGAATTACAGATACTCTAATAGCATAAACAGACACTAAGGTTCTCAGAATTTTACTTACCACTGTTTCTTCTTCAAGTACACCTCCTACTCCTCAAATAGCATTAACAACTTCCTTGATTCTGCTACTGTACTGAGTGATGTTTTCTCCTTCTTTCATTCTTAGGTTACATCAAACTTTCCTCTTAGGCTTTCAACTTTAGCTCTCAGCACATTTTTATCTCCTCCATGTACTAGCTTGAGTGTGTCCCACATTTTCTTTGAAGTGGTGCATGATTTGACATCTTCAAATTCAGCATCAAATAGTGAAGAAGCAATTTCTATCATCATAGAGTTATTTTCATGTTTGTCTGTCAATTGATCAATAGTTAGAGGTCCTGTCAGTACAACATATTCAATATCCAAGTATTGAGTGACATCATTTCCAATACCTAATAGGTGGAGTCTTATCCTACTTTTCCATGATGCAAATTTTTCTTTGTTCAACTTAGGCACATCCCTTTTACTCATCTTGTGATCTTTATCCCGAGTCTTTAAACTCTCTTATAAGCACACTAGCTCTGATACCAATTGTTATAATAACTGAGAGGGGGGGTGAATCAGTGGCCTCAAAAATTAATCCAATAATCCAACCAAAACTTGTATCACATATAAAATACCTTTGGTTATCTTCATTCCTATAATATGTATGCCTTATGCCATTCTAGCAAATATATACTTCTCGGTGAATATACGGTTTATCCTTTTCTAAGATTTACTGAATAACAGCAATTAAACTTAGTGTTTACCGACCAATGCTGTTTTAGTAATTTGTAAAGCAAAACATCAAAGCAATGAACAATATACATATTTGACACATGGTTTTTTTAACGTGGAAACCTTGTTAAGGGAAAAAACACTTGAGACCGATAACCCAAAATTTTCACTCTTCTGAAGTGAGCTCGATGAAGAGCCAACCCTGTTAAAGGTTACAAACACACTGTTAAGTGTGACCTTGTTAGAGGATTCAAAACTAATAGTTTGTCATTTGACATGGCATTCACTATGTTGTCAACATGAGAAACCTTTTGATACTCTTGAGTGTCTCAATACACTAAGGACTTTTAAATCCCACTCGGTTAAGAGATTTTCTGAATCAATGGTTAAAATGAAACATTAAATAATCTGTTCAATAATACAACTTAACTTCCAGATTTTTCAGATCTATTGTTAGTCCATAATACCTCTCTAATCAATGTTCTCTTTAATTCATTTTATCCCCTTCTTTCTTCTTTCTGCTCGGTGAATGTTGTTGCTTCTCTGTTGCTTGGTGTCTGCAGAATTCTTGGCTCTATCCTTTAGCCTGTATGATCAGATCTACATGAAGGCTTCTATCTTCACCAGAATTATATTCAGCATTCCTCTTTTCATAATGAACTACTTGTCTCTTTATATAGACATGATTTCACCATTCAATATCCTTGTCTTTCTTGTTCTTGACGTAGATAGCTTTCTTGATCCGCAAATCTCACCATGCATTGCTTTAATATTTAAAGATTTGTTTTAGACTTATTCCACAAATCTCTCCTTTTTTTCTATGCTTTAAATCTCCTTCTTATCCTTAGTTTATCTGATCTTTGGAAATAAAGCAATCATTTAGTTAACTCTAAATATAGCTCCTTCTAGCTAAGTGTTTTGTCATTTCCTAACTTTAGTTGATTTCGGTGATTGATCTTCAGTTAGCTTAGTCATTGACTCCAGTTGTCCTCGGGAATCACTTCAATTATGCTCGATGACCACTTTAGTTATGCTCGGTGTTGCAGTGCTCGGTATACACTATGACTGCTCGGGGTTCTCTGTCCGTCGATGTGCACTGTTCGTCGGTGTTTACTGTCACTTGGTGTACGTTGGATTTTTATGTTTACCAATAACATAAAATTTATCTCTTTGGTTTCTTCAATTCTATGACAATATGTATATGACCAATCACATTATATCAAGTTGACATCAATGACAATACAATACATTAACTGATTCAATGTCTTGCATTTACTTTCTACAGCTTAGTGATCATCAACTTATCATCTTCAAACATTCAATCAGTTATAGTTCATCACAACATAATGATTTTAGTGTTTTATTGCCTCTTTTTTAAAGCATTGCACTATATTCCATAGTTGGAAAATCTCATTGTCAGGTCCAACAGAAAATAGAATATTTTCAATTTGAAGGGTGTAGTTGTAAGTATCTTTTCGTGTTGAATTAAATGTCAATGTTCTAAAAGAAGCTAAGTAGGTTCAGCCAGATGGAGAAACAAAATTTATTAGTATTCCTCTTTCCAAGAGGGCATTTAAGATCACGGGTTTTGATTGTGTCCATACTTTTTCTATTTGGTACACCATGAAGAAATTGGATTTTGATATATGATAAATGCAAACCTATTTAATTTCCATAAACTAGTTATGGATATGAAACTGATGTAATAGTTGAAGAAGCTAAAATTAAGGTAATATATGGACATAGGTCACTATTATATTACTATCCATATATTGCTTTCTCAATGAGATCATATGTATGAGTGTCTCATATGTTTGAAAGTGGATTGAAAGTGCACAATCATATATGGCCATAGTTCAGTATTATATTATTATCCATATATTATTGTCCACTCACTATCCACTTTCAAACATATGGACATATTTGAAAGTGGATAGTGAGTGGACAGTAATATATGGACATAGTTCACTAAAATATTACTGTCCATATATTACTATCCACTCGCTATCCACTTTCAAACATATGGACATGCTTGAAAGTGGATAGTGAGTGGATAGTAATATATGGACTTACTCCAAAATCCTTAGTTCTATTTTGAAGGTGTCTTCACAATTTTATTCTTGTTCTAACATAAGGAACAATACCTTTACACCTTGTAGGAACTCACTACTATTTATCATGTATGAAAGTGGATAGTGAGTGGACAGTAATATATACTATTATATTACTGTCCACTCACTATCCACTTTCAAACTGACCAAGATTGGTTGTAGGGGTTGTTCCAACACTACAAATTTGACAATTTATTGGAGACAATTTTTCATATCACATAATGCACATAAGAAAGAAAGCTTTGGAATCTCAAAATATATGATGGGTTCTTCATTCCTATTAACTTCAAGGTAATTCACATTAAAAATTACTCCAAAACCCTTAGTTTTCTTTTGAAGGTGTCTTCAAAATTTGATTCTTGTTCTAACATAAGGAACAATACCTTGAGCATTCAGTTGGGATGCCTATAGCAATAAAACTGCAAACATGTCCCTATGAACCCATTGCAAGTTCCTACAAGGTGTAAAGGTATTGTTCCTTATGTTAGAACAAGAATAGTGAGTGGATAGTAATATATGGACATAGTTCACTATTATATTATTGTCCTCCACTCACTATCCACTTTCAAACTGACCAAGATTGGTTGTAGGGGTTGTTACAACACTACAAATTTGACAATTTATTGGAGACAATTTTTCATATCACATAATGCACATAAGCAAGAAAGTTTGAAGTAATTTAATACAATCACTACCACATCTATGCATTGATGAGAATCAATGATCAAATTTTTTAGATTTTGAGTGATGACATGTAACTGATTGAATGTTTGACAATGTTAAGTTGAAGATAATGCGAGGCATTAAATCAGTTAATGTATTGTATTGTCATTGATGTCAACTTGATATCATCTATACGGTCATGTACATAATTCCAAATAATTTAGAAAACCAAAGGAACAAAGTTTATGCTTTCAGCAATGCATAAAAGTCAAGTATTCACTAAGTGACAAACAACACCGACAAAGTGCACACCGACGGATAGAGAATTGAAGAACAGTCATAGTAAACCTGACCAATAGAAGTATAGTGTTTCCCAATGAAGAAAAACCATAGGATACTCGATGAGGAAAGTTAGAAGGTTTCCTAACAAGCTAAAGATAGTGTTTCCCGACGAGTATAATTCTAATGATGCCTGACAGATGGAGATCATGAAGCTAACTGGAGTCTCACTGCTGGAACTATCAGTTGTCACCGACAACTAACTACAATGGTGACCGACGGAACAGAGAGTTTAGAAAATGACAAAATATCTAGTTGGCAGAGCTAAAAATAGACTTAACTGGTTGTCTAATTTGTTTTATTCGACCAGAGATAAGTGATTGATTTAAAGATGATTTGTATAGTTGGTAAGAAGATATCTACAAGACAAATCAGAATTTATGCTTTAAATCTAATTGGCTGTATTTTTTTTCATGCCAAGAATCAAGAATCAAGAAACAATGAATATTATGTCTATATAAGAGACAAGCTTAATTCATTTATGAATGGGATTAAGGGGAGTAAATAAAAAGAGGATGCTGAAGAGAAACTAATGAAGAACAACTTCATGCAGTCCTGATCAAACAAGCTAAAGGAAGAGCTAAAGAATTCTGCAGAAACTGACAAACAGTGAGCACAGCATCACAAAGCAGAAAGTATGGAGCACAAGGATTAATTGATACATTGGTCAGAGAGGTAATGTACTTAAATAGATCTGAAAATCTGCAATTCAAAGTTGCAATATGAACAGGTCATAGTGTTTCAGTTTAACCATTGAAACGTCAAGTCTCTTAACCGAGCAGGACTTAACAGTCTTCTATATATTGAGGTACATCTCAAGGAGTGCCAAAAAGGTTGATTCATGAAAGTAGCATTGGACTTGCTCAATACCTATTGACAGTCTAAGAAGGAGGCTAATTCAAGGATGGTAGCAATAGATGCCCGATACTAAGTGACAACCTCTATGTATAAAATCCTCTAACAAGGTTGCACTTAACACTGTGTTTGTAACCTTTAACAGGGTTGGCTCCTAACAGGGCTCACTTCAGAAGAGTGAAAATTTGGGGTACCGGTCTCAGTGGTTTTTCCCCTAACAGGGTTTCCACGTTAAAAATTCATGTGTTATGTGTGTATCATTCATTTCTTTACTTTCTTGCATCTTACATTGCTAACTCTGGATTGATCGGTATACTCTGCTTATTTACTGAGTTTTGGTAAATAGTTATACTACTTATCGGTAATCAAGAAAGAATAAGGATTCGCAGAGAAAACTGACAGAGAGTTAATCTTTAGTAGTATTTCATGGCATGCATCTTGTAGGGACATAATAATCTGAGGTTTATTGATTGGTGGTTAAGTTTGAAGGATAATTTTTTGAGGCCACTGATTCACNATTCCCCCCCCCCCCCCCCTCTCAGTTATTACTAACAATTGGTATCAGCGCTTGTGTGCTTAGAAAGGAAGGTTTCAAGACCTAAGTCAAGATCATAAGATGAACAGATGAGATGTGCCCAAGTTGAACAAAGACAACTTTGCAGGCAAAGCAGGATAATACTCCACTTATCAGGTATTGGTAATGATGTTACTCAATTCCTAGATACTGAATATGTGTTTCCCACAGGAGTATTGACAATAGATCAATTGAGAGAGAAGCATGCAAACAATTGCATGGTCATAGAGTTTTCTTCCTCACTCTCTAATGTTGAATTTGACAATGTCAAAGATTGCAAAATTGCAAAGAAGATGTGGAAAAAACTGAAGCTTGTACATGGAGGTGATACAAATGTTCTGAGAGCCAAGGAAAAAAGCCTTAGAGGAAAGTTTGATGATCTCAGAATGAAAGAAGGATAAAACATCACATAGTACAGCACAAGAATCAAAGAATTAGTCAATGCTATACGAGTAGTTGGAGGTACACTTGAAGAGGAGACAGTGGTAAGTAAAATCTTAAGAACCTTACTACCTGTATATGCTATTAGAGTTTTTGTCATTCAAGAAATGAGAGCAGTATAAAACAATACAGTTACTCTTGATAGTTTAATTGGTAGACTGATTTCATTTGAGATGAATAACTTTGATAATAGTGTCTTACCAAACTTAGAGTCTGCATTTAAATCTTCTATGAAAATAAGCAAATCAAGTCATAGACACACATCTAGAAGAGATAGTGAAAGTGAAAGTGAAGAATAAGATCTAGATGAAATAGAAGCACTTATGGCTAAAAGAATGCAGAGAGGCAAAGGTAAATACAAAGGCAAGTTACCACTTGTATGCGTTAATTATAAAGAGATTGGACACTTTGCTGCAAGATGTCCTAACAGAAGAAAAGATGACAGAGTTAATGATAGATATTTTGAGAAGAAATATGATAGAGGTGATAACAAGGATTACAGAAGTTACCAAAAATCATAAAGAAGAGATACCTGAGACTACAAGGAAAAAGGCAAGAAATCCAACTACCTAGTTGCTTGCAAAGATGAAGATAGTGACACCGAACCCGATGAAGACATTGAGATGGTGTTTGTGGCTGTGAAAGATGATTCAGATGAAGATGAAAGGTATGTAGAATCTACACTCATATCTAAGGTTAGAAAGAATGACATCTGGATTATAGATAGTGGTTGCACTCACCACATGACCGGTGACAAAGAAAAGTTTAACACTTTTGAGTATTATAATGGTGGTACAGTAAGAATAGGTAATGATACACCTTGTCCAGTTGAAGGTAAAGGAACTATAATGTTGAATAACCTGATTAAATGTGAAAATGCTTATTGGTTAAAAGGATTGAATTATAATCTATTGAGTGTTTCTCAGCTGAATAATTTAGGTCACAGAGTAGCATTTGAGAATAAGAAGGCAAAGATCTTCAATGAATCAGGAAGACTGATTGGTACTAGTGAACAGACTAAAGGTAACTTAATCTATATGAATGATACTAACACCACTTGCTTAATGACTAGAAACAAAGATATATGGTTGTGGCACAAAATATTGTGTCATGTGAATTTTGACAACATGATGAAAATAAGCAGAAGGAGAAATGTAATAGGCTTACTGACGATGTCAAAGCCTGACAACATCATGTGCAAGAATTGTCAAAAATGTAAGATGACAAATTCTAGTTTCAAAATTAAAACCCATACATATGATGATATTCTATAATTAGTCCATACTAATCTATGTGGACCAATGAGGACAAAGAGTTATTATGGAGATAGATATTTATTCTCTTTGTTGATGATTACTCTAGAATGATGACAGTTATGTTTCTAAAAGATAAATCTGAAGAATTCAAGATGTTTAAATGGTATAAGGCTATGGTAGAGAAAAAAAAGTGGTAAGGATCTAAAATGCTTTAGATTAGATAGAGGAGGAGAGTTTATATCAGATGAATTCACTAATTTATGTAATGAGCATGGTATAAAAAGATAAGCTTCTGCACCAAGAACACCACAGCAAAATGGGATTGCTGAGAGAATGAACAAATCCATAGTTGATTGTGCCAGAACACTGATGATAGAGAGGGGGATCAGCCAAATCTTCTAGAGGGAAGCTTTCAGTACTTCTATCTACACATTAAACAGAGTACAATTGAAGAAAGACACAAAGAAGACACCCTATGAGCTATGGTATGGTAAAAAACCCAATGTAAGTTACTTCAAAATATTTGGTAGTCAATGTTATATCATAAAGGATGATAGAAATGGAAATCTTGACGCAAAGAGTGATGAAGGTATCTTTCTATGGTATTCCACCAAAAGCAGGGCTTATAAATGTCTTATTAAGGCCTCTAACAAAATTGTTGAAAGTGCAAATGTAAAGATAGATGAATTTATAGAAAAGAATGAGCTGGAAAGCACAAAAGAACCAGAGGACTACAACAAGTTTGTATACTATGAAGAACCCAACACTCTTCCTGAGAAACAGTGATTAATTCCCAAACAATAGAATGTTGCAACCGATGGTCAGGCTGCAAATACCGACGGTCAGGATAATGATCAAAATAATGTGCAAGGTGATGAAGAACACAATGAAGGAAAAAATGATGATCAAGATGATAGACAAAGAATTGTACCTATAATTGCAAGATATGTAAGAAGGAACCATCCATAGATCCAGATCATAGGAGATAAGAAAGTTGGTATAAGAACAAGAAGTCTTTAAACTCAAATTGTTTAATTTGTGAGTTTGAACCAAAATCTGTCAATGCTGCACTTGATAATGAAAAATGGATAAGTGTTATGAATGATGAGATTGAGTAGATTGAGAAGAAAAAAATGTGGTCACTTGTGCCAAGACCAAATGACAAGAATGTCATCGGTACTAAATGGATATTCAAGAATAAGTTGAATGAGAATGGAGAAGTCACAAGAAACAAAGCAAGACTAGTATGCAAGGGGTATGCACAAGAGGAAGGTATTGACTATGGAGAGACCTTTGCACCCGTTGCTAGGCTAGAGGGTGTAAGAATACTACTTGCTTATGTTTCTTATAAAGGATTCAAGGTATATCAAATGGATGTCAAGTCTGCATTTCTAAATGGAATACTTGAAGAAGAGGTATACATTGAGAAACCAGAAGGGTTTGTAGATCCAGACAAGAGAAACATGGTATGTAGACTTCATAAAGCCTTGTATGGATTAAAAAAAGCTCCTAGAGACTGGTATGAATGACTTCATTCCTATCTTATAATTATTGGGTTTGTAAGGACTAGTGAAAACAGTAATCTTTATTTGAAGGAAGATACTGATGCTAACACTTTGATTGCTAAAATATTTGTTGATGACATCATATTTGGAGGAAATGATACGCTATGCAAATCATTTGCTAATGAGATGAACAAAGAGTTTGATATATCTATGTTTGGAGAGATCAAGTTCTTTCTTGGTCTATAGATCATGCAACAATGTGAAGGTATTTTAATTACACAGTCCAAATCTATTAAACAGGTCCTAAAAATATTCAAGATGGAAGATTCCAAACCAGTTGGAACACCAATGGCTACTAGATGTAAGTTGATAAAGGAGGACAAGACAACAGAGGTAAATCAGACTTTGTACAGATCAATGATTGGAAAACTCATGTATGTTGTACACACTAGACCAGATATTGCACATGCACTAGGAATAGTTGCAAGATTTTTTGCTAACCCCAGGGAATCACATATGACTGTTGTGAAAATAATTTTAAGATATCTAAAGAATACTAAGGAATATGGCTTATGGTATAGAAGAGAAGGCAAATTTAAACTTAAGGTGTTTATCGACGCTGATTGGGCTGGAAATCTTGATGATCGAAAGAGCACAACTGGAGGAGCATTCTTTATTGGTGACAAACTTGTTACATGGATTCGCAAGAAGCAAGGATGCATCTCTCAGTCTACTGTAGAAGTAGATTATGTTGCTACTACTACAAATTTCTCAAATATTGCATGGATCAAACAGTTACTAGAAGGTATGCATATGAAGATCTTAGAACCAATAATTATCTATTTTGATAACACCAGTGCAATAAACATTTCCAAGAATCTAGTCATGCATGCTAAGACTAAACACATTGCTATCAAGTATCATTATTTGAGAGAACAAGTTCAAGAAAAGGAAGTGACACTTGAGTATGTGCAATCCAAAGAACAATTAGTTGATATCTTCACCAAGCCACTGCCAAAGGATACATTTGAGTACTTGAGAAAAAGACTAGAGGTCAAACCCTTGTCTACCAGTCAGTAAAATGACTAAAAGCTGCATCAACCTACATATTATCAGAATATCAATAATTTTGATGCAAGAAAAGAGATGAACTTCAAAGCTACATCTATATACAGACAGGTATATATTTTCACTGAGCACCAGAGCATATTGCTAATGGATAAGGAAAATTTAAGGAATATATTATGGATGGAGAGAAATGAATGGAAGATATTTGCTTGGCATTGTTGTCAAAGGGAGAGAAATTATCCATATTATTAGATCTTTCTAGAAAGGGAAAGAGATTATCCACTATCACATTAGTCCAACAGGGAGAGATTATATCCTTAGGGAGAGAAATTGTATGGAAAGATTATACAAAGGGAGAGTTGATGACAAGAGAAAAAGACATCAAAAGAGAAGAATAGTCGAGAGAAATTGACACAAGGAGAGAACAAAACACATCAGAAGATAGAGAGCTACAAGAATCAAATCTAAGCTAAAATAGATCTTACCGATGGTCAGACATCTATCGGTTGTCAAAAAAAAAAGATTGGTAGATTGATGAATCTCAACTGTTGTATTTCATATTGTATTAGAAATAGTATAGTGTGATAATATAGTATGTTGCCATCAATGCCAAAGGGAGAGATTGATGACATGTAACTGATTGAATGTTTGACAATGTTAAGTTGAAGATAATGCAAGGCTTTAAATCAGTTAATGTATTGTATTGTCATTGATGTCAACTTTATATCATTTGTATGGTCATGTACATAATGCCAAAGACTTCAGAAAACCAAAGGAACAAAGGTTATGCTTTCAACAATGCATAAAATTCAAGTATTCACTAAGTGATAAACAACACCGACGGAGTGCACACTGACAGACAGAGCAAAGAAGAACAGTCATAGTGATACCTGACGAATAGAAGTATAGTGTTGCCCAATGAAGAAAAACCATAGGATGCCCGACAATCAAAGTCAGAAGGTTGCCCGACGAGCTAAAGACAGTGTTTCCCGATGAGTAAAATTCCAATGATGCCCGACGGATGAAGATCATGAAGCTAACTAGATTCTCACCGACGGAATTGTTAGTTGTCACTGACAACTAACTGCAATGGTGACCGACAGAACAGAGAGTTCAGAAAATGACAAAATATCTAGCTGGCAGAGCTAAAAATAGACTTAATTGGTTGTCTACTTTGTTTTATTTGACTAGAGATAAGTGATTGATTTAAAGATGATTTGTACAGTTGGTAAGAAGATATATACGAGACAAATCAGGAGTTATGCTTTAAATCTAATTGGCTGGATTGTTTTTTACGTCAAGAATCAAGAATCAAGAAACAATGAATATTATGTCTATATAAGAGACAAGCTTGATTCATTTACGAATGGGATTAAGGGGAGTAAATAAAAAGAGGATTCTTAAGAGAAATTGATGAAGAAAAACTTCATGCAGTCCTGATCAAACAAGCTGAAGGAAGAGCTAAGGAATTCTGCAGACACCAACGAACAGTGAGCACAGCATCACAGAGCAGAAAGTATGGAGCACAAGGATTAATTGATACATTGGTCAGAGAGGTAATGTACTTAAATAGATCTGAAAATCTGCAATTCAAAGTTGCAATATGAACAGGT
>MU228251.1:1794662-1848454 GCA_018584345.1 Thuja plicata | reverse complement strand
ATGAACAGGTCATAGTGTTTCAGTTTAACCATTGAAGCATCAAGTCTCTTAACTGAGCAGGACTTAACAGTCTTCTATATATTGAGGTACATCTCAAGGAGTGCCAAAAAGGTTGATTCATGAAAGTGGCATTGGAATTGCCCAATACCTATTGACAGCCTAAGAAGGAGGTTGATTCAAGGATGGTAGAAATAGATGCCTGATACTAAGTGACAACCTCTTTGTATAAAATCCTCTAACAAGGTCGCACTTAACAGTGTGTTTGTAACCTTTAACAGGGTTGGCTCCTAATAGGGCTCACTTCAGAAGAGTGAAAATTTGGGGTACCGGTCCCAGTGGTTTTTTCCCTAACAGGGTTTCCATGTTAAAAATTCATGTGTTATGTGTGTATGATTCATTTCTTTACTATCTTGCATCTTACATTGCTAACTCTGGATTGATCGGTATACTCTACTTATTTACTGAGTTTCGGTAAATAGTTATACTGCTTATTGGTAATCAAGAAAGAATAAGGATTGACAGAGAAAACTGACATAGAGTTAATCTTTAGTAGCATTTCATGGTATGCATCTTGTAGGGACATAATAATCTAAGGTTTATTGATTGGTGGTTAATTTTGAAGGATAAATTTTTGAGGCCACTAATTCACCCCCCCTCCCCCTCTCAGTTATTACTAACATTGAGAAGACGTATATTCAGTGGAGGCTAGAAGGGATATTTGTGGAAATTTTCTAGATATCTAAAATTCTAGAGAATATCTAACCTAGGTCTATGAAACATTCACAAATATCCCTTCTTTAGCCTCCACTCATACCTCTTCTCAGTATTTGGAAACTTTGGATATTGTTTCTCCTCCATGCACGAAATGTGCTAGTGATTGTATAAACTTCAGGCCTCCAGTATTGATGAGTTGCACAAGTGTAAAAGGTTTTTGTGAGACCATGATCAATTATTTGGTTAATTATGAGAGGGTAAACAAAAAGATAATATTATTTTATCTTTCATTTCTTTTATCCATTCATATTTTATGTCTTCTCTTCATCTTTAGTAAAATATTGGATACTGTGTAGTGTACATAAAGGCAAGGCGGTGATTATTATCAATGATCGGCGGTTATAAGTCTTCCAGGCCTTACCCAGTAGCTAGGACTAAAGATATCAGAGCTCAAGAGACCATAATAGTTGGTCTCCATCTTTGGTCCATACAATTGAGGAAACCTTTTACCTTTCGTTGGCTCATCAAATGTGGTGATCTGAAAGAATTTAATAGATAATATTTTCATGTATAATGTACATTATTTTAGTTTTACGCTACATGAATTTATGTATTTCCCACACTTTTCAACTGCATAGACAGTGATAAATAAGAATCCCCGCCCATGGCCTAAGTAATGCAGGCCACAGGAGGAGATGCTTCATTATCGTTGTCCTCGTAGTCGACAAGTGCACGAAGTAGATAAATTTGTGTAATATCAACTTAAATAATATATGTTATCATGAAAATATTCTATTAAATTTAGATCCTCACATTTGATGAGCTGAAAGATAAAAAAATTTGTCAGTAATATGGACCAAAGATGGAGACCAACTATGATGGTCTCTTGAGCTCTGTTATCTTTAGTGTGCCATACCACCGTAATTACAATGACTATTTTGTCAAAAAATGCAAAATCGTTGAAATGTCTGTCAAGATACGATGAGTATACCCTTGGAAAATCTATTGAATTATGATAGATTTTACAATGGCATGTTGAACCTCTGATGGGATACCTTGTCATCTTATGATGGACATATCCATGGGGTATTTTGTAGGAAGGTGATGAAAATACCATCGGAACCTCCGTTGGTTTGCGACGGTATGTTGTACCTCTGATGGGATGTGTCATTGGACTCTTATGACACGTATTGTCGGTATACGATGGTCATTTTGATGGTTTCGATGCTCTTTTCCCAAATATTTTTACAATTTCTGACATCGTGTGGTGTCATAAACCACCCCCTTTGTATGGGTCATTTCTACGTGGGGGACATCGGAAGTGGTGTCATAATTGTGACCGTGGTTTCTAGCGATGGATTTTTTGATGAAACTATACTGGTGGTGGTTCCCGTCAAAATTATGATGAACAATGTAGGAATGGCCGCCGTCAGAAAATGGCCTCAAATGTACTACTGTTGAAGGCAAAGTTTATATGATTAGAACAACATAGTGAGAAGTATAGAAGTGGATCTTTCAGGTAGAAGGTGTCATCATTAGGTTATTATTTGAGTTTCTTACTCAAGGCAAGCTCTAACAGGCTTTCAATCAAAAACCTTTAACAAGGTTACTCCTCATAGGGTATGCAAGATCCTAACAGGTCTGAAGATTAAATCCTTTAATAGAGTGACTCTCAAAAGGATTTTTAAATCCTTTAACTCGGTAGTTCCTAACGGGACTTTGTAATAGCTCTTAACTGGGCTATAGATACTCTCAATCGGGCATACCCTTTACAAGGTGATGTAATGCTCTTAGAAGGGAAAATATTATTGGTGCATTAGTGAGATTCATGGGTGATAATTCCCACCATGGTTTTTCCCTCTAACAAGGGCTTCCATGCAAAAAAATTGGTGTCTTTGTGTTCGTTTTGTGGACGCATGCTTTGTTATGCTTTTATGTTATATTTAGCTTTGCATGTTGGTTACTTTGGAATTTGATGAAAAGATTTTGTAGATCTTTGGTTACACTGATTCACCCCCCCCCTTCTCAGTGCCTTGTAACATTAACACATGAGACTTGCACTGATGATAAGTATTGGTAGTAGGAGTTCTAATTTTCTCCCTCGAGCAGAGATTATTTAGCAGATCTAGATCATGTGTATCCTATTTTTATGGGGCAAGATCTTTTGTGGATTTGATTCCTCGCAAATAGGCAGCTGAAGGACCCTTTGCTCATGATTATGGCTTACATATATGAGTGATTAGATCTAATTTTGGAGGTTAAGAGAATTATGAAGGAGGAAGGTTAGTCTTGTGAAAAATTCCTTGAAATTCAAAGATGTGTTTCCTATTATAAAGAAAAGGGTTCAGATGAGTTTGTTGAAGCTCTAATTCAGTTGAAAAGAGATTTGAGGGAGGGAAGAAAGGTTGAAGTAAGTAGAGCCAAGGTGTTTCAGAATTTGATTTTTGGTGCAGAGAGGAGACTAGGGAAATGCAATGTCATTAATTGTTTATGATTGAATCGATGATAATACGTTGAAAGCAATGAGCATGATTTTGGTTTGAGTTTGGGGAACTAAAAATCCTCTTTCAATATTTTTTCAAGGGGTGGAGGAAGAGGTAGGGGATTCAAAGGATCAATTGAAGGATGAAGAAAAAGGGGAAAATTGAGGCTCTTATATAAAGGCAGCGTGGAAGGAGTTTTAGGAAGGAATCAAGAAAAACAAATTTTGGAATTTGTATAAGATTATGCATGTCGAGGGTTCTCCTTTTCAACCTCTAGTGGCATGGATGATCATGAATTTTTGCAGGGAAATAGCATTTTTGCAATAATTTTATATAGTTGGTCAAGAAGGGCTTGGATTAGAGTATTTGTGTCTACTACAATAGTAGCATTATCTATGTTATCATTTTGGTTTTTAATAGAATGGATCTACCCTCATAAAGGTATAACTTACCTAGAAAAAAAATTGATAGTTAAATAAATATTTCTTTAAGCATGGGAGAGAAAAGGCTAATGAAGTAAATAAATACGAAAAAATATTTATTTAAATAATAGAGAAAAGGCTAATCAATTAATTGAATAAATAAATAAAGTTTATTAAATCAATTAAAAAATCATGGTAAAATAATTAAATAAATGAATTATTTAATTCATTAAGGATAATTTTAGGTGTTCACTTTTTTCCCTTTTTGATATTATGTAGATTATCGTGTTGTTTCAATGAAATAAAAATTGAATTGATACATGCCCCAGTTTGCCCTAGTAGGAAATGTGATATTCCCCCTCGAGAGAATGGTTGAAAATTTCATAAAATTAATGGGCAATATCTTTATAGCTTGATAGGAATGGTTAGGTTGAGATTTGGGAAAAAACAAGGTTGGTTAGGAGAAAATGCAGCTAAAGGTGGGTGAATAGGGTCATAGAGGACCACAACAGTTTAACGAGGCCAATTAGGGTTACAATGCCTATAAATAAGAGCTTGGGGTTCCTTTTTCCTCATTTGCATCCTTCATTTATAAAATAGGATCCTAGAGCATAGAAAAAAAAAGCACAAAGATGGTAGGCATTTTACTGGAGGTGCATAGATTTGAGTGTGTCCAACAATTCAATCAACTAAAGGAGTACAAGGATCTGGTATACATAGCTAGTCCTTTTGCCCCTATGTATCATTTATGGTCATTAATTAGGTAGCAAAAAAAGTAATTCATATGTATAGGAAGATAGTTCTTCCAAAACTAACAGTAGAATATGCACAAATGATGTGCAACTTCACATTTGCAGGCTATTATTTCACATATACCTATTAAGGAACATATGTATAGATAGTGGGAACTTTTGATAGCAATGCAAATTTGATAAGAACCCAAACAAATGATAATTAACACTACATTATTGATGAAATTGCACAACTAATTAGGGATGTTGCACTTCTAATAAGAAGCTACATGTTTGGTAGCTGAAGTTGTGCATTTGATAAAAAAAACCCAACTAATAAGCGTGTGTATAGTTGATTTAAGTGAATAGTATGGAAATTTTTATTAGCTAATTAGCATTGATTTTAGCACATGATAGGCTGATGCAGTGTGTGGTTGATTGTAGGAAAATGCTCTATTTTTTAATGTCTAGGAGTGATATCCTCCCACGTAGCATAGGTGATTGGACCTATTAAATGTAGAGCTTGAAGTACTCAATGCCACATGATTTTAGTATGTTAAATTTATGGTTGATATTTGGGATAATCTAGGGCTTTTTCCACATTAGATGAGGGGTAGCACAATGAGCATTTTTTGTTCATTTTCCACTAGAGAGATGTTTGTTACATTAGACGATGTTTATTTGATATTATGAATCTTTCTTGTTGGAGAGCTTATATAATATGACCAAATTAGGGATAAGGATGCTCTACATTGTGCATTCAGTGATGAAAATCTAGAGACTCAAGGAGGGGAGTTCATATGACAGTGGATGAGTAGATCATTCTAATAACTCATGTCCTCTAAATGGAGCATCATTCTAATAACTCATCATCCTTCCTTATCATTCTTGTGACTGGGGCATCATGCTTCTAGTTTTTATCCCTTTATTCTTTGAAACAACATAATAATATGCATTGTCTCAAAGGGGAAAAATGTAGGCACCTAAAATTAACCTCACTTAATTAAATAGATATTTTATTTATTAATTACTTTATCATAATCCTAAAAACTATTCATTTACAATTTTAAAGGTAATATTCCAATTTTCTATTGAGAACTCTACAATAAGGACAAGAAGAGCTCCCAAGGAGGCCTACCCCATAGGTGGAAGGTCATACTTTGCATCAACATTTATTACACCATTAATCCCCTCTTTTTATGGGGTTGTATATGTCTAGATATGGGAAAATTTCTCAAAATCTATAGAAATCATCGAAGATGGAGACTAGGAATAAGTATTTCAAGGATGCATTGGAAGATAACCATGTAATCCCAAATGGAGCTTGGTTCTACAAGAAACCCATGAAGGCAACCAACCATGCATCTACAGGAGAAAGTGGAGGTAAGGTTCTCTTTACTAATGCCTTCATTATCAAGTCAAATTCACAAATGGCCATGGCAATAGATGCAGAGAAGTGTAGATTAAAAAAATCTATTGTATTTTTAGCGGCTCAAGAATTAACCAAGCTTCCATCTCATAATTTTTGAATGAATGGTTGCATAATGTTTTGGGGAAATGGTTAGGGTTTCATTTCTCTTATTTTTGAATGTTGTTGAAGGGTCTTTCCTTATTTTTTTTATCAACCCTAATAGCCAAAAATAATTTATTAAGAAGCAATTCTTGAAATTGGAGCATACAATTTTAGGAAGATTTTGTGGTCTCTAGAGGCCATACAAGAAGTGATACGATAATTATCATGCCCTAGTTGGCTTACTATTATAAATTTACCTCTTTTTCTTTGAAACCTTGTCCCTCAAGCCCTGGAACCCATCGGGAATGTGATTAGGGTTGAGAAAACTGACAATCTTCTCCCTCACATTGATATTAGGATTCTTGCACGTCCTTAAACCCTGGTCTGGACCTTCCCAAGGAAATTCATTTTGACTTAGAGGACAAATTTTTCTCATGTCTTGTTACCTTTCTCAGCGGGATTAATGCATGCTTTTTATGTAGGAAGGAAGGCCACATGAGGAAATATTTCCCTTTGATCAGAAAGAAACTCATTCCTAACCCAAAACCTATCAGAGAAAGAAATGGATCATTTTATAAATAGATTCAAGCCAAATCGACTCCCAGTCCTAATAAACCCATCGTCGTCTCTTAATATTTTAATGAAGATCTTCCTCTTAAGGATCCAGAAACCATTAATATTAAATTAGACCAGCTCAAATAAGAGGGAGAACCATGCTATGAACAACAACTCCAAGATTTTTCCCGGCATTCAGGATTTTCCAAATGTCAATACCTTAAACTTTGGCCTAGAACCCCAAGCTCCTCATCCTAAGAACAAGACTCAAAATGCACAACAATTAGCTCTTGGAAGGATTATAAGGATTTTATATCCCAAGATTAGATACAACAATTATTCTAAATGTGGAGGGTGTGTAGTCCCCCATCTTCCCTCTAAGGACTAGGAATCACTTGAGAAGGTTATAATTTCCCCCTCCCCCATGGATGAGAATGATAATATGGGTGATAGGGCCCCTAAGGAGTTCATATCATTAGAGAGGAATGGGGGTTAGGTGGAGTTGAAATATTGTTATTGTGATGCTATCGAATCTATTGATGGGTTGGAAGCCCTTAAAAAGGCTTATGGAATAAAAGATAAGATCTCTAATTTCACCCCTTTTGGTCATCCTAGCTCTACCGCACTACCTCCCCACAAGGCATCATCATCCCTTGGCACCCTACCTTGACACTACCACCCATGGTACCATCCAGATTCATGAGGTAGAGGCTACTGATGGTTATCATGAGAATTTTGATGGAACAAAGTTTGAGGATGGTGAGATTAAGGATATGATAATTTTTCCTTACAATACTAAACTGGAGGAACCTAAATTAGTTGTGTTTAATGCTTAGAAAAAGAAGAGGAGAGCTACGGAAAAGAAGAAGAAAAAAGTTAAGGAAACTCCATCCTAGACCACGGATGTCTCAGCAACTATAATAAATAAATAAAAAGAGAGGAAGACATGTAGGCTCCTCAAATAACAATAGAGGCACTAAACATCCCACACATCAGCTCCCTAACTGCTATAAGATATTTAAGGCCCCTATGGATACTGATTCTTTATTTTGGTTATAGAGTTAAAATGTGCCTCTTGGAATGTCATAGGACTTGATAGAAAATATATTATTAAGAGGTTTCTCATGATGAACAAAAATATAGACATACTTATGCTCTAGGAGATTAAACTTGTTGGATCCTCTCTAGATATTAGTTTCAAATGTATATGGAAAGATGCCAGATGTTTCATAACTTCTTATCAAAAAGGTAAGGGAGCGGATGCCATTTTAGCAGGTCCTAAATGGAGTAAACACATCTCAAGATGAGGATTCTCCCCTTGCCATAGAATGGTTTGGATCACCCTTAAATTTAATGGTGACAAAGTTGACATTTGTAATGTTTATGCGGCCAATGATCATAGAGAAAGTATTGATCTATGAAAATGGATGTTCTAACTGGAAAACATCCCTTGGATCATTGGTGGAGAATTTAACATGATTGAATCACCTCAAGACAATGCTAGAGGGAACAAGTGTGAATGGAATGGGTGTGAAAATTTATTTTGGTACAAAATGATAAATAACACAAGTTATTTGACCCCCTGGCGGGAAATAAGGGAATTTGGCATAAATGGTCAAAATTTTAGCTTGGGGAAAAGAGAATTTATTACACACTAAATAGGTTTTATGTCAATAGATATGTTTTTTTGTTTCAAAAAGGACAATAATTATGTTAGTATCAAAGTAACTCCCTACACCTTATTTGATCATCATCCTATTATTGGTGATATTTTTCAAATTGGGAAGTCTAGTCATGACAAGGGGATGAAGGATAGTTTTGCATTGAATATTAGCCTTTTGAACAATGGGGATGTCTTAACAGCTATTAATGTTATTAGATGGTATAAAAAGGAGGTTGTGAAGCACAAGAGTGCTATTGAGAGATGGTCTCAGAATATTAATAGCTAGAAATTCCTCTTTCAAGTTGTTGGAAAGAAACAAGATAAGGACAATAGGAGATTCCTTGGCTTCTATGGCCCACTCTAGAGATTTTCTTAGGAATTTGCACAATATCAAGATATAGGGAAATAAGACAAGAGTCTGGCTCAACTAGATTTTCCATGGGGATAAAGACTCTAGATACTATTTTTAGATCCTCAAATCTAAAGAAGCTAGAGAAATAATTGAGCATATTTGGGAGGAATGGTAAAAAACTTAACACCTAAGAGGATATAGTACTTCAGACCTTTGCTCCATATTATAGTAAAATCTTCACTTCTGAAGATGTTGGCCATGAGATGGAGAATGCTAGGTCAAAAATTAATAACATAATCCCTAAGAAGCCTCCTCTGATGAGTCTGAATATTTGGACAGACCTATATATGTGGAAGAAATCAATAATTCCATTCAGACCTTGAGTAATGAAGATGACTTGGGACTGGTTGGTATCCCTATGGAATTCTATAAAGACAATATAAGTTGGATTAGGGGTGAACTTCTTTAGGTATATGCATAAGTTATTGATAATAAATATCTTGGAGCTGATATTAACTCAAGACTTATCAAACTTATCCCCAAGGAGGGTGACAAAATCTTAATCAAGAATTGGAGGCCCATAACACTGTTGAATGTATCATAGAAAATTTTGGCCAAAATCATTGCTCTCATATTATAAAGTATACTACCTCATGTGATAAATTCTACTCAAACTATTTTTTTGAAAGGTTGGTATATCTTGGATAATTTGAACACTTGTTGAGAGGCTATAGACTGGGCTAGATATTATAATTAGTAGGTCTATATGTTGATTCTAGACGATGAGAAATCCTATGATAGAATAGAGTATATTTTCATATCTATGATGCTCAATAGCTTGGGGTTTCCTAACTTTTTTTTTCAAATGGTCCAAACACTCATGAATGATGTCAGGGCATGATGGAGGTTAATGGAATGAGATCTAAGTTATTTGAACTATCCAGGTCAATAAGACAAGGATGACCCTTGGTTCCTACTTTGTTTGTCATTTTTGTAGATGCTTTTTACTACATACTTAGACACAAATCTTTTATCCCCTAAAGTTAAAGGTATTGAACTTCCTAATGGAGAAGAACTATCTAACATTCAATTTGTAGATGATACAAAAATCATTATTGAACTAGAAGAGGACAATGTCAACAATCTCATGGATAAACTTGACCTAATCTGTGCAGCCTCTAGAAGCAAAGTCTCTCTCCCTAAATCAATTGTGTTGGGTTGGTTTGATCAACCTCCTAGCTAGTGTAACAGGGTTTCTCTCACTTAGGGAGGCCCTAATGACCAAGTCAAATACTTGGGTATTCCATTCTCAGTCAATCCCAACTCTAAAGAGATGTCGAATTAGATTGAGGAAAAAATAGATTAAAAGTTGAACAAATGGAACACAAACTATATCTATATCTAGAAGGGAGATTCAAAGTTTTCCAAAAGGTGCTATCCTCATATACTATCTACTATGCCTCAACTTGGTTGTTTAATCAGACATAGTTTAACTATATTCAAAACAAGATAAGAGACTTCTTGTGGTTAGATGGAAAGGGGAACAAAAAAAGACATGGTTTTAAGTGGAAATGGTGTTCTATGAACAAAGACATTGGTGTTCTGGGGTTGAAAGACCTAAGAACACAAGGATTTATTCTTGCAGTCAAATAGATTGCAAAAGCCACACTTGGTGATGAACCTTGGAAGGTTCTAATCATAGATAATATATCCATAGCCAACCCAGTTAATACATCATCCTGGAAGGGGATTTATATAAATTATTTATTATTTGGTAATTTTGCAATCAAATTTATAGGTTCCAATGTTTTTAGAGAAATTTAGAAGAGCTGGGAAAGTGTGAGTAATCTGGTTTCTAATAACAATTTCATTGATGAAAGCAATAAGATTTAGATGGGAAAAATCAATATGGTGGAACCTTAAACATGATGATAAAAATCTTGCACAAATCTAGGTTTTCCCTCCTAGGAGTTGGGACAACAAGGGCATTAAAGAATTCTCAGATATCATTCAGGAGGGAAGGCTTATTAGTTGGTAGGAATTGGGGAAAAAAATTTATATTCCACAGAATCATTGGAGAACATATTCAATGTTGAGTGAAGCTTGTAGTAAGTTGAATCTTCCTAAAGGGTGTGATATTAATAATGGGAGAATATACCACCTTAAGTGGCCTAATGGTACTATATTCCCCAACACCAAAGCCAAGTTCATCTACAAGATCCTCTCTAATAGTCATGAAATTCTTGAGCATCTTAATTATTGTTGGAAGTTAAACTCAGAATCCTCAAATTGGAACAAGAACCTTATGGGTTTGTGGCATAGACCTATAGAACCAAATAAATTCTTCTTCATGTGGTGTTTCCTCCTGCATAAACTGCCTGTTAAAAATCCAAATGTGGAAATTAATATGTACTCTTTCTGCAAAAGTTATGAAACCATTAACCACATCTTTTTTTATTGTTTCTTTGCTAAAGAAGTTTGGGGAATCTTTGGTCTATATCCGCACCATAATTTCAGTTTGATGCACATTTTAGTTGGGAAGTTATTGAGCCTTAAAAAGTGTAATAATATGTTTTGGTGTATAATGTTTGTTGAAATTTTATGGTCGATTTGGAAATTGTGTAATGATGGCATGTTTAATGGTAGATCAAGAAACCTTATTGAGTCTCTCTAGAGACTCATTTACCATAATGTTGTAATGCAAGTAAAAAATCATGAAGATAGATGAAAAAAAGTTTATTGAACTATTAAATGAAGGTGCAGTTATAATTCTTGAGAAGGAGGTAGCATATGGGTATGCTAGTGCTCAGACTCAAATAGAGAGTGCACCATTTGATCAAGCCCTGAATTATCTCAAGAAGCAACTGCATGAAATGATGAAAAAGGCACGACTAGACATGGAAATACCAGTTCAGGCCACTCCACTTGTAGTCCTACCTATACTGGTCATTCATCAACAACCTAGGGTTGTTGTTCTAGTGCATCCATATAGTAAATACATACAGAGTGGGGTAAGTGCACCAAGATGGTGAACAAAAAGTGGGGTATAAGTGGTCACTCTTTTTTCTGAAATCAGGTAAGCCTAAACTTTGAAGAGAAATTTGAGGGTTGTGCACTCAAAGTTAGGAGTTGTGCAAATGATAATAATTGTAGTACTCTTAATCTAGTTTCTAAAATACAATTTAAAAAAAAAAAATAGATAAGATTAAGAGGGTCAAACTTGTTGCGCATGAAAAACGTATCCTTATTTTTTAGAAAAAACATAACATAGTGTCTTATGTGCACTTCACAAAAGATATATAGTTATATTTAGTATTTTGAAAAACCCTTTGGTAGAATGATAGGTAAGAGTGAGAGATAGAATTTGTGTATTTTTTTAATAATTTTTTGAAGTGGCCACATCCTGAAAATCAGGTGTCTATTCATGCACTAGGCATAAATTGCATCAAAATAATCAAAAATAAAAAAAAAATTTAAAGTGTAGAGAATCATCTATAGAACAATAATATGTAATTTGTTTTGAATTTGGTCAAGTAGATCAAAATTTATTAAGAAAATGGTATACAAATTTCTCTAAGAACTGTGAAGACATTGGTAAAGAAAATTAAAGTTTACTATGCTAATGTTGTCTAAAAATAGAAAAAATTATATGGTTAGAAATTTGAGAAGACGTGTGATATTATGGTGGTAATTTTATAGATACCCACTTGATGATGTATAAACCTGATGATGAGGAAGTTGAGAAATCAACCTAGAAGAACAAAAGACGTGTAAAGGGAGAGAAATGGAGGGAAAAAGGCTCCCAAGCCTTAGGGTCATTGTCCAAACCTCTTACCTAACCATAACATGATCGGTTTGCTAACTATTAAAAAACCCGATCAGGTTATGTAAGACAAAAAGTAGCTTTCCTAGTTCTCCATAATGCGTATGGGTTATGTAGAACTCAAAGCATATGTTTTTAGTTCTACAGAACTTGTACGTGTTTTGCAAAAATAAATACATATGCTTGTAAACTTAGCATACAGTACATAGATGTATACACTAATACGGCTACCTTTTGGAAGTTGCCCTAAAAAGGGAAACACATGATATAAGCATTTTTAGGGTTGCAAATCAGAAGGGAAGTTAGTGTATTGTTGGAAAAAATTTAATGTTGCCAAATTTTTCTTCAAGTGTTGATTATCTCCTGAAAGAACTTGCATTGCAAGTGTATTGTAAACAGTAATAGTTTTGATTAATACATTGTGCCAGTTTTGGAGTGCTGGGGTTTTTTACCGAAAGGTTTTCCCCAGGGTAAATCATTGTGTCATTCTCATTTTTCTATGTATGCATGTTATTGTATTATCATTCTGTAATTTCTAAGGGTTAAATCCGAATTTGCACAATCCTCTTCTCGGAAGTTTAGCGTAGGGAACTATTTTTCGCACACTTAGTTTCCTATCAAAGCACATGTTTAGGAATACCTTAAAAGGACTCAAAAGGTCTTAAATTCATCTTGTTTGGGCTTCCAATAAAACCCTCTCTTCCACTTGTCATGAACCCCCAAGTCTCCTTCACAAGGTTACTAGGCATATTGGCAACAAACACCAATGAAGTGAGCTCCATGGTTCTCTACACTCAAATGGATAAGAAAACATTTCAGATCAGGAAAATACAACATGAATACACCCTTGAAAAACCCCAAAATAAATTTATACTCACTAGGATTTCCATTTCTCTTCAATTAGGATACTCTTTCCAAAATTGATTCTACCCTTTTTCTAATTTGGGAAATCAATGGGTTTATCTGCGGACCTCCAGGGAGTTGGTAACCTAAATGATAACCTTGAGTTGAATCAGGAACTTCTCTACAAAATATATTAGTACCTTGAGAAGCTCTCCACTTGTCAGTTGAATCAAAACCTTGGACTATAGATGGCTGCCCTTTGTTGTATTAAGGAATACCTAATTATTTGGGGGATGCCCACTTCATTTAATTTATGAAGGCCATGAGGAGCTCAGTGAATAAAACAGGTAGGAAGTCTCTTCTTCAAAGCTAAGAGGAAGGAGAAGTGGAATTATTAATAAGTAGTATGTCATCATAATAAAGATATGACAGTGACCAATTATATTAAGGCACTGATGAATGGTACGAAGAGTTATGATAAGATTTTTGCATGTTGAATCCCTATTCTTGAGCATTACACCAAGTTTAATTTTACCTGGCCTAGAATTGTCCATTCCTTGGAACAATCAAACTACCCATAGTGACTCCACTATTAAATGTTTTGCACTTTTCTCATTATATTCATCAAGCACACTAGAATATGAAAACATATCTAATGATCCTTCCTTAAAAACCTTCACAACCATCCTTGAGCCGAAGGGAAACATAATTCAATAATAATTTTGAGGGATCATGCCCAACATGAGTAACCTGGCTTCCCAGGTCTTGTAAATGCGAGGAAATTGATGAATAGGCATTTATAATTGAAATATTTGTGGTGTTGGAATGAAGTGCATGACCATATTATTTTCTTGCTAATGAGACAATTTGAGGCTTCATTTCACATTTCTCAGTGGATAATTCCACAATACTTGTTACTTCTCTCTCTGAATTTTTTTTTTTAGTGTACATGTGCACTAAAGATCTTGTTTCACTACTCGATCTACTAGTAGATGGGAATTATTCATCATCATCTTCTAACATAGGTTCACATGCGTATCTTACTTCTTATGATTTTACACAGTTGGGGCACGTAAGGGATATCATCGGTAGGGTATTTTGTTGAGCATTTCAGCATGCCAAGAGGAAAAGTGGGACTATTCCTAGGGTAAACTCACCCAAGTGGATGTGATCGAGGTGTTGGCTCATGCCCACAATAAACAAAACATGATATAGGCTACTTGGAAACTTTGCACCAAGTATATATGACACCTTTGCATGAACAAAAAAATTGCTACCTTGCAAAAAAGACTCTGAGTCTTCAAAATCTGAGACAATTTATTATAGAGGGGCCTAACATGACCCTATAGGTTCAAATGGATCATGCGTAGTTTCCACGATTTGCAAGAAATAGTTCATTAAAGTTTGATAGTTTTTTGCACTTAGGGTACATAAGGGACATTGTCAATAGGGTATGTCGTTGAGTGTTCCAACATGCTGAGAGTAAAAGTGGGACCATTCCTAGGGTAAACCTATCCAACCAGATTTGATTGATTTGTCATTTTGTGCCCATGATGAACAGAATGCAATATGGGCTACTTGGCAACTTTGCACTAAGTGCATATAACACATTGTGTGTGAACATAAAAATTGATGCCCTACAAAAATGACTCTAAATATTCAAAAAATAATACATTTTATTGTAGAGGGTCTTAACATGACCCTATAGGTTCAAACAGATTGCACACAGGTGCCACGATTTGCAAGAAACAGTCTGTCAAAGTTTGATATTTTTTGCACTTAGGCTACACAAGGGAAATCATCGGTAGGGTGTTTCGTTGCGCGTTCTAGCGTGCCAAGAGGAAAATTGGGACCGTACCTAGGGTAAACCCACCCAACTAGACATGGTTGAGGTGTCAGTTCATGCCCATGATTAAAAGAACATGATATGGGCTACTTGGCAACTTTGCACTAAGTGCATCTGACACTTTTTGCATGAACAGAAAAATTGTTTCCCTGCAAAAATGACTATGATTCTTAAAAATATGAGATAGGTTATTATACAGGAGCCTAACATGACCCTATAGGTTCAAATAGATCATGTTCAAGTGCCATAATTTGCGAGAAATAGTCTATCAAAGTTTGACATTTTTTGCACTTAGGGTACACAAGGGACATCATCGGTAGGGTATGCCACTGAGCGTTCCGAAATCCTAAGAGGTAAAGAGGGACCATGCCTAGGGTAAAACCACCCAAATGGATGTGATCAAGGTGTCATTTCATGCCCATGATGAACAAAATGTGATATGGGCTACTTGGCAACTTGGCACTAAGTGCATCTGACACTTTTTGCATGAACATAAAAATTGTTGCCCTGCAAAAATGACTTTGAGTCTTCAAAACTTGAGATAGATTATTGTAGAGGGGCCTAACATGACCCTATAGGTTCAAATGGATCATGTACAGGTTCCACAATTTGCAAGAAATAGTATGTCAAATTTTGATGGTTGTTTGCACTTAGGGTACACAAGGGACATCACCGGTAGGATATGTCGATAAGTGTACTGATGTGTTGAGAGGTAAAGTGGGACTGTTCCTAGGGTAAACCCACCCAACTAGACATGTTCAAGGTGTTGGTTCATTCCCATAATAAATAGAATTTGATATGGGCTACTTGGAAACTTTGCACTAAGTGCATCTCACACTTTTTACATGAACAGAAAAATTGCTACCTTGCAAAAATGACTCCTAGTCTTCAAAAAATGAAACAATTTATTGTAGAGGGGACCAACATGACCCTATAGATTCAAATTGATCATGTACAGGTTCCACAGTTTTCAATAAATAGTCCATCAAAGTTTGACATTTTTTTTGCACTTAGGGTACATAAGGGCATCATCGGTAGGGTATGTCGCAGAGCGTTCCAGTGTGTCGAGAGGAAAAGTGGGACCGTGCCTAGGTTAAACATGCCCAAGAAAAAATGATCATGGTGTCAGTTTGTTCCCACAACAAATAGAACAATCTATGGGCTTCCTTCACAACGAGGGTTTGTTCCTAGTAGCCTTCAAAACTGAGTTTTCAGTTCATAACTTCTAAAACGTTGAACTCTGATATAGAAAATTGACCTTTTTAGATAACCATTTGGGAGACACCTAACATATATCAAACTTGACATGTCATTTTTTGGAACAACTTGGTAAACAATTGTTTTTTTCAGGTATTTAAGGGCCAATTAGGCATGCTTTACAAAGCACCTACCCTCTAAACACTCTCTGAAACCAAAAATTTTACTCCAATAGCCTGGGCAAGGTTCAAATAGAAAAAAATTGACAATTTTTATTTTGTTAAAACATGTCAAAAGGTGTCCAAACAGGTTGTCTAGCAGTCTCTAGGGTCAGTGATTAGGAATTGAATGTTAGAGATGATGATCGAGTAAAAGCATAAATTCCTTAGAGAAGAAAGATGGGCCATCACATCTAATGCACTGGCACATCAATTGCTCACATGAATGGCCATGCCAAACTCCAACAAATGGCCCATCCCATGATGCTAGCGCTACTCTCCATATTCTTTTCTTAATACAATCATACACCAGAAGGTCATACGCGTCTACATGGGCTATTGTAGAATTGCAACCTGGAAGCAAATCTAAATCCTAAGATTTTTTTGGATTGAGATTAGGGTCATACCATATGGTGGGATATCTATTCCCAAATTAGAATTAAATTATAGAGTTTCTCATGATGTACCGAATATGAAGCATATCATTTGATTGTGTCCTATGTATTATAGTTAACATGGTATATATATGAAACTAATAATTCCCAATGCGCGTTCCAACAAAAAAATTTGGTGGTGTTGATGGCACTTATATCTGAATTTCATTCTTTGATAAACATAAGACCATTAATAGATCTTGTGGTTCTAGTTGTACTAAAATATTTCATTTATGGTAAAATGATGAAGTAGGATCTAGATTGAAATCTTATATGATGAAACCAACAAATCCCACACATTTTATTCATTCTCTCTTTTCCCTATGCTTTGGTAAAAATGTAACTCTTCATTGCATAATCTAAGATCTAACTTTTAACTTTTAATTTAAGGACAATTTTACTTGCATAGAATGAACAAACTAGATCACATTTAAATTGTAAATGTGTATGTTTCAAAGTATCAAGACATACACACAATGAAAAATTTGGATCACATTTCAATTGAAAATAACTAATTTTTGAAGTACAAAGATATGCACACAATGAAGAAATTGAATCGAATATCAACTTTCATATATATGAAAAGGAACAATAATTGTGTACATATACAAAAATGGCATAAATGCCAAGTCAATAATAGAGTTACAAAAATGTGGCATGTACCATGTCAAGGTTGATATATATAATTTGTCAAATATATACATGCATTTGTCCTTCAATGACCACAACTAGAACTATATGTCTCTATCAATATCTATGACTATGGTGGATCATCAAAATTGAGCCTCTTCGAAGTAGTACATGGCTATATAGAAGGTTGCACAAGAACAATTCAAATGTTGAATCATATATCTTTTCTTAAAGTAATATCAAAATAACTAAATATTGAACTGTAATTTGTTTGCAGATGAATTGTTGATTACATCATGTCTTTCTTTTATTGGTGGGTTGTGTAGTAAAGTTGAAGGGCTCCTTCTTGGGAGAACGAGACTCCTAAAAAAATGGAAAGTTTGAGGATTCATGGGAAGTCGTGAAGGGGGTTGTAACAGGTAAAACAAAATTAATACAAGTTAATAACATATATATCGAGAAACACTAAAAAAATAAAAATGCATGGACTAAAAAATAAATGCATACCAGAGCCTCAAATAGATCTACTATAATCATAGGAGACATAGTCACTGATGAATTGAAGTTACACTCATTTCCTATATGGTAAATGATAAAAGATGTTATAGTCATAAAGGAACGAATTAGGGCTTTCAAACAAACAAGAAAGCAATCCAAAAGGAGCTAACAAGAGGGTTTCAACTAAGAAGACAGACATACCTCTTCCCTCTGGTGTGATGGACCCCATCTTTGACAATCGAGACTTATAATGAAATGAAATGGTAGAGGATCTATGGGAAGTTGTGAAGGGGATTGTAATAGGTAAAAGACAAGTCATACAAGTTAATAACCCAAAGTTGTTGACAAATACTAAAAAACTAAAAATGCATGTACTTATATCTAAACACATATGTTTAAAATATATAGAACAAATGCATACTGGAGCCTCAGATGGTTCTCTTGCACTCTTAGGAGGCCTCCTCGCTGATGAAGAAGCTATCCCAATTTCCTCTATAAAAAATGATAACAAATATTATAGTCATAGAGGAAGGATTTAGATATTTCGAACAAACAAGACTGCAATCGAAAGTGAATATGAAAATTTTACCTATTCCCTCTCCTGAACCTCTTTAACATCAGACGCATTCATCAATTTTGTAAACCCCAATTGTTTATGTATATACAAAAAAATAAATCAGATGCATTCATCAATCTATATGCACATGTTTAATCATAATACATTTAAACAAATAAGTTTAAATTGTACTAAATTTCCTTTTGGAGTTTGGGTTTCCACGAGGATATCTTCTTCTATCTCAATGTGCTGGAATATGCCTTTCGCACATGAGATGTCCTCGAGCCAGGTGGGGTAACCTAACATAAACAAAATTAACATAAGAGAAAAAATATATAATATTAAATCTAAGTCAAAAAAATCTAAATCTAAATGACTTGTATGAGTTTAATTAAAATTGTAAATAAAGGTTGTGCAAAATATCGTACCTCAAAGCTTTCTAGGCAAAAGTCAATGGCCGAAAGTGTGACATCATCAACTTGGGACATTTGAGCCCCTAACAAGCCCTATAAAACACCAAATAAATATGCATAAGAGAGTTACTAAATATTAACAAAAAATATTTTGAAACCAACATATTATTCTATTTTTAACAATATTTAAAAATCTTTACGTCTGGTGTCAAAGCTACCCATGCACGTGGAGTGGAAAAAACACTACATGGTGTACTTGCACCACCTACTACACCATGCAATGCATATTATTCATATATCACTTTAAATTGTTCTATAAATAAAAATTTATTTACTTTTATAAGATTTAAGTGATTAATTAATAACACATCATAAATATAAAAACACACCTGCATTTTCTCTTAACTAGAAAGTGCCATGATCATTAGGTCAATTGTGAGGACCATATTCTCTACAGTGGAAGCATGGCATCTAGTCTCGCAACATGTACATGAATGGGATGTCGAACCATCCTCATTCACATCAGTTCTACCCCAGAACATATATTCTGGCAGCTGACGCACATATGCTCAATGGGATGGGCTTAGCCAAATGGTGCATCTGATGATGATGGAGATGGTACAGGTGTTTATCCATCCTCTAGTCTAAATAAATGTGTGTCATGTTAAACAGTGACATTTGTCAATGACGTAGACACCTGAAGATTCTGTAAATCTAGACCATCATGTGAACCATGGGTTTAGGAGCTAAAGGCATCCTATGTCAGGGGTCTACCACCATCTGAGCCCCAGGTCTACCATGCATATAGCCTCTCCCTCTACCATGTAACTTTTGCATGTCAAAGTAACTCAGCTTCAAGCCAAGGATAAACTCAAAATATAAATTTCTCAAGAAATATAGAGGCACCTCCCAATCATTACAAGGTGTTGTGTTAGTATTATCAGGTCCAATATTACTGAGAGGTGGGGTGAATCAGTAATCTAACCATTCCAACTTATCATTAACTATTCAACCACTTGCATCAATAAACATTCATTGCATGAAAAAATTAAACAATAAGAATAAATATCCGCAATCATGCAACACAATAACACCAAAGTTTTTCCCATGGAAATCCAACTAGGTGAAAACCACATGTGGAGATGGCACCCACTAAAAGTTGCACTCTTCTGAAGTACATCTAGTTAAGAGCTTAGCCAGGTATTAAAATATTACAATAATGCCCGATTAAGAGAAAGACCCTGTTAGGAGTCACCTGGTCAAGGGATTTACCTCTAGCCCTGTTAGGAGTAACCTGATTAAAGGATTTAAGACCCTAATTAAAGAGTCCCTGGTTAAAGGATTTATAATTTAGACATATTATGATCTACCCGGTTAAGGGATTTATCTTGATGAAGTTGTTAGGAATCAGAAAGTAAATGATCTGAGAAAGTAGCACTTACTTTGCTAATACAAATCCAACTCAAGCTCAATCTCTACTACACATACAAAAAATCTTCTCTCTTTTCTATTCTCTCTCGATGGCACCTCTGCATCCATGATCTACACTTGTTTATTTAATCATTTTTCATATTTATACAACACAAGTACATTATGGCAAATAACTGCCTTACAAAATACTTTACAATCTTTCCCACTCAATGAGCCAGCCCTAAAACATGTTACAAATCTAGAACAATTTCTAACAAACTCAAGTTGGCCTTTTAATTCATCGCACATCAATTTGACAAAGAAAATTCAAACCAAAATACATTCCTCAATGTTCTTGCATGACCTCCAATAAATCCAATCTCAACGATCACAAACATGCCAACTTAACAATCCTCATCGATCAGCAACAACACCATGATCCCTCAAACACATAAACACTTACAACAACACGGTGCAACATCACCAGTCAAGGATCTAACTGATTGTTTTAAAGAACACCTTTAAATTTTTGTTGAACAATCTTCTATCATTTGAAACTTCACCTTCCGTTCATCAAAACATGATGCGGTCATAACCACAACCTCCTGACATATCCAAGATACACATATTATGACAAAAACATCTGAATCAAAATATTGTTGACAAAATCATCAAAACATTCTTCCTGCGCTTCATGTTAACCTGTCACCCTTCAATCAAGCATAACTCACTCCATACATAAGATAAATATTTTCGGTCATAGATATAGCATCTAGAGACATCACTTAGTTGTCATGTATGATCGCACACTCCAATTCTCTCTACAACTCAGAATTCAATCTCTTGAACATACATCAACATAACAACATCATCAAACACTAAGTTGACATCAATGACAACATCAACATCATAACTGAGCATCTTACCAAACACATAACATCTCAACATACTCAACATACTCAACATCAATTATGCTAATAGGTTGGTCTCTATTATAAATGTATCTATTCTCTTTGTTGTTGTTTTAAGGTTCTGTAAACTGTCCTCCTTCCCAGGAGCATATTTTTGTGATGGTGAACAATCTTGTATGTGATTATATATCTGATGTAAATGATGATGCTTTATTATACTCAATAGAAAAAAATTACTTTACCATAATGTCTTCTATTAGTTAAATAAATACTTTTATATATTTAATTAATTCCTTAGCTTTTTCCTCTATTATTTAAATAAATATTTATTATTATTATTTAATTCGTTAGTCTTTTCTATCCCATAATCAAATAAATATTTAATTATTAATTATTTAATTTCCACCACCTTTTTCTACTATTAATTAAAATAATAATTTTATTTAATTAATTAACTCATTAGCTTTTTCTCTCACACCTCCCAACATGTCTAATTCCAATGCATTTTGCAATGTATTACCAAAAGTCAACTAATTGTTACCTACCACTTAATGTCATCCCTTTTATTCAAATTAACCTCTTAATCTTATTAATTCTTACCTACCATTTTATGTTGGTCATTCATCTTTTAAAGTTTGAATCTCCACTCTTAATACTTTTGGGGACTTTTATAAAAGAATATTGTTTTTCCTTATTTGAAACCCTAACACCCTATGCAATTTTATAGAACCCTTTCTATCTTTCTTAACTTGCTATTGTATTATTGTCATTATCATCTTGCATCATTATCATTATTTTCTTATCCACGTCAATCAACCACACTTCATTCCTTTAATGTCATCTTATGGATGCGCTAAATAGTTGAGATCAAATATCATTCCATACAAGACCTTGAAGGATAGGAGAGCAATGGATTCAAGTGTTTCACGAATATAATTGGTATAGCTTTGTTTATTTTATCGTTTGCATTCATGGAGAAGTGTTTCACTAATATGTTTTTAAATATTGTTTGTAGATCTTAAACTTATCACTGGGTTAATTAGGTTTACAAATAGGCAATCAAATTCATCATCATCACTAGATGTTGAAGTTATCTATTTGTAAAGTAGAAATTAGTGGAAAATAAAATTATTTTCATTTTTTTGTGACATTAATTTGACCTCACTTTTTCTAAAAAAATTAACAATTAAAAAATTTCTCTGACATTTTTAAAAATATAAAAAATGACTTCTAATTTTTGTGAAACATTACAAGTAGAAACTTCATCGAGAGTTCCACATTGATTAGTTTATATCATTATGAAATTCAAAACATAAATGACACTTTATGCAATCAAAGTTGAACTTGTACTTTTACCCTATATAATTTATCTATTTAGATTCACTTTTTATACATTTGTAGTATGTATATATGGTTGTATGTGTATCTCTATTTATTTATGTATGTATGTATGTATGTATGTATGGCAAGAAATAGTTGGTTAGAGATATTTGAGTCTTTCAAAACCACTAATTCATCTTCATCTTTTTATTCATCATTAGTGCTCTCTATATAGAACTTATTTTCAACACATAAATATGTCCTCTATTACATTTTCTAAAAGAATTGGAACGTAATCTTCTCGCTCGTTTTCTTTATTTTTTTAGGGCAACAATCTCATAAGGTGAAGGACTGATGATGTAGGGGTCCTTAAATCATTGTTACTATGGAATTATTTTCTTTTATTAGTAAAAACATTTTCTTCTACTTCCCTTTTCAATATCATCGATTGGGAGACTGAACTTACATCAAACATGCATACCTTATATTTAATGTGGTCCTTTCTATCTACTAGATATAGTTCGTTCAAACTTTCCTTTATAACATGCTTCATTCTTAAAGAAGACGTCTATAATTGATGGGTATAGTCATTGACTATATCATTTTTCTTTGATTATATTATTTAGCTAAAGTGATTGTCCATGAGACTATCACAATGATGTGTCATGAATTCCTCTTAGACAATCAACCATGTAAAATCATAGTCCTTATTTATTTCATAGAACCAATAATACCAAAGGAATTAGCCTAGTTTAAATTATTATAAGAATGTCATTACAACTTTTTATTAACATGAAATATAATGTAGATCAAAAAATATTTCATTTGATAGCTAATTATTTAGATCATATTCAGAATATTTATATATATCCATTTATAACATGAAATGCCTAATCATAGAATTATTTGAGAATCAATCTTTAAATTTGATTCAAACCTAAAAACATCATATCGAGTACATGTCTTATGATGTAAATCTACCTACTTACAATCCATCAAATTAACAAGAGAATCAATTTTCTACCAATCCTTTGATATATTCTACTATAACCAATCCTTTCATCTCCTCCTTCAACACTAGGTTTTTTTTCTTATGGAATATATTTCCTCAATTATTGGATAATCCTTATTTCTCACTCTTTTCAATTTTCTAATTTTCTGATTGGCTCCATGCCATGCATAGGATAAAACAATTAAACGTGTAAATAACTCTGTAGATAAATATTAAATGCGTACATATGTCAGCCCAAAGCTCATACAAGTCGGCAGTCGGCCTAAACATTTTACCTCAAAGTTTGAATCAATCCTAGCATGTATGCAAAAATTGTCCTGCTTGACACTTAACATCTCTGTCGCTCAGCACTTAAGTATTCTACTCGGCTCGGCATGATGTAACTCGGCAAGCTGTATTCCTGCTCGGCAATGTTGCTCGGCCTTGAATAGTTTTAGCTCGGCCACAGTGATAACCAACTAAAACTGCCTAAGTAAATGACTAAGTGTAGGTCACTAATCATCAACAAAACTTAGGGATTAACAATCTCTCCCTTTGATATTAGTGGAAAAAACACACTTATCATTTCAATTCATTCCATCTAAAATGTTGCCTAAGTACACAATGTACTCCCCCTAGGAATGTACTCCATACTATATACAAAATGTTACATAGTATACATGCCTTCAAAAAATATTTACAATTATACATGTACTGCTCCTCTTACGCTGTATCCTTGTTAGATTCCCCCTTGTTTTTGTCACTGAGTGCAAGTGGGGTTAAGTTGTACTTATCCAAAAACTATTTATGAAGTTGTAAGGTGGACACAAATGCAGTTTCCCAATTGTCCTTAACAAACTTCATAATCTCTAATTTGACTTCTATCTCGGCAGCTAGACTTACTAAACTTTCTGCAGTAGAGAGATCTGCATTTCTCTTAACCAATTCTTTTGCAGCTGAAAGTTCTCTCTGAATTACCTCCAAATGAGGTATCAGGTTGGTTTAAATAGTAATCAATTTGGCCCTTATCCGACCATCTTCAGTCATGAGCTCGGATATTCTCCTTTGTGCATTAGTCAATCTGTTAAAATGTAAGGAGTTAGTGTTAGCATCCATACTCAGTGAACTCCCAATTGACTTCAAGTCTAATTGTAATTTATCTATAGCCTGCAGATTATCCTTTGTGAAGATTTCAACATCACATAACTTCTTATACAAAGAATAAACATTAGTTGCAACTTCCTCCAAAATTTCTACAAGAGAAAAAAGTTCAACCTGCTTTGTCGCAATCTCTCCTGAGATTTTTTCCATTACTTTGTTTTCAAATTTCCTCTTGGACCATTGCAATAACTTCTCATTAGCTTCAATGTTGTCATCATTTACTTTCTACACAATATGAACTAATTGTTCAAGAATAGGAGCTTGAGGATTTTCATCTTCCATGTCAAAAGCTTTAAAAAATATATCTTTTGTGTCATGTAACACCTGCTTTTGCTTCTGCTCTCTTTTCATTTCTTCCTGCCTTTTCTTCCTCTTGAGTAATTCTTGAAGAGTCTCAATCTATTCATAAGATAAAACATTGGGATCCCATGGTGGAATCACAATCACTTCATCTAATGTGACATCAAGAATGGAGACTTCTTCCTCATAAATTTCCTCCTCTTAAATTCAGGTGAGCTACTACTCAGCTTCATTTCTACAACACCTTTTCCTGTATCAGCATTAGTCACCATTGCATCTTTCAATTCAGTCAAAATTGCATGTTGATCAAGCAGACCTCCTGTTTTAGGTCCAGTAGGAGTGGATGATGCAGAGTGTGGTAAATCAACCAACATTTGCAATGCCTCTTATTCTTTAGGCTCATTGTTAGTATCCCTCATCTCCTTTCCACTATCTAAAACTATTTTCACAACCTCTAAAATAGGTGAATTTTGTATATTTACCTCTTGTTCATATGTCTTCTCCTTCTCTGCTTCCTTTTTTTCAACTTTATCTTCACGTTTCTCTATACTCTTCTCTCCTTCAGCCTCTGTAGCTTTAATAGGTGATTCTCTGCTTGTATCTCTCGGCTCATCCTGACCCTTGGCATCCAAATTACTAGAGTCATCAATTGTGATGTCAATTGGACTATCTACTATCAGATCAATAGTGTTTACTGTATCTATTTGTTCTTTCAGTTTTACTTCAGTCTTGTCAGGCTCAGTAGCAATTTGATCTTTTGTTTTCTGTGGTGTAGAGGTGGTTTCCACTTCTTTATCCTTCTTTCCAGATGTTCCTTCATCAATTTTCTCCTTTTGTGGAGCTATCAATCCAAAGATTTCCTTCCATATCCTTGTAATCTATTGTACTATACTTTCAATATCATTTTTCAAAACAGCATATCCTCTGAGTTTAGGTTGAAATTTATGGTTGTATTCCTCAATGAATTTATCTCTCTATTTCTTAGTCAGCTCAGGGATAACCTTAGCTAATGTACCTTCTCTAATCTGTCTCTCAGTTGTAAGTGAAAATTCCCATTTGCTAGATAGAAACTCATATAATTCACTTGGCACATTGTTTCCTATCTATAGAGGAGTTAACTTGAAATTGCTCATCATGTCTAGTAAAGCTTCCTAAACTTTATGCTTATCATCTACCTTCAATTTCTCATACTTGATAAACTTAAAGCTAGATAACCGTGTAGAATTCCTCAAATTCTCACATACCTCATTAATATTAGTGGGTCTTTTGAATAATGTTTTTGTGTTCATCAGTTTCAGTCTTTTCTTCGTCACTTTCTGGATCCAAATGTAGTTTCCTTCTTGGTCTCTTTACTTGTAGGCTCAGCAAAGCCTTTGTTGCAAATTTTTTCTTTGATCTAGAACTACTCTCTCCAACCTTATTTTCATATACTTTTGTTTGCACTACTAGAGATGTGGCAGCAGATGCCCTTGTCCTTGGACAATTGGCAATGGGAGGGGTAACTTTAGGTTTTGCTTGGCTTGGCTTAGTTACCTTGGCTACTACTAGTTTCTTTCCTTTTTCTTTAACAAAAATATCTTCCTCAGATTCACTTATTCTTTCTTCTTCTTCTTCAGATATATCTTCTTCTTGTCCAGTAGATATGCCTAGAGGTGCATCCTTTGGCTCCTCATCACTCGGCAATCCAACCATTTTCTTCAGATTCTTCACAATCTTTTACCTCTTTCTCTCCATGGTTCCTATCTTTAGATTCATAGATATCTTTGCCTTAGCTTCATCATAATTTCCAAATCTCTTTGCTTTTGTATCAATCTCCTTTGCTAGGAGTGTTGTGATAGCTGTCGATGTTTCATCAATGTTAACTTCATAGTGAAATGGCTCCAGCCATGATACCCTAGGTGTCACAGCCTAAATGTATGTGTAATTTGTGTCGACTAGAAAACATATCTCTTCATAGTGCTTTTCCACAAGTGAACTAGGAATTCTAGATCTCAACCTCATTCTCTTTTTGAATTCCACAAAGTAGTTTCCCATAATACTATTGAAATTATTGCCTAATTGTTGAATACATTCACTAATCTGCACAGTAATAGGTCTATCCTTCTTCCAAAAAATATTTCCCAGTGTAGGAAATGACTTTTGTACATAGAAGAATATCCAAACTAGTAAAGAACCAAACTTACATGATGAGCTCTTAGCTTTTCTGATCGATAGTAGGTTCTTGGCTAGTTGTGTCAATTACAGCTCGGCAAGGTCGTAGGTGTGATTCTTCTTAACTATCTTCCATGCTTGGTCCACAGGTGTGTAGAGAACACTATCCAGTCGGCTCGAATGATAGAACTTATGTGCAATCACTCTCACTCCAAATTCAAGTTCTAAAGCTTCAATTGTAGAGATAGTCATACCTCTGTTATTCCAGACAGCTCTTGTGTTAGTTGTTATTTCTTCTTTACTTTGATCTCTCATAGTTCATTTTCCGCTGATAATAGGATATCTAGTTACTCGATGAATAATATCTTTGGTGATCCTAACTGGTCCATTTTCCAGCCACATATGCATATTATGAACTCAGAATAGAACAACCTTGATCCATTCATCATTGATGTCTAGCAGAAAATCTAGGGCATGAGTTAACCCTTTATCGGCTAAATGCTTGAATTCTTCCTTCAAAACTCCATTATCACACAACTTGTTGTAGGATTTCCTCAATTCACTATCACCTACTTCACCAATCTTAACCATCTAACCAGATCTAACATCGTGGATCATAAGTACCTTTGGTGGAATAGATGAGAGGGCTCCGTTTAGATCACCTAAAATTGCACTTTCAGGAACGGCTCAAAAGTTAGGAGGTGCACACGCATCACTTCTCACTAGCTTAATTTTATTCAGCTCCTCCTCCATACCTTTGACTGGTGTGGAATAACTTGCAGCCATAATCTCTAAAATTAGGGTTCAAAAATGAAGAATAGGGTACCTCGGCAAGTAGCACTTTGCACTGTTCACCTTAGGGTTGTCGACAGCACACTGGTGAGATCTTCGATACAAAATTTGCTAAGATCAATTCTGCAACTTCTTCAATCGCTCTGTGAATACTAAAAATTGCAAGGTAAAAATGAAGAATAGATTGTTTGTCCTTATATAGACTCGAAAGGTCAAGGTAGATAATCAATAAATGTTCTGCCCGTTAGGTTAGTGCAAACCAGTTATCATTGGTTGACTAATGCAACTTGCATACCACTCAGCTTACCATACTCAGCCATCGTAAAAATTACTCATCCAACCAACTTGGCACCTATAGTACAGTTAAATCTTCTCGGCATTTTTCACAAACATGTCCTGGTGCATCTCAACATATGCAAATATGGACTTTGGCACATTTACATATTAGGAACTCATGTAAGATTTGAAATTGAAATGCAGTTCCTTACATACCTCTCTTGCTTAGTTAGAGATGATGTGATCACCTGATCCATTGGATTGGGTGACCTCAGCTTCAGTAGTTTCATTGCTGCTCGGCTCTATTTTCCTTACCCATGTCTGGTTCATCTGTTTTCTTATTTCCTCAATAGTAGGAGCAGGTACTCTTGTCCTACACTCTCTCTTAGTGTGACCAATCTTCAAACGACTAAAGTAGACTAGGCTTCCATTCATCCAACTCTTAGATTTTCCTTTGAAATGTGTCTTTAAGCAATCTTCAGGTGCATGTCCATATTCTTCATAGAAATGACAACTATGCCTTGTTTTATAATCCCAATTGTAAGTGTTGCCTTTCCTAGGTGCTTTTGTTTGTGTCTTAGATGTCCATTGTTGTTTAGCATTGGATCTACAATATTGTGCCTTATGACCATATTTTTGACACTTGTAATAATAACCATTGAATCTTGGTTTGGGAGGTGCATCACTTGCTTCAACCCAACATTCATGTGCTTTATGTCCAAACTTCTTGCAATTAAAATAGTAACCATTGAACTTAGGTTTAGGATTGGACTTACCTTTCTTTCTTCGGCAAATGTTTGTTGTATGACCTGGTTTTCCACAGTGGTGGAAAACAGGTTTGTTGTTCTTTGTCTTTGCATTCCTCCTTTCACCATTCTTAGATGATTCTCCTTTCTCAGTAGATGTATTTGGTTCAGTGTGACCTAATCCAGAAGAATCATTTAGTCTTCTTGATGCTTCCATCAAATTCTCAAAGTGAGTCAAAGATTCATTAGGTTTATTAAACCTTTCATTCATTTCCTTCTCAAATCTCAAATCATCTTTCATTTGATTGTTCTCAGATCTCAGATTCATCATTTCCATATCTTTCCTACTAATCTCCTGATTTGCAAGTAGCAGTTGATTTTCCATGTCAACCTAATTAATTGTCATCATTTGCACATCATGTGTCCTTTCATCAAGTCTGACATTTATTTCTCTTTTATCTTCTTCTGCCATTGCTTTGTCATCTTCAGCTTTCTTCTTTTGTTCCACTACTTCACATAGTCTTACTGTCTGCTTTTCTTGTTCTCTTTTCAAGTTCCTAACTTCTTCACATAGTACATTGTTCTTTTCCAGTAGATCTGTAATTGTTGCATCGCTCTTAGTAGAATCTCCATTCTCAAATAGATTTGCAGTGTCATCTTCCTGATAATGAGTATCATTCATTTGTTTGGCCAAATCTCTCCTAGTTGTCAATGATTTCTTCAATTCCTGTCTTGTTATCTCAAGATGATATAATTTTAGCTGAATCTCGATCTTCTGATTCTCAATGACTTTACCCAACTTGTAAACCTCGATCTCAAGATCTGATACTCACAAGTTGATTAAAACCTTTTATAGGAGAACTGAGCTCTGATACCAATTTTTGGAAGTACAATATTGGGAAGGAAAGATACTGAGAGGGGGGTGAATCAGATCTTAAAACTCAATCACTTAAAACAAATTGATCCACATTCATACATATATGAATTTAACCTAACATCAGATAACATCAACAACATGAAATGTATAACCCATAACAAAGAATTTTGGTAACCCAGAAACCCAAATAGGTAAAACTGGCATGGGGATGACACCCACAAAATCTTCACTAATGCAGCAATAAAGTGTGCCTGTTAGGGCTACAAGAGTTTGATTACAAAATACAATCTACCTGGTTAAAGGTCTGTTCAGTTAAGAACTAAAGATCATTACAATCTACCTTGTGAAAGGATTTCAACTTACAGTAAAGTAAGCACTCGGCTAAGAGATTTAAAGTAGGTTTGTTAGAACCACTCTGTTAAGAGATTTCACCTGATACACCTGTTAGAATGTTTCAAGTAGTGATCCTTCGTTATGCACTCAGATGCTGATGACGGATCTTCTCTTTCCAATACCTTATGTGATCTCACAATCTGATATGTCTTTACTATGCTATTCACTGCTCTGTCATTCTACTTGATTGAGGCTTCTTCTCAAAATAGCTTAATGTTCATCTCTCATGAACACAACCCTTCTCTCTTTGTATCTCACTCTTAATAATAGGGTTAGAAGCAATCTTATATGTCTTTACGGATCTGTTGGCGAGATCTAGATCAATGATCAAGATCTAATATTTATGCCTCCAAGGCATTCCAATTTTCTGATTGGCTCCATGCCATGCATAGGATAAAATAATTAAATGCGTAAATAACTCTGTAGATAAATATTAAATGCGTACATATGTCAGCCCAAAGCTCATACAAGTCGGCCTAAACATTTTGCCTCAAGGGTTGAATCAATCCTGACATGTATGCAAAAACTGTTCTTCTCAGCACATAACATCTCTATCGCTCGACACTTAATTATTCTACTCGGCTCGGCATGATGTAACTCGGAAACCTATATTCTTGCTCGGCAATGTTGCTTGGCCTTGAATAGTTTTAGCTTGGCCATAGTGATAACCAACTAAAACTGCCTAAGTAAATGACTAAGTGTAGGTCACTAATCATCAACAAAACTTAGGGATTAACACAATTCACCTAACATATATTAAAAAAATTATAATCTATTATCAAATTTTAAGAATAAAATAGAAATAACTTAAAATAATAAAAAATATAAATTCAATTAGATATATGTTATTGTTTGGAAAGATATATGGTTAAGATTTGTTTGGTGGAATTAATTTTAATCTCCACCTTGATCTAAGAAATCCATCTTATACTCCTCTCTAGAAGGATGCCTACTATGATAGGGTTGCAATTTAAAAGTGCTATTGACTATTTGATATTTGAAGGGAGTTATATTTAAGTAGAGGGCATAGAGATTAAATAATTTTGTAAAAAAACTCTTTTACATAGTCCATTGTATTGGTATCCTAATTGACATAGTAATATGAAATGACTAAATAAAAGAAATGATTCCAAATAGAGTATTTTAATTCCAAGGTCATAAATTGTCAACATAAATTAAAATAAATATCATTCAATATTCATAAAAAAAAATATTAAATTTGTTAATCAAATAAGCACAACATCAAAGTATATTAAAGTCAAAATTGTAAATAATATAACATCAATCAAATCATTGGAAAATAATATTTCTATAAACAAACAATTGTATTGCATGGCACAAATATATATAAAAAAATTAAAAATAAAAAAAACCTTTGGATTAGGTAGCAGGGGAGGGTGGCCTGGTTATCTCATCGTTTGTATGATCCTCTTGTATGAGCAAGGTCGGTACCACTAATGAAATCTATTCAATCATGAAAATTAAATCCATCGTGAAAAATAGGATTGAAGTTGAACTCAATACATATATTGAAAATATGTTTAGAACTTGGATTTCACCAACATATAATCCTTTTACTAGTAGATTGAAAAAAAAAAAACAATTTCTTGCAAAGATAATAAAGAAAGAGAAAAAAAAAAAAAAGTAAGAAGGCATTATAGTTTATTTCCTTGGTAAAACAAAAACTTCATCAAAGTAAAGAGGGGTTTGGACCATCTAACTTATCTCCAAGATAGTCTTCTCATTTATGGTGTGCTCTAAGAGATTGCAAAGGATGGTGTGAAACCATGTGACCAATTAAATAATATAAATATATAGAACAAGATATAGAAATGATGTGCATACCTTATGGTACAACATAAAATTGATGAAATTAATAATCTCTTGGTCTAGCTTAGTAAGATGTGTATCATGTGTCCCCTCATAATGTTGCTAGGGGAGTTTATTTTAGGCCCTTATAGACCCAAGAAGTTTGGAAACCATCTTTGTTAAGGTGGCTGAAATTAAACTTTGATGGGGCTTCATGGAGCTACCCAAGTCCATTTGTAGTTGTATCTTACACAATCATAGAGTGACATTTTGTTTTCTTATTTTCTTTTGTGGTGATTGGCACTTATAATGAGGTCGAGTTTTAGGCCCTTCCTCGTGGTTTGAAACTTTGTGTGGCTCAAAAGGTCACCCATTTGAAAATTGAAGGAGATTTTTTAGTATTTATCAATGTGTTGATAAGGTACCTTACCCCTAGTTCGAAGCTATAGGCTCTTCTTGATGAAGTCCTTTTAGTGCTCAATAGCATTCCACACACTATAGAGAATCACATATTTCACAAATCCATATCAATGATTAACCTCTTTTCAACTGAGTAATTGATGGAGTGGTAGAATTGGAATTAGCCCCTTTCTCAATTATTGTTGGGTGATGTGGCTCTGATTGATAATGCTTGCATTCCAACATACAAGTACAAGACATGTGCCCTTTGTCTTTTCTAAGGAGAACATCATAGTACCTTTCCCTTTTATATTTAATCTACCTCATTTAGTAGTACAATGAACTCTTTCCTTTTTTCCATTGTTCATTTCCATATTCAACTAGGTGGAATTTTCCATTACAGCCCATGTCAAATCTCATCTTGTCACATATATTTCATAATGTTATGAATATTGTGAATTATACAAGAATGATGTATTTTTAAACTTACATGGGTTTTCATTTAGGATGACCATTATTCCTTCTCTAATGAAGCTTGTTGATTCTCCGAGCTCACATGAGATGGAATGGTTTTTGTCTATGAAGGAGCTAAGAGGAAGGTTGGTAGGCATTCATTTATTGACATCAAATAAAATTAGTCTATGTACAAAAATGGATACTCCCATTAGGCTTGTTAACTCTCACTAACAAATGGCATATATGGGTTTCATTGCCAACCAATGGCTAAAGTTTGTCTTTCTAACTCCAAATGGGCTCATTTTAGAATCCATTATGATTCTAAATAAATACTTTTTTCTCATAGAGGGAATGATATTGTGTTACTACAAACATTTCATCTAGGTTTGTGGCTTCCTTTTTGGACCTTGGTGAGCCAAAGGGCAGGGTTTTGAAGCTTGTTAATTCATTGGTAAATTCTAATTTAGTGGGTGATTTGGAGATGATGCCACTAGTAGCTTACTTAGGTGTCATAATTCCATTCCTAGTAGAATTTTGGGTATCAAAGAAAGATAGGTTTTCTTTTCATTTAACATCAAATTTTGCTATGTTTTTGACATCTACAAGTGTTTAAAGTTGTCTATTATTGACGGTAGCTTAAATTTTAGGGCAATTTGGGCCTAATATAACCCTTGTAATTACTTTATAGTTTAAATAACTACAAGTTACACTTTTGAATTCCTTGATACCGAATCATTATTCTGAGTTTATCTCCTTGGAAAATTCACCAAAAATCTATCTGTAAATAAATTATCACTACATATTTTAATGTGACTTCTCCAATGGCTAATAAAAAATATCCTAACAATTGGATAAGTTGTTTTTTTTAATCAAAAGTGGGCGAACCGCTAGTATTTAATATTATTAACATAAAACTGGTTCGAGGGCTCAATTGGGAAAGAACCAGTAAGAAAACCAATATCCTTCCTGATTACATAATATACGGATATGATAGGAATTACAAAAAGCAAGAAAGTCCTCTAAACATAGGGCCACTACCAAGATCGACCATTACATACATTTGGCATCATTTGTAGTGTGGACAAAATGCATCATGTCCCACATATTGAAGTATTGGATCAAAACCACTATGCCCTAAAAAATTGAAATCTAGCAATATTTTCATTACATTAAAATTTTAGGGTAGAAACCCAAAAAACCTTCATAGGTTGCATTCACTCATCCATTGTCGAGGGGTCGACAGTTGTAGATGAACATTTATTATCCCGAGGATGCATACATGAAGGCATGGGCATCTCACTCGGCCATCCCAGTGCTTGGTCATGCTGAGGCAGTGCTTGATTATGCTAAGGAAGCACGGGTATCTCACTCAGTCGTCCTAGTGCTCGGTCATGTTGGGGCAGTGCTCGGTCATGTTGGGAGGCGCATGCATCTCACTCGGACATCCTAGTGCCTGGTCGTGCTATGGAGGCATGGGTATATCACTCAGCCATCCCAATCCTTGGTCATGTTGGGGATGCATACATGGTGGCACAGGCATCTCACTCAGCCATCCTAGTGCTTGGTCATGATGGGGCAGTGCTCGGACATGTTGGGGTAGTGTTTGATTATACTGGGGAGGCACGGGCATCTGACTCGATCATCCCAGTGCTCGGTCATGGTAGGGAGGCATAGGTATCTCACATGGCCATCCTAGTGCCTAGTCATGCTCCTCCCTTATAGTTGTCTGTAGACTATTCCACCCATCCTAGTCAGCCTGGTTGTCTACTTCTACATTCCCCTGACTGGAAGAAGGGTTCTCAACTGCTGGGCTGGTATTGACGTCTAAAACTAGGGTTGAAGCTGAGTGTTGAGTATAGAAATTGTCCATAATTTGTGCACATGAACGTGAAGCTTCTTGTTGTATTACCTCTAGTGTGTTGTCAACCTTGAGTATGTCGAGAAGAGCAACAACTCTGATGTGAATTCTTGCTACAATGACCGCATCAATGTCTCTTCCATGAGCATGGATGTCATTTCACAAATGTCTATAACTCTATCTGTCTAGGGATTGTTTGATGCCCTCATATATTAGCATGTAGGCATGACTATTTTGTATGTATTTCTTGGGAAATAAACCCCCAAGAAGACCAAGCACATACCAAAGATTATAATCTCGGACTGATATGTTGAACTTTTCCAATTGCAGAAAATTCTTGTCGACAATTTTATTGTAAATGATATGCAACAATTGGGTGCTTTGCAAGATTTCCATAGTGTTTGACAAGAAAATTGGCATCACTTGGGATGGAAATAAACACCTTTATGCCCTAAGATCTGTAATGTCTTCACCTAAAAATTCCTTGACTGCTCGGCGAATGTATTGGATAAGTTGTTACTAGACTGATAACTTTCATTTTCATTTAAGAGGAACAAATCCCTCATATGATAAAGTTTATTAAGATTTTTGTATACTTTAAATTGAAAGTACAAAAAAGGAGGAAAGATATAATTAAAGGAAAATGAATCACATAAACCCTAGTGGAAAACATATGAATACTAAGACTTTAGAAAGTATGACAAATTATAAGGGGATTTTACCATAATGTATGTTTTGAGATACAATGATGATAAAAGAAGGATAACAAATCCCAACATACAAAGATATGGATTTTTTGAATACATTCAAACCAAGATACCAAGATTTGATAGTGTTTCATTGTACCAAATACATTCATTATTATCTTCATGCAATCATACAATTCTAAAAGCCCATTATGTATAGAGTGTGAACACAAAGGTCTTCATACAAGTTATCCAAAACATGTTCTCCAAAATTCATCCTTTATAATACGATATAGCCTATATTTGTAGGTTTCTCTAGATAACAACCTTTTAACTACCTCGTAACTTCTTCATATCTATTATTTTCAAATGCAATGGTTTTGAAAGTAATTTACCTAATTTCATAGATGAGGATTTGTTTCTAACTTTTGGTTACATTAATTCGTATAAGTCACTTTTACAAAAAAAAAAAAGTAAATTTGAGACCCATAACTTTAAAGAAAAACCAAGTGATTTGTTTTTTTGTATTTCTTGTTAAGTAGGAACCCTTATTGCATACCAAACGATCTTCTTGGGATTATTTTATTTGAATTCAATCACCTGAATAAGGAAGAAAGAAAATCTATGTTCAACATACATAGAGATCAAATCTCACCCTTTGTATCTAGAGAATTTGACATTATCTTCACGAATAATAGACTTTTCATTCAAGTGGCCTTCACCATAAAAACAATTTAGTCATCGTACCATTAATAGTCTTTCCTATGGTGTAAGACAATCATGATTGAAAAGATTGTGAACTTCCTTAGTAGATAATATTATGGCAGACATTTTTATTCTCTTTTTCAAATATTTTAAACTTTTTTCAATTTTATCATACATTTAGTGGGATTTTGGAGAGGTTTATGAGCTTTCCATTTGTAGAGAGTAGCTTTGCATTGGTAGCATTCTTTTGATCTCATCAATCTACTATAGCTTGGATTTAATTTGTTTCTTGTAGATCCATTAGAGATATCCTTATTAATACAAAATACCTCATATTTATGTGTTCAATTCCCAAAAGGAAATAAATTTAGACTACTCTTGACTTGTGACTTGTATTTTTCTTACAAGGTCTTTCATCCATACCACACGTTTCACAACTTCATCCATCAAATTATAATAGACCCTTTATCAAGATAATAATGCTAATGCCAAAGATTAAGTCTAAAATTGATACAAATGTAAAACTTTTCAACCTAGAATGACCAACTTCATTAAGTGAAAGAATGTACTTAGATTATTTCCACATGTTTCTCATTTTTTTTCAATCTATCCAAATTTCTTCAATTATTTTCCATTCAAATATAAGGATTAAATAAGAGAGGTACAAAAATATATGCCTCAACCATGGATTAAACAAGAAAGGTGAAAAATTCATGCCTCATACAAATCACATGAAAAAGTTATTTAAAAGATATGAGAATGTGATATGTGTTAGTTAACGGATTAGGCCCTTCTATAATATTGACTCAAAACCTCATTAAAGCCTTCTCTATTAACAAGAGTTGAAAGAGATTTTGATCAGCTCAATCTCTGAATTGACAGATCCAGCTCCCTATGACAAATCTTCTATGAATATATTTTTTGATATTTTCTGAATCTGAAAGGGTTTGCTCTTATCTAGAGAGTGGGAGAGGCTTCTAATAGATATTCATCACCATGACGTATCCACGAATGAACAATAAATCATTAATTGAATGAATAAGTTCTATGTAACTTCCCACAACCATGAAAATGAAACACAAGTACAATTTTTGGGATACAACTCTGCATATATTATCTCACAACCATGAAATCACATATACAATGACCAAACAAATGACTAACAAATCTGATAAATAACATGAATATGATAAAGGAAAATCAATAATGACTCTCAGGTCATCTTATAATAAAAAATCCCAAAAGCACACTTTCAACATCCATAACTAACTGATTTCACCCACCATTAATACACCCCTTCAATAGTAAAATAAATCTCTAAATATGAAAAACAATCTTAAAACAACTTCGAGACTCACAAAGTTGTCATGAAAATAGGGGTAAATTGTATTCAAAATTGTCAGTCCTTTGCATACTGTTCAAAGCAAATATTTAAAGTCCTTTAGCCTACCTAGGTCATTGCAATACAATTTTCTTGAAGAATAAAATGAAACTGTTACAAGACACGTGTCATAAGAGAATATTTGAAAATGGAAAGACATGTTTTTCCTTTTTTAAATAAAGGCTACGTGGCCTTTGCATCATTATCTTTGTCAGCAATATTTTCAAAAAAATAATAGTTCCTTTGGATTTAGGAACAACAACTACCAACTTGCTGAATTCTGAAATTGGCACCTCAACACCAATAATCCTTATTCTTTGTCAATCTAACATCCACAGCTTCTATCGAGATAATAATGGTACTTTATTACCATTGAGGTGGGAATTTCATCACATACCTTTAGAATGTGCCTATGAAGTATCTATAGCAAGGATTTATAAATTCTACCCTTTGTTGTCCCTCCTTAGCCTTTCATAGTTTTTATTGGCTTCCCATTTAGCAAATATCAGAATTTGACCTCCACAAGTTCTGTTCTTTCAAAATTTGGGTATTGCACTTCTTCCCTCCATTTTCTAATGATTTTTCTTCTTCTATCTTCCTCATAATAACTCATGATTTCAAACTAGGTGGGTCCCAGTCTTCCCTTCAGAATATCAGGAACTCCCTTGTTGTGCTTCCATTTCTGATTTAGAAATTGCCTTACCGTGCTTCCATTTCCAATTCAAGAATTCCCTTATTGTGATTCCATTTATGATTCTGATTCAGAAATTCCCTTACTATGCTTCCATTTTTGATTCGGGAATTCCCTTACTATGCTTCCACTTATGCCACCTTTAGCACTTCAAACCACAATTTCCTACAAAAGAGTGCTTAGCATTTCTTTGAAGTTCAAACTTGCCATCCGTATGTCAGATTTTGACAAGACCTAGGACTAAAGGACAAAACCTAATTGAAAGAATTGACTGAACATGAGCAACCATTTTCTTGAAATCCCAAATAAAGAGGACTTAAACTCAATCTATGAGGATAAAACACAAAAAATACATGAGGAATCATTTCCCAAAATCTCGATTGTACCCAAATCCTAAATTTGTTACGGGCGGCCAGTTCTTGAAAATCCCGATACTTAGAGACTTAATCTAAAAATTAACTTTTAACCAAACTTTAAAATTTCAAAGCCAATTTGATGCATGGGAACTAAAATATGGCAACAATTAGCTCTGACTAGGCATGAGGACCGCGAGGGATGAAGCAAGGACTTAGATTCTCTGGTTTTGCAAAAACAAAGGATCAAACAAAACTGAAAGGAAAGAACTCAACCAAAGCTAGACTCAAACCAACACCCAATACAAAAAGAAAAACCTAACTACTATAATACAGGTAGAAGGGTCACTTGTTTTATATTTGATACAATTTTAGATCTTTCCCATTATATGATAATGGTAAGATCACACCATATGGATAAGCCAATTTGAAAGATTTCAATCTACACACCTGATGTATTTTAAATGGGCATTTCCATAGTGAATCAAATTTTGCATGCATACCTTTGGGTTCCCTTCTCTTGTCCCGGACTAAGACCATATCTCCCTCCATGAATTTATGAGGTTTAGCCCTTTTATCAAAGATTTTATTAACCCTTTGTTGATGTTGGTTTATCCTATTAATCATCTCTTCTCTTTCTTCTTCGAGCTTTGTCAAATACAAAATTCTCTTCTCAATTCCATCTTGAAATGTAGCATCTTCCAAGGTTGTTTGGAGTTTGCAGATTGATAGTTCCAAAGGCAGTGGCAATCTTGCTTCCATTCCATACACCAAGTCAATAGGGGAAATCCGTATTTCTCATTTGGGAGTGATCCTTTTCGTCTAAAGGGTTTCGTGCAACTTCTTGTGCCAGTTCCTATGGTTCTTTGATACTAGTTTCTTCATGAAATTAACCAAATTCTTGTTACTAGATTTTACTTGGCTATTGCCTTGAGGATAATAATCTGATGAATGTGCCAGCTGAATTCCATAATCATAACAGAACTGCATATTTTTTTCTAAAGAAAAGTAGGTTGCATTATCCATAACTAGTTTTACTAAAACACCAAAATGCACTAAAATGTTCTCCTTTAAAAACTCGCAAACAATCTCAGAAGTGGTTTTATTCACCACTTTGACTTCCACCCACTTTGTAAAGTAATCTATTGCAGTCAGTATATACATATGTCCTACACTTGAATGAGGGTTTATAGGGCCAATAAAATCTAGTCCTCATTGTTAGAAAGGACCTTCAATTACCACAAGCTTCAAAGGTAAGGCAGCTAGTTGGGGTTTCCCTGCAAACATTTTACATTTCTCACATTGCAAAACCCATTGATAGGCATCCTTATACATACCTGGCCAATAGTAACATTGCTTGAGAATTTTGAATGCAGTGACGGTGGAAGAGAAATGCCCACCACAAGATTCTTCATGAAAAGCTTTCAAAAGCTTCTATTTTTTTTGTTTATCCACACACTGTAAGAAGGTTCCATCGATAGCACGCTTGTATAGTTTATCATCCCAAATAACATATTTTTCAAATTTTATTCTTAAATTTCTCCTTTGTTTCAGAGAAAGACCCTATGGACATTCACCATATGTTAGGAAATAAGAAATATATGAGAACCATAGATCTTGCAAACTTACCATTAACACTTTAGGAAGATATTCCTGTTAGTCAGGTTTGTTCTCAGTTATCATCTTACAAAGACCTTTCCCTTGTACCTTTTCTATCCAAGCTCCTCTAGTGTTACATTCCACTTCCTATTGTGTCAGAATCCTTTTAATTTTGGGTTCTGGGACAAAAATGATAGCATGGGAATGCAAGATATAAAACCTGAAATGTTTTAGGGATTTGACCACAACAAAAGCATGTTTTTCAACCTACCAAATACTTTAACTCATGAATTTTCAATGAAATTATCATGAAGGCAATTGGTGCTTGGATTCCTTCCTTATTTTCTTGCAACATAATAGCAGACATGGTGTGTTCTAAAGCATAGAAATAAATAAGAAACTCCTTACTGAAATTAGGATTTGTTAACATAGGTGCATTGGCTATGGCTTCCTTGATATTCACGAAGGCTTCTTTACCTATCTCATTCCATCTAAATCACCGATCCCCTTTCATCATATCAGCTATATGCTTGGTAATATCAGAAAAATTAGGTATAAACTTTCTCAAAAAATTAACTAAGCTGAAGAATGATTTCACTCTAGTCTTACTTGAAGGAAGGTTGAGTTGTTGGATAGCTTTGACCCTTTCAGGATCTATGTGTATTATCTCTTGAGATACAATATGGCCTAATAATTTCCCTTCATTCATGAAGAAAACTAACTTCTTTGGATTTAAAGAGATCCCATACTCTCGACACCTCCCTAGGATCACCTCTAAATCATGCAAGTGGTTTCTTCATTTCTTTCATAATACCATGACATCATCCAGGTATATAAATATGATCATTTTTCAAATCACTGAACGATAATTCCATCGCCCGCTAGAAAGTAGCTCTTGTGTTGATTGACACAAAAGGGATTTTGTTATAAGCAAATGTGCCCCATGGTGTGGTGAAATTTGTTTTATGTTGGTCGCTTTCATCAACTTCTATATGATTATAGCCTGAGAAACCATCCAACATGGATATCATCTCTGATCTTGCCTCTATCTACAACTGATGGTCCATGTTCGGTAATGCATAATTTTCTTTGAGGGATGATTGATTCAAATTTCTGAAATCTATGCAGATTCTAATCTCCCTATTTTTCTTTCAGATTGAGACTCTGTTGGCTATCCAAGTGGAATGGTGGATAGGGTAGATGATTCAGTCTTTTAGCATCTTGTCAAATTTTTGAATGATAGCGTCAGCTACTTTGGGTTTGTAATTTCTCTATTTTTGGTGGAAAGGAGAAACTTCGGGTTTTAGGGGAATGCAGTGTTTGAACCTTTCTCCCATGATGCTTTTTAAATCATCATAAAACCATGAAAATACATCTTTATAGGATATAAGAAGCTCCCTCAACTTCACTCTTTCCTCTTTCATACAATATTTCCTAACACTTATCATCTTCGGGTTTTGTGCATCTCTTATATTCAAACTCTCATACTCCCCGGAGGTGTTTCCCCTTTCTTCCCTTTTTCTTTTAATGTATGCATCATGTCTATCAAAAAAAATTATAAAGAAATCATACCTAAGAGGATTTTATTTCCTTTAAATTACACCACCCCTTGTTCCAAGTCCATTTTACTTCCTTGAGAGAGTTCAATACAATGGTTTTCTCCGCCTTCAAAATATTTCTCAACAAACATATCAACATTCTCCAAGAACTGATAGAGTCGATGATCATCCTTAAAGACTTTCCATGACTCCACATTGTCAGCGATGTTTGGTCTGTGCACCAGCTCAATTGTGTACTTTTGGTCTCCAAATTCTAGGTGAGGCAGAAGGAGAGATGTCAACACTGCTAAGGAATCAGCTTGGGTGTTTTGTTCCCTGGGCACTATTTCTATTGCAAATTCTTCAAGGCTCTCTTTCTCATCCCATATTATGTTCCTGTAATTTTTCAATCTATGATTTTTAATAGAAAAGAGCCCTCTAACCCATTTCACTATCAATTTTGCATCCCTCTTTGCCTTCAGCATTGTGACTCCTCTATATTTAGCTACAATAATTCCCAACAACAAAGCTTCATATTCTGTAGTATTTTTTGTGTTCTTTAATTCCAATTTGTAATCCAGATGTATGATATATCCCTGAGGTGAGATTACCACTACCCCTCCACTAGACCTGGCAGAGGCACAACTTCCATCAAATTCTAAGGTTCATAATTGTGATTCCTTTTATTCATTTCACACTCCAAAGATTTGGGCTCAGTAAACAACATGTAATTACCAAACTCCAATTCCTCATACAAAATTTGTGCTTTCGGATCATCAGATTTCAGAATAGTGAATTTGGCTTTCTCCTCGGGTTCTAGCTAGAGCTTCTTATTCCCAATGGGTATGATTGCATGAGACTAGTCTAATTTTATTTCTCCCCTAGAGTCCTTGTAAAAACTTTGGCTCAATAGCATTCCATAGCTACAAGGTATATATGCAACAAAGATGGTGAGTTTCAATATTTTAGCAGGGTGAACAAAAAGAGCTACTTGAGCATCTTTGATTTGGCCTACTAGAGGGACTTGTTTTGCATCCATAGAATATCATCTTCCAAAGGTCTTAGTTAGTGATAAACCATGGGCCTTAGCGACTTCTGATGGCATAACATTATTAGAAGCCCCCAAATATATTATATAATTTCTTAACTTATGCCCATTGATAAATAGGGACACAGAAAGGTTTGGGTTTTTGGCATGGGATAGTAGCTAGCACATTAACCTCATTTTGAGCTACTTTCAAAATAGAGAGTTCTCCTTTGGTAATCATACTTGAGAATGCATTAACATTTGCACTACCTAACTTACAATGTTCCACTAAGCATTGTAGCTCTCTCGGATTTGACTTTAGATAATCTAAAGGAGATATTTGAATACGTCATTATTTGCAGGAATTGGACAATACCAGATGAACTAGACTCCTTACCCAAAATAGTGGTACTTTGGGGCGTGATCATTTGATCCAATGTCTTAGGGAATGAGGAGTTTCAGTTACTATTCCTTTGTGGAATAGAGAGCCCCTGTTGTTTACCCTTCTAACTTCTTTTTAAGGTAGTCATTGATGATTCACCAAGTGTCGCAAAACAATCACCTTTACTAGGGATAACTTTAAGAACCCCCCCGGTAAAAAAGCATAAAATTTTGGGGAATCCAACATTATTTTAGTGGGAAAAATTAATATCGAGGGCGATTTTTTTTTCAAAGTAGGAAAAAAATTAACTTGTATTGGCGATTTTTTTGGTAGTGTATTAAAATTCCATAAAATCATGGCGAATGAAACATTTTTTGGGGGAAAAATATATATTTATTGAGGCAAATTTTTTGGTTTGCCCAAAAAAATATTTGTAATATGTTAGGTGAATTATTTTCTTTAGAAGGGAAAAAAATTAATTGTATTGGCAAATTTTATTTGCCCATTGAGAATTGTTTTATTTTATTCGCTAATTTTTTGTTGGTTATGAGAAAAATATGTATTTTATTGGAAACTTTCAAGAGTCACGCATGTCATGTGGGCCCTGGGCCAATGCCAAATGGAAATTCATTAACATATAATTATTGCAACGTCTCATCAAGTTAATATCACCTTTTTGGTTTCCAAATTGTCCTTCGTCACTGCAAATGGTATGGATACCGTCAACATGTACATTAAATCTATTATTTTATAACCGTACATTGTAAATGTATCAATCGATACCGTTGATTGATCGTAGACCAACTGCTGAAGTTTTATCTTGAGCCTAGTTTCTTGAAAGAAACAAATTTCTGCAGGAAGTCTCTAGAATGGAGACACATGGCAAGTCTGGCAAGGTAACTTGAAAGAAATGACAGTCTTGTCAATGAGAGTGTTAGTGACATTCTTTAACTATGATCCACTCATAATGCATAGTTTCCAAATTCATACTAGTATAAAGTATAATATAGTCACTATATTAGTAATTTCCCACACTCGTGCATTAATGGGAAGGATTTACCTAAAGATATGGAAGATAAAAAAAAAAAAAATTTAGGACAAGGGCTATTTATAGAAGTTCTTTCTTCCTTCTTTATAAATTTCAATTTCCTTTTGCTTCTTAACCTCTGGTTTTAAGTTTTTAGATTTGTAGAATTTCAATTTTATGCATGTAGTTTGAAGGTTTAGGTTTTTAGTTGACGGTATACATGCTCTGCAAGTAGAGATGGACACACCAATTAGGTTGAGATCCACATCCACTAATGAGAAGAAGCCCTTTTTGGGCATGATACCAAATGAAGTTCTCACTTCCATTTGCAAGGAAGTGGGCTCTTTCATAAACCCTTTTGTGTTGATGGTGCTCAACTATGAGTTCCTTCGCAATGAGAAGAGATACCACGTCAACATGTACATTATATCTCGCTTCCTAGCATTTCTTCTCAACCTCAGAGGAAAGAAGGTAGAAATTCTTATGCTCCTGCAGAAGGTTGTTCAAGGAACAATTTCTGGTGGATGATTTCCAAGTCTCTATCTTTGCACAACGGGGGTTGGGGATCCCTTGGGATGATGAAATAGAAAAGATTCTCTAGCAAGGCAGAAATCTGGAAAGGCAACCCTTCCTAATGAATATTAATGGAAGGCATTTGATGCGACATCAGAAGTGGGCACGACTGGGGAGGGACTTCCTGCGGAAATGGTTTCTCCTTGACGACATGGTGGAGACAGACTATGGCTAGCTCGAAGAATTCTTGACTTGATTATCCTCTCCAAATGATTCTTCTCTGATGGCGTTGGAGAGGAAGACCCGTAGTGTTCTTAAAATGGAGGGTTTTTGTAGTTTGTCATGTTATTTTGTTTTTTGTTATATGATCAACCAACTAGTGCCCTTGTGGAAACAAATTTTGAAACTATTTATTGGGATACTACGTATTCACCTCATTTTGGAGGGGTGCGACTATATAGTATATTGGTGATGTAAATTTTTGAAATAATTAATGAAAAATTTTCTCTTCGAATTTGACCAATTGACATTCATTTTAGCTTTCCAGTTTACTCTTAATGAATGTTAATAATATGGTTTTTGTTTAGGGTTTCATTGTTCTGGAATTATCATAACGATTAATACTAATATAAATTTTTGAAATGATTAATTAAAATTTTGCTCTTTGACTTCGACGAATTGACATTCATTTTAGCTTTCCAGTTTACTCTTAACGAATGTTAAAAATCTAGTTTTCATTTCATTATTCTGTAATTAGCATAATGATTAATCAATTTAAGATTAAATACATCATTTAAGGATTTGAAATTAATTTGTAAAAACTAAAAGAGAAGCTTCATTATATTTGCAATATATTGTGAACATTATGTTCAACTTCAGCCATAATCAGGGTCTAGGAAATTTGAATACATTCCTGGGACCTAAATCCCCTCTCGTCGTTCAATAATAAATATATTAGTCATATTGCTTATTCAACGGATATTGTTGTCTGTTGGATGACAAAAGATTAACAGTTCGAGGAGTATTCCGGGCCAAATGTGGGAACGATAGCCATATTTTTCTATCTTCCCCCGGAAATTAGACATGTGTCACTGTGTGAGATTCTTAGTGTAATTTTGTTTAATTGTAATTTTGAAAAGAAATCTAAAGACTAATAGTAATATATTAATAAATTATATGTCATATCGATGTGTGATTTCTATTATAATAGAAATAATTAAATTAATATTGATAATGGAATTCAATCTTAAAGTCAAAGTTAAACATTACACAATACATAATTAATTGTTAAATATTTATACAATTTTGAGTAATTAAACAATGAAATTTCACAAGGATATTTATACTATATATGTATCTGGCAAGGATTCTGGGTTTTCTTCACTAGTTCTTTCCCGGTTGAGTCTTTGAATCAGTTTATTATTAATATATATAGTGGCCAATCCACTTTTGTTTTCAAAAAAATAAAATGAAATTTCAGCCTGTTAAATTAAACAATGTAATTTCAGCCTATCTAACTGCTTCATTTTTTTTTCATAATATCATATTTTGTTATTTTGTAAATTAAAGTTCAAGCTTTTAATAAAATAAATTGTAAATATTAGTTTTCTCAAATGTGATTGGAATTTGGCTTAACAATACATTAAAATAAAAATAACTATTAGAAATATAAAGTTTTACAAAACAAAATATATTTACTAATTTATATTTGTTTACTAATTTACAAAACAATAGCGAGGGCGCGACAAGGAAAACACCAAACTGCCAACATTTAGCCCAAAGCTCGCAACATTTTTTGACATAATAACATAACACTTGCAGGGCCACAACACGTGCCTTAAATACAACTTAAAGCGGGTGCAAAATGAGGGGTAAATTTACCGTGGAAGGGGAAAGCACAAGGCGTTAGGCCTAACCATGATTATTTTGACATTAAATCAACAAGACCCTAACCACAAACTAAAATATGACAAGCCAAAAAATGGTCACAACTGATGACATTATTTTTCCATTAGTATACAAAGAAGATCTTTGGTAAATATACACCGAAAGACAGGACAAGAGTAAACCGAATATACAGATATCAGAGATCACCGAAAATTGTTAAGTACAAAGGAAACCGACGATACAATTTTGTGTGTAAACCAAAAATGCACAGTGAAGAGGATAAAGAGGAACCCGATAGTGGAACCCGACGAGCAGGTTAAAGTGCAACCTGAGAGAACAGTCAAAGTGCAACCCGAGAGACAGTTCAAGCAAGGAACACCGAGAGACAGTCTAATTGACTTCAGAGCATAACTGACCGACAGAAACTGAAAGTTAGTTGAAGCCCGCAAAAAGTGGATCTAACTTCCACATCAGATAAAACAGTCATGTTCTATTTAAAGAGTCTTAATTTGTCTTAAAACCATTACTTTAGGGACAAGAAACCTTATTGTAAGTGTAATACCTACCCCTTAGTCTACCTTTCAATGTCATTTTATGATCTCTTTTAGACCATAGTATGTATGTGTTGGCTTTTTCAGGTGATTTTAAGGATAATCATGCTTTACTTTTCATTATGCTATTGATCCATGATTAGTTGTATTATATAACCTATTTGCATATGATGTATGATTATTTCATAATGGTTATAATTATGTTAGGACGTCATTTTGATTATGGTTTTTTGACAATACTAACCCGTATTTATATGCACATGGATCATTTGTATGCTTTGCATTACTGTCTACTGTGTTTGGTATGGTATGGGACAGAGTCGTAGTTACTTGCTTCGACAAGATCCACATGATAAACTAGTCTCAACAATTGTTTGTTATATTGCATGGATATATGCTCATCTTTGTGATGACAGGTTTGCAAGTACCAGGCTACGTCTTCCCTGAATTGGCAAGAGTGAGCGTGCCTTATTGCAGTATCTCAATGGTAAGAGAGGGGAGATAATATTCAGGTCCAAATCCATACCCTAAACCCTTATTTTGTCCTATAACTGGACAAGAATCTGATTGACTACCCTAGTGTTTGTATCCGTCAAGTGATGTGGATTCGAGAGCATGTTTGTGTGTGCTTGGGTGTTTGTTTCAATTGATTCTCTATTTTAGTTGTTTATCTGTTTGGATGGGTTTTAGGTGATTTAATGATGCTTTTAGCTTGATTTATTTAATGATTATTTATGGGAAATATTAATGTTAATTATTGCACCTTAAATAAGGTTAAAACATTGATATATGAAATATATGGCTATTTAATGATTAAATATTAATTAAATGCCTATATTTAATTTATTGATTTAATTATTAAGTCTTGATTTAATTAATTGAGATTTAATAAATATTAAATTCAATCAATTGTAATTAGTTGTGCAAAATTGATTTATTAAATATTGCTTTAAGTTGCATTATTAATTGATTTATTTAATTGAAATATTCTCTCATGCATTTTCAATTTAACACTTTGCTTTGATATTATAAAGTTGAGTTATGCGTGTGCTTTAAGTGAAATTGAAAATAAAGAATTTATTTTAATTATTAATAAAAATATATATATTCCCTTTAGGGTTTTCACTTTTTGAAAACCTAGTTGCTTGGTTTTCTATATCCTTGGATTGAAAGCGATTTTGGAGGTTGTTCAATTAGGGGAGAAAGGAAAATCAGGTGATGGAGGATTTGTGAAAGCTTGAGAGCCTTTTGGAGCACACTTGGAATTCTTCTTTGCTTGAATTTGTGGATTGTATTCCTCTCATTAGTTATTGAGGTAGGATCTTGTTCATGTCAATTCTAGCTTTTGGATCCCCGTCTTCCATGCATCCGAAAAGCTAGGATCCTTTGTGTGGTTATTCCTTGTTTGATTATTGTGTGTTTCTTTTTCTTTTTGTGAAACTGCTATGTGTCGATTGTCTATTGGGATTAGTTGGCTATCAGGAGGTAAAACCAGAGGTTTTTGGGGTTTCAGTTCTTTGATGTTTATGTGCTTTAGTGCATGTTTATATTGATATTGTTTTTGGGTCTTGATTTTTTTACCCAACTTGGTTGTTTAACTAGTCTTATGTGATCATGTGATATTACTTTATGTGGTATTGGTTAATTGAGAACCAATAGTTCTTGTGTGGGCAAGAACCAAATTTGAGAGTTATGTTCTTCTTTTTTATTTTGTTTATGATCCTTTGAGGGTGTATTCATGTATGAGCGGGAATCAGTGATGAGGTTTATGATATATGTTTATGATGTCTTTTGTGAACCTAGGGTAGGTTACCTAGTTGTATAGTAGGAGGTGGCTTGCAATAAGTGTCGGAGCCCACAAGTGGCTACTAGGATCGTTTATTGTAAGTAATTGTAACAAGTGATAACATAATAATTTATTAGGAGTTTTAGAATAATCTAATAAGATATTAAGCCTCACCCATGCTTGAGCTTATAGGCTAAGATGGAGGATGAGTTGATGCTTTCTGCCTTGAGGGGTGTGTGTTTGGCATAGTTAGTGACTTTGACTATTTGAGAGGTCATTGGTGTCGTGTATGGTCACTTGAGTGCCGAGATCCAGTGAGGGATTTCTAGGACAAGACTTAAGGGTTAAATGTACATGATGACACCTTCCTATATACAACTTAGGTTAACCTACGTGTGTCGGTTACCTCTGGTATTCTGTAGATATCCTTATTGTTATTTAGAGAGCTTCTAGGATCTTCCTATGCTTTTCTTTATGATGGTCTTGTATACTTGGATGTTTTCCTTCTTGTTGTATACCCGTGTGAGTGGGCCTGTTATTATCTCCTCAGCACATTGGGAGGGGACCTTTGGTTCCACGCGGTAGGGTAGTAATTCTTATTACCATTGAGATCTGACATATGTCTTCATGCTTGGATGATCTTTTGGAAAGTTGAATCCTAGGGATTATATGGCTTATTTTGTGTTGTCATTATGGCAAAAAATTCATATGAAGTTTTCACAGTAAACTATGAAGTGGAAAATTGACTAAGTATAGAAGACAGAACAGAACAGTGACTTGCAGTCGACCAGGGCATCAGGGCACGTGCGTACGATCACCTAAGGATATGCGCATTTATAATTAAGCTCTATGATATGTTATTATGCTTTCCCTATACACGCTTTGTATGGAATGGCAGTACGGACAAGTTACAAAAAGAACAAGTTCACTAGCAGTCCAGAATACAGAGTATAAAGTTGACTTCATTGTTTTGATTAGCGTGTAATCTTTTGTTATGTAAAGGCTAAGTGCCTATTGTAATAAGTTTGTAAGCATGTATTAAACATTTTTGTAAACACGCTTAAGCCAATTTGCTTGGAAGCATTCTATATTATGTTTTTGGGCCGATTAAGGTCGTGTTTATAGTCGCGTCTATTCAGGCATAAAGATATATATATATATATAATGTAAAGATACATTTGAAGTGTCATCGAATAAGTTAGATAAGATGTATAGCATAGTAGTATGAAGATATTAGTATGAGATAGAGCCCTTAAAGAAGTTAAGAACATAAGCGCATAATTGGAACTTATCAGACATCTGTGTCACATACACCATTTTATTTTTGGATATAGTGTATATCTATTCTCAGGAGGTTGTAGCCTTCTTTCTCTTTGAGCAGTGAGCTCTTGGGCAGTGAGTCCTTACCCCTAACAGGGTTAACTATAAAAGACTCCTAACAGGGTCAGACCCTTAACCAGGTGGTCAGACCCTTAACCAGGTCATTGTACTCATATTGTAAAGACTGCTTCTAACAAGACAAAAGAACTTTAACAGGTTCATTATACTAGTACAATATTTGTGGGTACTAATTCCCATCGGGGTTTTTCCTCTAATCAAATTTTCCCCGTAACCATATCAAGTGTTATGTGATCTTGTGTTATGCTTCATTAAATGTATATTTGATTTATGTTTAAGTTGCTGAATTTGAATAAATAGATAAACATTGATTCACCCCCCCCCCCCTCTCAGTGTCTCCAACAATTGGTATCAGAGCCTGGTCCTCAGAGACAAAAGTTTAACCACTTGAGGAGATCATGGATTCAGCAGAAGTCAAACATCTGAGAAAGAATCTTGAAGTAGCCTTTGAAGATCTAGATAGATCTGAGAAAGAAAATGAATAACTCAAACTAAAATTTGATGGCTCACAAATGCTTATCAAGAAACTAAGGAAAGAACTAAAAGATTTCTCCAGCAATGATTTGAAACTGAATGAAGAGAACAAGTCTCTGAAAGATAAGATAGAAGAATTGAATGATTAGTTAACTAATAGCTTAACAACTATTGAAGAGAAGAACAAAGAAAACAAACAATTGCATGATGAACTCATGCAAGCCAATATGAAAATCTTGGAATTGGAAAATATCAAGAACAAAATTGAAATTGAATTATCAGGAGCAAAAGACAAGATTGATAAACTACACATAAGCTCTGATCTAATTCAATCACAACTCTATGCACAAAAGCTAAAAGGTGACACCACTAGTATGGGATACAGTTTAGCTCAAAATGAGATCAACTCGTCACAAGAAAGAAAGAAAGCTCTAACAGAATCTTCAGAAGAAAAGAAAACTAAAAATCATGAAGAGACTAAAGCAGAAGATAAGCACAAGACAGTCAATTGTACTTGCTATTCCTATAACAAGCATGGATACTTGGCAAGAGATTGTAAGAATGTAAGACCCTTCAATGGTTATTGTTACTCCTGTAATAAGTTTGGTCACAGGGCTATTCATTGCAAAAAAAATCAAAGAAATCAGCCACAACTGAACCAAAGGAATCAAACTCAATTCAATCAGAGAAATCAACCTTAAAGAAACTTGCAGAACATTACATGTCAGATATGTAACTAAAATGGACACACAAAAAAACAATGTAGCATGATGAATAACAACACCAGACCTCCTATCATCTGTCACTCATGTGGAAAAGCTAGACACATCTCAAGGTTTTGCAGATCAAGAACAAAAGGACAAGAGAATCCCAAGAAATCCTTGTTTGAAGAATCAGTAGAAGTCAATTTTGTGTAAGCCAAAGCTAATTCAGATAAAATATGGGTTGAAGTAAAGAAGGATAATGAAGAGAACAAGGTAGCAGATGCATCCTCAGTGGACGCACCTTCTACTTCTGAATAGTTGACCCTCATGGTCTTAGGGGGGGCTATTCTAGATCTAAACCCCTACGTGGTTGGTATACTCACCTCTGAGCATGCACCTATGGATTCATGCATGAAATAAATAATTGAATTTGTATGCATTCATGCATAGCCTTTACTTTGTTCAGAATAAAGTTTGAAATTCTCTATGTAAACCTCTTTTTGGCAATGAGCATTAAATGTAATTGATCTTTATATAACTTGGAAAAAGATCATAAAACCTCACTTTGCATTTGAGATTGAAGCACTTAGAAAGCAGATAGGAATCGAGCATCAAAGCACTATAGCTTGGAATTTTAGTTGGTTTATGAATGGATTACATTTGGAACGGAATCCTAGCAGTCGCGTCATTTCAAAATCATCATGAAACCCTACTTAACCTAGTTACAAGTAAGTATGGCCACTCCTGTTGTATTCAACATTGCTAAGAGGAAGAGATTTGTTTTTAAGAAGCATCCATTCAAGTCCATACTGGATGATGTCGAAGGAGCATTCTCTAGGACTCCACTTGGAGTCGTGCATGTAGAAGACATCCACAATATGTTTATTGCAAGAAGGAAATGGTTGGAGACAACAACATTGAATCTCTCATGGGTTCTATGATGAAACTAGATTATACATTCAAGGATGAATACATGCATCTCACTGATAACCCTATCTTTGAGTATTCCAATGCACACGAGTTTTATGAGCCAGAATGGGTGAAGATACTGCTAAGCAGGATACATGATGATCTGTACTGGATAGGTGAGGTTCCTATCTACATCACTACTGATCTAATTCATGAGATGACTAGACTACCCAAGAATGGACCAGTTCTTCCAACTGGTAAAGATGTCAAGAAACAACTTGAGCAAGCATGCTTATCCAGGAGTGATAGGTGCGGTATGACAGTTGATCCCATCAAGGAAGATGACATTAAGCTAGTTACCATGATAATAGGTTATAAATTCTAGCACGCAAGTAGACTAAATAGTGTATCTGCAGCCACTATCTTAGCAGCAATAAAAATGGTGAAAGACAATACTCAGTACAACCTATGTGAGATATTGTGCACTCAATTGATTGACAACATCCAAGCTATCAAGCATGACAAGAGCAAGATTTTCAATTTTGGTTCACTAATCATATATCTCTACTTCCACATATTAGGAAAGGTTCCAAATCTCTACCTAGATAGAAGCAAACCCACTATGTCACAGATTTCACTTAAAGCCCCATCAGAGAGTAGTGTGAAGGATTCTATGGATATATACATCAAGAAATTCAGAATCAAGATGCAGAAGAGATTCAGGATACCTGAGAAAATAGTTGAGAAGTACAAAGACACCATATGCTTCATGGTGGAGACTGATTGTACTTGTATGGAGGTAGTTGAGCCTAGGATGAAATGGATTCACCCTCTTGGTTATGAAGTCGGAGAACATGTTTTGGAAGGTTATGCACAAGTTCTCCTATCTGCGCCCAAAGATCCCAATGAACCTAGATGGGGAACTTACAGGGAAAAGACAAACCAAGTTGATTATGTCCTATACAGTGCTGAGAACAAAAGGAAGGCATCTAGGATTACCTCAAATATCCTAAAAGTCCATGGTGTTACACAAGAAGATCTTGACAAAGCTAGAGAAGCTAAGATAGCCAAAGAACTTGAGAAGAATCCCACAGAAGTAAAAATAGAAAAGACTGGTGATATTCCCAAGAAGAAGAAGAAGAAATCAAATGAAGATACATCTACACCATCAAACACCATCGATCTAGATGCATCTCCACCATTAGTACCTGGCAAGAAGTCTAGAGGAAGGAAGGAAGCGCCCACTAGTCATCCATCCTCAAGAACTACAAGGAGCAAGGTAAAGAACACTCAAGCTCCTCCTAAGGTAGGTTTTGTAATCACCTAAAAATGGTCACCTAAACCCTAGACCCCCAATCTCAGCATTTAATCAAGAAACCCTAACCTTGATTAAACTTAAGTCCTAAATCAAACAGGCAATTATCGAATTCAAACTGATCT
>MU228251.1:1745280-1784600 GCA_018584345.1 Thuja plicata | reverse complement strand
ATCAGAGCATTTTATTATCAGCATATAGATTAAATCCTTCGTTTAGGTCCTCGGTGTAGTCACTGAGCTTGCAATGACCTAAGAGCAAGCTCATACTCCTGCCTTCTAGAAGGCAACAGGTCGATTCTTTCAGACATGCAGGATGAATGAATTGATATTCAGTCCTGTATGCAGCTGAAGAGCAATGACTATCTTGAATTTTTCTGCTAAATAGAGGCCACTTTTAGCATGCACAGGTTTCAAACCTAGTCTTAATGTCTTAAGGAATAGAATTGTCAATGAAGGAAGACTAGAGTCTCTCAAATATATATATGACAAATATCAAGAGATAGACAAATCAGAGATTCATTCTATGGTCATCTCTCATATGATTAAGTTCAAGACGATTGTATTGGAACTTAAGACTGTCATACCAGACAAGGTATGGAATATACTTGATATGTTGAAGAGGCAAGCAATTGAAGAGGATATGAGGATAAGAGAAGAAACATTGGATAGTCTTCTCCCAATGTGCTCGCATGATGAGAAATTCATTTTGTTAGATTTATTAAAGCCGCACCTAAGAACCAAAAAAAGAATTCTTCATATCATGAACAAGGAGTATGATCTGGTCGGTGAAGAGACTCATAAGGCATTTGAGTGGGTATTTTTGGATAGACATATGTATCCATCAATGGTTCCTATAGCTAAGGCAACTCCAATTCCTCCTAAACAGGTTGCAGAACCAGTAATTCAGAATGCACCTAAGACAGGTCCATAGGTTTCAGCGCCCTCAGTCTCAATAGCCTCTGATACAACAAAAGACACAGGGGATACTATAGCGATTGATGATATCAAGATATCTATGACCACTTCTGATCATGATATGGATAAGGTTGAAAAAAGCATTTGTGAACTCGGAAGAGACAGAGAAGGTATGCACCGATGACACATCCTTACAACAAGTTGAAGTCCCCCCTATTGATTCACCAGATTTGAACAAAGAGAAAGACAATCAAACCAATGAGATACCAGCTATGGAGATCCCAGTTAAAAGTGAATGCATGGATACTAGTTAGAATACCATATTCACACCATCCATTCAACCATCTACCTCATTGTTGTCAAGTTTAACTCCTGACTTAGCAAGTCTGAATGCTTAGGGAGAAGAAGATCTGATCAAGATCAGTGTCTTAGCCATGGAAAAGGCCAAAGAAAAATAGGTTATGAGAAACCCTCTATTCCTAGAATCAATAAACATCTTGAATGATCTAGTGCCTGTGGATAAGAAAGTAGCAAAAATTCAATCAGTTGATGATGTAGGGATACAAACAAGATTCAAAGCACATTTTACAAGCTTAGTAGACTCAACCACAAGAATTGCAGAAGATGAGTATAAAAAGGAAAGGTTGAATGAACTAGTCAAGAATTTTTCCTTAGATCTAAAGTCTTTGAAGATTGGTTAGTCTATGTTGAAAGAGTTGGCAGCTAAAGGCAGAAATGTAATAGCCAACTACATGGACAAGGTGAAATTGACCACTGAACATATCAAGAAGATAGAGGAGGCAGATATATTGGTTGATAATGTCAAGAAATTAGTCGAGAGATCCATGCAAGACATGAACATCTGTAATAGTATCTATCAAGGTCAGCTTGACAATATAGAAAAAGCCAAAATGGAGATAAATAAGATAAGGATCAGGCAGACACAACTGAGAAATGCACTTGCACCCTCCTTAGCAGTTCTGGATGAGAACATCAAACAGATTGATGCCACCATTGTCACTTATGATTAAGGTCCCTACATGGACCTGATGAAAATGGAGAAGCTCACCTATGCTCTATGCGCCCATCTCCAGGTAGTTGATGCAATGAAGGCATTCTAGCAACAAGAGATAAAGAATCTTCAAGTTGTATATCCAGATATATATATATGGAGTAAGTATCTAGAGACTTACATTTTTGTCACCTTTTTCATTAATTTCAAAGGGGAAGTAATGAATGTGTGAGGATAAGTGTATGTATATGCAAAGAATATGTATTATATATTATAAAGTATAATGATATACAGTTTTTGGGTGTTAGTCAATTTTGAGTAACTTGGCCACATTCCTTTGTTGCTATTAATGACAAAGGGGGAGATTGTTGGCAAGTTGACTCCCAGGGAGTATATGGCTTATTTTGTGTTGTCATTATGGCAACAAAGTCATATGAATTTTTCACAGTAAACTATGAAGTGGAAATTTGACTAAGTATAGAAGACAGAACAGAAGAGTGACTTGCAGTCAATCAGGGCATCAGTGCATGTGCGTACGATCACCTAAGGATATGCGCATTTAGAATTAAGCTCTATGGTATGTTATTATACTTACCCTATACATGCATTTTATGGAATGGCAGTACAGACAAGTTACAAAAAGAACAAGTTCACTAGCAATCCAGAATACAGAGTATAAAGCCGACTTCATTATTTTGATTAGCGTGTAATCTTTTGTTATGTAAAGGCTAAGCGCCTATTGTAATAAGTTTGTAAGCATGTATTGAACATTTTTGTAAACACTCTTAAGCCAATTTGTTTGGAAGTGTTGTGTATTATGTTTTTGGGCCGACTAAGGTCGTGTTTATAGTCGCGTCTATTCAAGCATAAAGATATATATATGTAATGCAAAGATACATTTGAAGTGTCGTCGAATAAGTCAGAGAAGATGTATAGTAGAGCAGTATGAAGATATCAGTATGAGATACATCCCTTAAAGAAGTTAAGAACATAAGCGCATAACTGGAACTGATCAGACATATGTGTCACATACAGCAGTTCATTTTTGGATATAGTGCATATCTATTCTCAGGAGGTTGTAGCCTTCTTTCTCTTTGAGCAGTGAGCTCTTGGATAGTGAGTCCTCACCCCTAACAGGGTTAATTGTAAAAGACTCGTAACAGGGTTAGACCCTTAACCAGGTCATTGTACTCATATTGTAAAGACTGCTTCTAACAGGGCAAAGAAACTTTAATAGGTTCATTATACTAGTACAATATTTGTGGGTACTAATTCCCACCGGGGTTTTTCCTCTAATCAAGGTTTCCCCATAATCATATCAAGTGTTATGTGATCTTTTGTTATGCTTCATTGAATGTATATTTGATTTATGTTTAAGTTGCTAAATTTGAATAAATAGATAAACACTGATTCACCCCCCCCCCCCTCTCNATTCCCCCCCCCCCCCCTCTCAGTGTTTCCAACATGATCCTTGTTGCAGTTCCTCTTCTATCTTCTTCATCTTTTGGAAAATTTTACAGTTTCATGAGTTGTATATTTGTGCCATATGTGTATTTTGGTTGATGTCCTCTGGAGGATGTATTGTATTGCTATGTATTATTGCATACCTCGCGACATGTGCAGTGGATGTTGATTCAGTTGTATATGTAGTCTTGTTATATTTAGATGTATATTATTGGATTCAGTTGATGTGTCCTTTACATTTTGTACTTTATAGTTGTTCATCATAGATTAGTTTGCTTAAGTAATTCTACGTCAAGGAACCCTCGAGATTTGTAATCGTTGTTGGGTTGTACTAATGTGTATGTCATGTTGTCTCATGTGTTGCTTCCGCATTGTTAACATTATTGTTTATAAACATTTTTAAAAAAATTATTCTGTTAACTTGGTTGCATGTTTAGGCTAGTTCTCCTAGGTTCCTTGGTGGGGCATTACAGTAAGTGTTTTAATCAGTTTAAATGATTTAAAATAAATAGACTAAAAGATCAAGGTCAAGTTGTAAACCTATGATCTTAGAGTTAATATTGCTTTATGTGAAACTTAATTAGATCAATATATCTTATAAATAGATGTTGTAATCATTCACTATTATGGATGAGAGGATGAATTAAGCGTACGAGCACATCTATGGATCAGACTGAAAGTTTCAAGAACCATAACAACAAAATCTGAATCTGGTTATCAAGAACCAAGAATAGAGGCTACCGAGCAACAGAGGTATTATTCAATCACATAGGTGATACACTTATACATGTAATCTTAAATGGATCTATAATTAGCAATAGGATATTGCATACTCTCAAGTCAAAGTGTAATTTTCTTACATTCTAACAAGTGAAGCAAAGTGTAAAAATCCTTTCAAGGAAGGTGGATTTAACCATCCAATTGTAAATCTCTTAACCAAGTGCACACTAAATAGTGTTGCGAAAGACCTTAACAGAGTAGACTTTAACAGGTCTCCACAAATACTCCTAACAAGGTAGATCATCAGAAGTGATCAAATTGTAAGCCTTAACCGGCCCCTTCCAATCTGCAGATAGTGAAGAATTTGTGGGTGTCATCCCCACCGTAGTTTTTACTTCCTAACAGGAGTTTTCTACGTTATCATATCTTGTGTTATGTGTCAATTACTTTCATGAATGTTCACATGTTTGATTAAGTTAAAAGAATTTATATGTCTTACATCAAGATAAGATAAAACAGATGGTTGGATATACAATTGATTAAAAAAATGATAAAGGTTGAAAGATACACAAGTTTTAGAGGTACTAATTCACCCCTCCCCTCTTAGTACACACTTCCCATTAATTCCAAAAATTGGTATCAGAGCTAAGTCTCTTATTTGGAAAGCTTAAAGGCTTAAAAGAAAAGATCATACAATGGAGAAGTACAAACTTGACAAGAGTATTGAGAATCAGAAGCTAGAAATTCATATCTTCTATGAGCAGTATAAAGAAGCTAGAATTAAGATGAGACAGCTGTTAGATGAAAGAAATATTATGGCATCTCGCTGTAATGAGATAGATTACCATGAGGAAGAGATACCAGATTTCTTTGAGTCTTCAAGATCAAATACATGCAAAGCATCAGACACATCAGAAGAAAGCATCACAAGCCTAAATGAAATCAATCAACATCTGGCTAGACAAGTGAAATCATTGCAAATCGGTCAAGAGACACATATGGTAAGAATGATTGATGTCATGAACAATGCTAGACAAGCTGAGAAAGAAAGAACACTAGCTATTGATGATAGAAGGAAGATTACTAAAAAGCTACAAGAGAAAGAATATGAAATACAAAGATTAACAGAACATCACCATGAGATTACAAATCAGATTATTCTTATGATTCAAGAGGCAAACAGAATGAATGTTGAACTCGTTGAAAGAATAGAAGCTATTGGTGAGCTAAGGGAAGAAAATTAGAATTCAACAGTAGCATAATGAAATTATCAAGAAAGGTGAAGAAAGAAATAAAAGAATGGATGATTTTCTTGATGGAAAATGAAGAATCAACAAAAACACTAGTCTAGGCTATACCGAGAATGGAGAATCACCCAATCAAGTTGATCCAAAGAATTTTTATGCGAATCTAAGACCAAGAAAGCTGACATACAATCACTGTGAAAAGCAAGGCCACACATCAAATGTATGAAGGAGAAAATGAAAGGTATTCCTAAATCCACATCTTCATTCATAGGATTTTGTTATAAATGTAACAAGAAAGGACATAAAGCATATGAATGTAATTCTAAGATGAAACAACCAAAGAAGGAAAACTACATGGACAAATACTGTACTACTTGCAAAATGAATGGGCACACAACTCTTGAATGCTGGAAAAATAAAAAGCAAGCATGGAAGCCTAAAGATCAAGAAACTTCCTATCAACCAAAAAGAGTCGGTAACCAGTATGCATGGGATTACAACACATGGAAAAATTGTACAGTATGTGGAAGATTTGGTCACATTATTGCAAACTATATGAGACAGTGGAAAAGAAAGTCTAGAGGATGGACTAACCCTGGAATGGCAAGCTTACACTGTCATAAAGTTGGTCATCTCAAGAAAGACTGCAGAGACCGAATGACAAAGACCAACACATTTCCCAATGGAAATACCATTGAAGACATCCGGAAGATGAGAAACAAAAGGTGGAGGAAAGCTATAAATAATGATGAAGCTGGACTGAGCAATGCAATTGGTGACACCCTATCCAATGGATCTAGTGACATCACCACCCCCACCTAAGTAGAACAAGTAAGTATGGAACTGCATTACACTAAGTAGTATTTTACATCAGTTCCATAGTATGTTGATGAAATTCCAAATTAGAATAAGTAAAGATGCATCATGATATTACTTGGTAAAATCTGTGAAAACTATTCCATCGGGTAATACATACCGAAATCCATCGGTATACACTCAAAGATGAATTGTCTACACTTACCAAAACTTGTCGGTTAACATATAAAAAGCTAAATCTTCTAGTGTAAACCAAAACTTGTCAGTAATCAAAGCAAGTTGAAAAAGTTATCTTCGTCATACACCGAAACCCATCAGTAAAAGCAAGAAGTTAGACAATTGCCCCAAAGCATCACGTTGTCACTAAAGAGAGAAGTTAGTGTTTAACCTGACAACTCCATCTTCACACACCAAGGAGTGGTTGAACATTAATGACTCATTTTAGGGAAAACATTTATAAAATGTGATGGAAGGGTTTCATTATTCACTAGCGAGCAGAGCAGAGTGATGAAAGAGAAATTTGAGCACACAACGATAGCATCATAGAGTGACTTCAACTCAACCCAGAGCACTCCATATAGATTAGTGACCACTACAGAAGTAAATAGTAAGTTCCTATGTTAACTGAGAACCCTATTTTACGCATTTATAAAAATCCCTAAATGTCTGAAACAATGGCCATGACTTCAAGAACCACTAAACTGAAGAACATCAAGAAGGGTGAGGTTAAACTTATCAATAATTCTACCTGTAAGGAACCCCATTAAAATATATGCCCAGAGGTTGCATCACAACCTGACAATGCTGGAGCATTCTCATGAATACCAGCTAAGGTTTTACTCGTCGAAGACGTGCGAGCATACATTCACTACAAGATTGCAGAATTCGGTGACATGTAGGTTGAAAAAGCTTTCAAGAAGCTATGAAATGATAATGGATCTATTAAAGATGAGAAAAATAACATAGAAGTGAAAGGGCTCACAAATTCCCTATTGTTCCCAAAGGTATTCAAGACCAAGTGGATTTGGTTAGTACTGAGCAGAATTCACAACCACAAGCTATGGCTGGATGAGCCTAAAATGATAACCCGAGATGTTATTCATGCAGTCACCAATTCTCCAATAAGTGATAAGGTAAAGGCATTGAAACACCCACCCAAGGCTAAAATTGAAAAGAACACAGGAGCCAAGTGTGAAGGAAGAGGACTTAAGGTATCCACTATCACAGATGATGAACTAAAATTTGGAGCATGTGTCTTAGGCTACAAATTATTTCAAGCTAGCAGGATGAACAACATAGAATCTAGTGTGGTGGAATAACATATAAAATTGTAAAGAAAGGAACTCAGTTGGATCTATCAGAACTTCTACTCAACCAGTTAGAAGAAAAACTTTAGAACAATTAGAAATGCAAAGACAAATATATGTAAGTTTGGCTCACTTAACATGTGCATTTTCTTTTACTTCCAAGAATATTTTCTATCAGTAGGAGATGTAAAATGGGATACCACTAGACCATTCACCATACAGATTAGTGAGTATGTAACATCATTGGGAGACAATTTTGAGATGAGTATGGATGAGTACTTTACTAGATTCAAGGAAACAATGCAAACAAGAGTAAGAATCCCAGAGAAACTAATTGAGAAATTCAAGAATGATATATGTTTCATGGTTAACATAGACCACACATACATCAAGCCTGTTGTACCAAGGATAGCATGGTTACAACCATTAGACTGTGAGGTAAACATTGATCAAGCATCCAATGCAATCGATGCATTGATAAATGAACCCTTAGACAAAACACAACCAAAGTTTGGCACTTATGAAGAAGCCAAAGAAAGAATCAAAACTGACTTGGTTGTAAAGAAAATAGACAGGAAGAAAAATAAATGGTAAAGAACTTGAAGAAAAGGTTGTCGGTCACAGAGGAAGAAATTGAAAAGTTAGAAGAAACCAAGGGACAGTCACTCATCAGTGAGGCTAAGCAGGAAAGTGACTCTGAGTCTATAGATTCAGATACTTCGTTACCAACACTAGCTAAGAAGCCTAGAACTACAACTGCCTCAAGGACAAGAATTCATATAGATAAGGACACAAGTCCTTCACTGTTGGAGAAAGGTCAAGTAAGAACCTAAAAGAGGAAACTGAAAACACAGAAGAGAGGGCCAACAAGGAGAATAAAGTTCATTAGAACCAATGAAGATATTGAGGATACGGAACAAAACAAAGGTGTTCACAAGGAGAAGAGTAAGGTCCCTAAAATCATTGATCAAGTATGTGCACTAATGGTTAAATCAGGATCAATTAATGAGTCAAAAGTCAGAAGATGGTTAACTGTAGATCCCTTGGACCAGAACAAGATTTAAGAGGCAATAATCAAAATGATGAGTACATTTAAATATGTACCAGTACAATTCTATGACAAAGTGCCCAATGCACTATATGATAGAATATCTTCCAGATGGACCTATGCATTAAAGAATGAGAAAGAGGTAAGGGAAAGAGTCCTTGTATCTCTTATGCCTCCCAAATCTAAAATGGAAGAAATCAAGGAGATGATGGAAAAATGTGCACAAGAGTTCTCACCCAATTTGAGAGCTTACAAGATACTTGATGGAAAGCTAATAGAGATAGAGAAGGACAGCAACAAAATTTGGAGTAAGATACTCAACAGACCTACTAAGGAAACAAGTCCCAAGCCACGGAGAGCTCTAACCGAGAATCAAGGATCCAAGGATGATCAAGTCATTGAAAGTACAGATCCAATTATAATCACAGATGTTGAATTAGACAAAGAAGAACTGAACACCATAGGAAACAAGGATATGGATGTTGTAGATGAGACATGGCTAGACACCACTATGGACAACATTATGGACAACACAATCAATGACATAACAAATGATCTAGCAGAAGAAATATAAAAAGATGAAGATGTCACTATTACCAAGGACAAGACCGACAAATAGGACACTACATTTGACACTTCATAGGTGAACATATCAAGAAACATGTCATTATTAATGCAAGCCATAAATATACCTCAAGAAAAGAAAAATCACCTGACAAAGATTCAAGCATTCCTGAGGATGCAGGGGATGAAAGAAAGAAAGACAACACCGATGACCAGAATGTCATCGGAGACACTCAAATTGTAACCGAAACTGACAAGGTTACAAAAGAAGATTTAAAGCAAACAGATGGAGACACTACTGAGAAGAATGCACAAACAAAGGAAGATGAAGTACATAAGGATACTGATGAAGGAGCTAAAATAAAAGATGGCACTCCTGAGGAAACTGAAAATGTTGCTACAGATAACGTCAAGGTTGATGTGGAGACATCCACTCAAAACCAACAAGATGACACCAAGGCACAACAACAAAAAGAGGAAACACCCCAAATCACTTCATCCAACACAACAGACAAAGCCGAGAAGATGGCTATGGTCCTACATTCAAGTGAAACTCAGAAGAAGAAGAAGAAGAAATCCAAAAAGACTAAGTTGGAAGTCACTCTAGATGAGATCATTGAGATATGCAAATGTGACCCAACAAGACTGGACTATGAAGCACTTAAAGAGTATAGTGAAATATGCCAAAGGAAGGCACTATAGAAGAAGTTGAGAAAGTAGTACAAAGACTCCATGGTACTAGAGGCAATTAGGGATATCTTGCATCAAATTGTACCCAATATTGATGTTGATCACAACAAACCTATCCTTGATCAACTAGCCACTCTCACTAAGGCCATCACAATGCAGAACATTGATGCAGAAAAGGAAATTAAGGAGAGATAAAAGTAGAAATATCAACACAAACTTGTTGAAAATATTAGCCAAGAAGTGGTAGAAAACAAGGTAAAGATTTCAGATTTAGTAAGTGAATTAGATCCAATAATTGTTGAAGCTATTTCCTTGATACAACAATTAAGCACACTTGAAAAATTCACTAAGGAGCATAGTGATAAAATAGCAAATTTAGATTTTGATCTAGCTACTAGTGCTAAAGGCTTAACCACCGATGACAATGCAATAAAGTTGCATTATGAGAAAATTATTGAGATAAAAAGGTTAAGACATGAACTGTGGGAAGTAGAAACACAATTTAGGGAAGAGGTCACCAAGCTCAAGGATCAACTTCTACCAAATCTAACACTGCTTCAACAACATATCAGTTTAGCAAGACAATTGATATCCACCCCTGAGATGTCTGTAGCAGACAACATCTACGATATGCATGCAAGGATCACACTCGAGCACATGGCTCTAGACAACTTGAAGGACAAATGGGAGAAGATGATGGTGGAAATGAAGTCGTCACACTCTCATATTTTTGATAAGATATAGGTATAAACCTTTGCCCTTAATATCAAAAAAAGGGGGAAAATAATGATATGTATAGATGGGAAAATTATACAGTACATAAAAAGAACAAAAAAAGGGAGTATAATGATATGATATGATTTATAAAACACAAGGTGAAAAAGAACAAAGTATCATGTACCTACACTTATACTATACCGACATAAGCATGGGGGGGTCATGAAATGACAAAGGAATATATATGGTGTACATACTAGAAACATTTTGTTAGTATTTTGCACATATCAGTTTTTAATACTAATGTCAAAGGGGGAGATTGATGACATTATTTTGCCATTAGAATGCAAATAAGATCTTTGGTAAACATACACTGAAAGATAGGCCAAGAGAAAACCAAATATACAGATATCAAAGATCACCAAAAATTGCTAAGTACAAAGAAAATCGACGACACAGTTTTGTGTCCTCGATTTTGCACATACTAAACATTTTGTTAGTATTTTGCACATATCAATTTTTGATACTAATGTCAAAGGGGGAGATTGATGAAATTATTTTTCCATTAGTATGCAAAGAATATATTTGGTAAAAATACACCGAAAGACAGGCCAAGAGTAAAGTGAATATACAGATATCAGAGATCACCGAAAACCGCTAAGTACAAAGGAAATCAACAATAGAGTTTTGTGTGTAAACCAAAAATGCAAAGTGAAAAGGATAAAGAGGAACCCAACAGTGGAACCCGACGAGCAGGTTAAAGTGAAACCTGAGATAACAATCAAAGTGTAACCCAAGAGATAGTTCAAGCAAGGAACACTGAGAGATAGTCTAACTGACTTCAGAGCATAACCGACCGACAGAAACCAAAAGTCAGTTTAAGCCTGCAAAAAGTGGATCTAACTTCCATGTCAGATAATACATTCATTTTCTATTTATAGAGTCTTGATTTGTTTTAAAACCATTACTTTAGGGACAAGAAACCTTATTGTTTGTGTTTTAATAAATCTAACTGATTTAAAACATATAGACTAAAAGATCAAGGTCAAGTTATAAACCTATGATCTTAGAGTTAATATTATTTTAAGTGAAACTTAATTAGGTCAATATATCTTATAAATAGATGTTGTAATCATTCACTATTATGGATTAGAGGATGAATGAAGCCTATGAGCACATATATGGATCAGACTGAAATTTTCAAGAACCACAACAACAAAAGGTGAATTTGGTTATCAAGAACCAAGAACAGAGGTTATCGAGCAACAGAGGTATTATACAATCACATTAGGTGATACACTTATACATGTAATCTTAAATGGATTTGTAATCAGCAATAGGAGATCGCATATACTCAGGTCAAAGTGTAATTTTCTTACATTCTAACAAGTGAAGCAAAGTGTAAAAATCCTTTCAAGGAAGGTGGATTGAACCATCCAATTGTAAATCTCTTAACTGAGTGCACACTAAATAGTGTTGCAAAAGATCTTAATAGAGTAGAATTTAACAGGTCTCCACAGATACTCCTAACAGGGTAGATCATCAGAAGTCATCAAATTGTAAGCCTTAACCAACCCCTTCCAATCTGTAGATAGTGAAGAATTTGTGGGTGTCATCCCCACCGTAGTTTTTACTTCCTAACAAGAGTTTTCTAAATTATCATATCTTGTGTTATGTGGTGTCAATTACTTTCATGAATGCTTCTATGAATGTTCACATGTTTGATTAAGTTAAAAGAATTGATATATCTTACATCAAGATAGCATAGAACAGATGGTTGGATATACAATTGATTACAAAAAGGATAAAGGTCAAAAGATACAAAAGTTTAATAGGTACTGATTCACCCCTCCCCTCTCAGTACACACTTCCCATTAATTCTAACACACAACATGGGAATATTTTGAAATTTTCAAAGTTCTCTAAATCAAAATGACTTAAAGAGAAGCTAGCTCACAGACTTAAGACCACAACACTCGAGAAATTAAGAAATAAATAAAGGACCATATCCATGGGTAAAACAAGTCAACATTAAGACATGATGCAAGATAACAATAAAAATGAGAATTCTGCTCATTTGATTATGTATTTACTTATCTGTTCAGTAATTGGTTTTAGCAGCTGACTATTCATAAAGTCATTAGAACTATGTTCTTTGATTGTTCCTATAGCCACTGGAATTATATTTTGTATTTTTCCTATAGCCATTGGAATTTTCTTCTGTGTCTGTTCATGTAGTCATTGGAACTCTATTCTTTGATTATTCTTGCAGCCAAGGTAGAAAAAAGTAACATCTTGTTTATTTTCTAAGAACTACACTTTTGTTATTTATTTTAGTCCAGTTTTGTTGTTGATTCATGTAATATGATTATGGTTTCATTTCATATGTTGTAATATTAGATATATAACACAAAAATATTTTATTGCATTAAATAAACAATAAATTTTCATTAAAACAATTTTTGGGGGGGCAGAACTCAAGTCTTCCAGAAGATAAAGATGATCCTCAAGATATAGATCCAGAATATGTTGGTTCTAGTCCAAATCATAGGGCAGAGGATGATGATGATACAAATACAAAATAAAATGAGGTCGATTACGATGATGCTAAGGATGATGATCATGTTGATGATGACCGCAGTGGTGGTGATGATGATGAGGCAATTGCTGCTAGTAGCTAGTGACATTCGTGATCATATAGACTACATTATGGATCATTGTTGATATATCATTATGATGTCTCTTTTCATGGTTACTATTATATGTAATCATTTTCATAGCCTACAATACCGTATTATATATTGAGTCGATACATTTTGACATGTATCATTTTCACTTATATCATTTGGACATGTATCATCTTAACTTGTATCATTTTCAGTTACACAATTTATCATTTTTATTTTTATCATTTGTACATGTATCATTTTGACATGTTTTTTATCTACTGACATATTAGACTTTCACTTGTTTTAGTTATATATGATGATCTTATCAGTATTGACTTGTCAATTTATATATATTAAAAATGATCGATGATTTTTGGATAAATATAAATATTATGTATGATGATTTTAATTTGTTGCTCATGATGAATGTGCACTTTCTTGGTGTCGATATGCATTTCATGGTTGGAATAAAATATATTAAATTAATAAGAAATAAAAGTAAAATAAGAATCATTTTTAGAAGTAACAATGGAAGTCAAACCAGAAGCAATATTGGAAGCAAAACTTGGTGTTATCTAGGAAGCAAAAATAGAAGCAATTCCCTGTACAACAAAAAAAATAATTAATAATGGAAGCAATTTTAAAAACAATAAAAGATGCAATAATAGAAGTCATATTAGAAGCAACAAAAGACATCAAAATAGAAGAAAAAAGAAAACCTGGAAGCTAAACCGAAAGCAAAGACGAAAGCAAAAAAGATTCCAAAAGCAAAACTGGGAACACAAAATGGAAACAAAAAGGGAGCAAAATTGGAAGCAAATAAGGGAGCAAAACTAAAAGAAAATAAGAGAGCAAAATTGGAAGCAAATAAAGGAGTTGTAGACGTGTAAAATTGTCCTCTTACATTCAATGCTAATTTTTCCATTAAGCAGTGGATCCACTATTATTATATTCTTATTATTATATTTCTCCATTAATTTACTAAATATATTAAATATTATAATATACTACTATTATTCTATCATTCTCATAAATATTCTATTATTATTATATTAAAATCCAAAATCCACCTCACATCCACTATATCATTTGTTTATCATATTCGATCACCACTTGTTGCATCCACTTAATGCATGTGGGATAATCCTCTTTAAAATTCCATTATCAAATATTTTATCCCACATTTACCCTGATATGGGATTCCCTCTCAAGGACGTCTATTTAAAGAAAGCCCCTTCTCATTTCTAATTCATTCATTTTCTTGTTTGTATTCATCCATCACATGCTTGAATTCACTTTTGCATCCATTGGCATTCTATCTCATTTCATTTTTCTTGCATTTTAATCTTGCAACCCTTCATCTTGTTAATCTTCGTCCATCATAGTTTCTTGTGCATGTTATTCTAAGACCAACAGTCTTTAAGAAAAAGACCTTGATTGATAGGAGTGCAATGGAGTGAGGTTTCTTTTGAGTGCATGTGTATTTAGATTAGATATTTTTTTTTCATGTATTTTGATTTAGAATGTCTCCATTGTTGAATATTGGGAATGGTCTGAAAATATAGATCCTGATTTTCCCTATTCACATAAGCAAAAACTGAAGCATTATTGGAAGCAAGGCAAGAAGAAAAATCAGAAAAAAAAATAAGAAGCAACAAATGGTGTTATAATGGAAGCAAATTTGGAAGCAACACAACAAGCAAAAATAGGAGTGAACCCAAAAGAAAACAAGGAAGCAAAAAGGGAGTGAAATTAGAAGCAAAAAAGGACATTATAATGCAAGCAAAACTAGAAGCAAGGACAAGAGCAAACCTCAAAGTAAAACCAAAAGCAACAAATGACGTTCTAATGGAAGAAAAGCTGGAAGCAACACAAGAAGTAAACTATAAGAAAAAAAGAAGCAAAACTAGAAGCCAAATTAGATGCCACAATGGACGTTATAATAAAAGAAAAACTAGAAGTATAACAAAAAGCAGAACCGAAAGAAAAAACATAAGCGAAATTGGAAGTGAAATCGGATGTCATAATGGACGTTATAATAGAATAAAAATTGGAAGCATAACAATAAGCAAAACCGAAAGAAAAAAGAGGAGAAAAAGATGAAGCCAAATCTGACTCAAATAGTGGTGTAATCATAATTGTGGTGCAATAACCGATGAAAAATAAGATGCCAAATATGGAATTAACATTGGCGCAAAGCACAACGCCATGTACTGGGAGTACTTGGGCGCCGACTTTTTAACTGGCATAAGGGCTCATTTCAGGCTCAAAATTACTTTAAAATCTGGTGCTATTTTAGGCTCTAATTGCCTGTTTTGCTATAGTGTTTCCTTGACTCTTTTGCATCTATCTATTCGTTGCATCATGGTTTTATTTTTTATGTGAAAAAAATGTTAAAAGGGAAAGAGGGTTTTTAAAATTACCCATGTTTTCATCATATTTTTAAATGAATTGTGTTTATGTGGTTAAGAATCTTCTTTGTGTATTTATAATACAAAACATCATCTCAATGCATGAACATGTGGGCGTAACATTTTGTTGGTACGGTTTGCGTTTGTAAAACGGTGACAATTTGGCTTTGCAAGGTGTTGGCAGTTAATGTGCATTCTAGGAAATGACTCAAAAGCTTTCCTAGGTTTTTGTTCACCCTTTTGTTTCTCATTGTTTGTTACATCAGTGTTTATGATTTTAATGTGAAAAAAATAGAAATGCAAAGAGGGTTTGGTAAATTGCCCAAGTTCTACTATTTTTAGATGAAATTTATGTGTAGTACTACCAATGTTGACTGTATATTTATAATATTAAGAATTTTATTAATGGATTAACATATGGGTATAATATTTTACAATTATGTTATTCTTTACTTACAATGTAGATTTGCAATCATTTCATTCATTCCTTGGGATGAGATTTTGTGGTCAATGTGGTATTTGCAAATAATTTGTGTTTTTCTATTGTCTATGTTGCAGAGGATTTTGTTATGTTGCTCATTTTGCAATGATTTCATTGATTCCTTGCAATGATATCTCGTCATTCTATAGTGATGTCATTCATTCCTTATGATAATCTCTCCTGCTACTTAGTGCATTGACATGTGCTCGTGTGATTTCAGAAATAATTTATCTTGTTTGTGTTGTCTTACTAACATTCACAAACAATATTAAAGTTTGTAATCATTTCAATCATTCTTTTTAAACAATTATTTATATTTTACATTATTTAAAATATTATTTATCTAATTGTCAGATTATAGTTATTAAAAAAATCATTTGGTGTCTAAAATTTAAAGAAGTTGATAGAAATTTGTATATAATTAATTATATTTTTAGATATTTTTAAATAATGCTTTTAATTCTATGGTTAAATTTTAAAGAAATTGATATAAATTTTTTTAACAATTAATTATATTTTTACATATATTAAAATAATATGTTTATATTTGGAAGATTGTGATAAATGTTATATTATAATATTTATCAATCCCTTAAAAGATTAAATATTTAACATTTTATTCATTATAAATTACAATATAAAAATATTATAATCAGAATTATATAACACCTTATATTTATTTATTATAATATTGTATAGATTCTTGTCCATTCACATAAATTTCATCTAAAAATAATAGAAGAACTTGGGCAATTTAAAAAAACCCTCTTTTTGACCTGTTAATGGGAGTGGGAGGGTGCAACCTCTGACTAGGGAAGAGGAAGTACAAAGAAACATATGGCAACCACCATCCCTCAAATGGGTCAAAATAAATTTTGACGATGCCTCTAGAGGCAATCCTGGTATATCCGGAATAGGATACATAGCTCGTAATGAAAAGGGAGAGATTCTGGCTTTAGGTGCCAAAAGGTTGCGAGATGGAACAAATAATGAGGCGGAATGCCTGGCTGCAATTAAAGTTGTCCTCATGGTGAGAAGACTCCAGTTTAGGATAATTCACCTGGAAGGTGACTCTCTCCTGGTAGTAAATGGGATTGTCAAGGGCCAAATGGATACATGGTATCTGAATAAGCATATAAGAAGAATCAGGAGCATGATGGGAGAGTTCAAAGATTTCAAAGCCACACAGGTGCCAAGATCAGCAAACGAGCTGGAAGATAAACTTTCAAATGTGGGAGCAAATGGATCCTTTGAGGATAAATTTGAAATCTTTGAAGACTTTAGGAATGAGATATTAAAATTTGGGACATACTAAGGGGAGAAACCATTACCGAGGCTGAATTCTCAAAACCCAAGCATGGTAGTGTCACACCATCAAACTACATGGCAGGCTTGCAAGAAACTAAACCATGAATGTCGCCAAGAGTTGAGGGTGAGCTCGTAATTATTAGATGCCCCCAAACTGAGAACTCACGGTAAGTAAAAGCTGAGATCGTACAAGAGGGAGTAAAGAGATATGATGCTTTTCCTAGCAATTTGATGGAAACATCATTTGCTTCCAGAGACTTTGGCGGCAAGTTTAAAAAATTGGCAACACAAGCAAGGCTACATTCTTTGAGATGAAGTGGAAACAACAGCGCAATGGAGGCTAACTTTTCACTTTCCACCATTGGGAAAATTCCATCCTTCGAAGGCCCCATCACTATGAATAGGCTGAGCCATATATTCACAGGGGAAGGAGATGACTTTTGGGTGGCCATTAGAGAAATCTTAGGAGAGCATTTTCTGCAGAAAGGATGGCGGACAAGGACAAACTTGGATATCTCATCCCTGTTTGTGGCTCTCACTCTAATGGTTGCGGAATCAAAGGAGGAAGTGAGGAGGGTAATCAGACAATGCATGGTGTTAAAATGGGTGGATGGTGTGGAGGATATTATTCAACGGGCGGAGGTAGCTTTGGGGCTACGTATGGGTGAAGAGCCTTTCTGAATGGTGGGAAGAGGGAGCTGAGGTCTGCAACCGTTCATAGTCTGGTTGACCACCAACCCTGAAGACATCCATTTGGCACAAGCTTTGAGCAGTTGGAAGGAGCTGCTAGTGGCACTGGATAGGAGCAAGGCGGAGAAACAAAAGGTGGAAGCTAAGCTCAAGGAACGCAAAAGGAAGACGACACCCATCAAGTCCTCTGCGACTCTGGATGAGGATGGAAGGACACATGTCTGTCATCAATTTTTAGTCACTAGGCGGGGTGGAAAGGCCATAGCAACTAGATAGGCCAGGAAGGAAACGACAGCTGGTATGAGTGGTGGAGTCGATGAAAGCACCCGAGTTGGGGCCCTCGTGGAGAAATGTGGAGCCTTTGGGAACTTTTCCAAAGAGGATGTTGCAAAGTGGTTTCGATAGTTGAACCAAAGTCTCTTTTTTGGTGTGTCTGTTTGTAGATGTCTATTAATAGATGCCTCTTTTTTCTATTGTATAAGCTATTACATAGCCAACCCTAGTAGTTAAATACCGAATGCAAGGAATTTTTTGCATTTTGTAAATGAATGTCATGTGTGGCTAGAATGTAACCTCTTTTTAAATCAATACAAAAATCAAACATTACCGATCAAAAAAAAAAACACCCTCTTTTCCTTTGAAGTTTTTTCTACATAAAAAAAATTGGAAATTATCAATACATAATCAATTATTTATAAAAACAAATAAATATTTATATATGTTATGATTTTGATATATATAGAGATCAAAAACTATCAATATAAAAATATGTATTCATAGATTCTGATTTTTAATATATATACATAAATATTTTTTAAAAATTAATTATTTATTGAAAATTTATCAAAATTGTTTGAATTTATAAAAGCGTGCAACTGGTAGTTACAGTATATTTTATACATACCTAATTGTATACATAAATTTCATCTAAAAACAATAGAAGACATTGGGCAATTTTAAAAATCCTCTTTCCCTTGCAAAAATTGTGTACATTCAATCAATACATAATGAATAGTTTAAAAAAGCAAATCAATATTTATATATGTTATGATCTTAATATAAATAAAGATCAAAAACTATCATTATAAAAATTATGTATTGATAGTTTCTGATTTTCAATTTATATATACATAAAATGTTATTTATATATTGAAATTTTTAATGGCGATAGGCAACCTATTTGGGGGTCCGCTATCGGAAATTTGTTAGTCTTCCTATAAAATAAATCATGTGTGATTTGCATGGTCCCACTTTTCAATCATGTTGGTGACATGTCTACTACATGGGCTTATCCTCAGTTGGCCTACCCTGTCCCCATTTCTCATCCCTAGCGCTCAGGTGGATATTGTTGTGTCCCAAGAAGCCTGTCGTGACTCAGGCTTTCCCCCCTTGTACCATTTGTGATTCTAGCATGGCAGGAAGTTGGCTTTGCAAGGTATTGACAATTAATGTGTTTTTTTTATGAAATGTATTAGCTTCGATATTTTTGGTGCTATATTTTGATGTGCTATTTACTATTATGTAATGTTTAAATATGTTAAGATAATGGTCTTCTTATAATACTACTTATTTGTAGGTGCAAGCTACCATTTTCCTTAAAAAACTTGCATGGTGCTTGGAGTTCTAAAATGCCAAGGCTTCTTGTATGTAGTCTACAACAACTTGTTTAAACCTTGCAGATTTAGTCTCTGGTGTGTCAATAATTAATATTGCTTTCAGTAAACCATTATTCATCTTAAATCATAACAAAATAAGATCAAATTGATGTGTCAATAATTTGGATTGTTTTATCGTGGGTAGGGTTTATTGACAAGTCACAAACAAACAATATTCTCTACAAACCGCTCGTAACAAGTCGACTGTTGCATCAACATAGATGACAATGCCTCTCTAGTTTGTAGCAGCTAGGGTTTACATCTGCCCAAAAATTGTGGCTTTCCACAACCGTTTCCAGAGGTATGGCATTGGGAATGGTTTGGTGGGGTCAATACAATGCCAAAATAATGATGCATTGTGCGTCATTCAGGTGGACACTGCCAAAGATAGAAAATACTTTGGCTCGGGTGGGTGTATGGGTCAGATGGTCTAGGATGAGATTCACCACCAAAGGGGGGAATGACCTAAGTAACAATCTGTGGATTCGCACACAGAGATAAGACTTTAAAGGCTTTGAAAAAGGAGAGGCGTTGTTGGTAGTTTCTAGAAATTTGGTTGGCCTTGAGAAATTTTAGAAGGGTTTAGAGAAGATGGAGGGTCTTCAAAAGTGCTCGTATATTGACGCAAATAAGAAATCTAAAGGTGATGACAATGGAGGAACGAGTGTTGCTTGGATAGAACATATGGTTGAGAAACCAATAGTCTTCTTTGATGGAGAGACGAAAAAAGAGGTAGATAAAAATGTTAATTTTTTTAGGAAGATGGGTTTGATTGGGAGGATTAAAGGCTTCTGGCATAGTTTAGGTGGGCTCCATAGTTGGATTTCAAAAAATAGGAGCCCTATTTTAGAGGGAGAGGTGCATATATACCCTGGAGCTAGGGGTTTTTGTGTCATAGTATTCGACAATGCACATGATATGAATTTTGTTTGGGTGGCTCTCCTTGGTGTTGGGATAACAAATATCTATTATTGTTGAAACCTTGGTTCCCTACCTTCAATCCATTGTCTGAATATTTTGAAAAAATCCATGTCTAGTTAAGGCTTCCAAATATTCCATTACAGTTCTAGTGTGTATCCTGTTTTGAGGCTATTGGCAACACTTTGGGGAGATTTCTGGGGATAGATGAGGATTCTCAAGATTTCTTGCATACAAATTTTTCCCGCATTCTAGTGGAGATGGATTTATCAAAAGCCTCGCTAACTAATTTATCTCTTAAATTTTCCAATGGGGTTTGGATGTAGCCAGTGGACTATGAAGGCATCCCCTTCAGATGTAAAAAGTTTTTCCAAACAAAACATGTGGCTGCAAATTGCAACAAGAAGCTAGCCCATAAAAAAACACTACTTGGTGGAAAGAATGTACCCTTGAAATGTATAATGTGGAGAAAGATGTGAGTTGGAATACAAATGCCCCTTCTGAGCCCATTCTCGGTGTGGAATTCAAAGCTAAATTTGCACTCGGTATGGAGACCACACAAGGCCAACATGATTTGGGAATGAAAACCCCTGATAAAATTAACACTTGCTCCTTGAATTCGGATCGGGCAGGGACTAACCAGGCCCAATCTTTTTTTATAAAGGATGTTTCTAATTTTTCTATGGTGGTGGCTAGAGTAGTGATTGTTCAAAACATGGATAGTACTCCTTTTGCATCTAAAGTTGTGGATTCAGTGGAGATTGATCTTCTTAGTGAACATGGAGTGAATGGGGGGAGATCAGTTGAGGTTAATTTGATGTGGAAGAAGGAGGCAACCAAAATGGAAGACGTCTAGCAATTTATGAAAGGGAATAAAGAAAAGAAGACAAAAAAGGGGAAGGATTTGATATGGTCCTTCGATCACACAACAAATATGGTGCAGTTAGAGAATATTAAATGTTAACCTATTTATGGGCTTGACCTGAGTGTTTATCCATGGGGAGAGGGTTCCCTAGTTATAACCACCCCTGGTTTTGGGCCAAGCTAAACCTTTGCTTAATTAATAATAAAGTAAATATTTTACTGACCAAAAAAAAATTGGATTGGTTTGTCTCAATATGAATTAAACTTGCAAGCTACTTGGAATTTTAAAATTTCGATCCTCCTTACCTATAGTATACAACAACTTGTTTGAACATTGCAAAATTACTCTTTGTTGTGTCAATACTCGGAAGTAATCAACACAGAAAGAGAGAGAAGAAACAATAGGACATATATTATTTCATCAAACTTATTGCATGTTGGGTTGTAAGGCCTTCCCAATTTCATCCATATACATTCAGATGTTTACAGAATAATCTTCATACAAGCGAGGTCACAGACCTGTGATCTAAATCTTCTAAAATACTATCTTCTTGTCAAAATTCATGCCCTAATCTAAGAACAAAAAACCAAATATATACAAGAGTCCACTGAAGAGGTCGGCACTCAGATCCTAAATATCCAACATAGGAAATAGAAAAGACCCAAATTTAGGTCCACACACATCCCAAAGAGAGATCCCAACATTAACTATGTTGTGGAAATTAAATGTAGAAGTCGGCCAGACGATCCAACTTCAAAAACACAACTCGGTAAGAAATTCAACTGAGCACCAGAAGCAACTCGGTAAGAATCCAACCAAGCAACCGAACAACTCGATAAGAAGCCAACTGAGAAACAGAAACAACTCAGTGAAAACCCACCGAGTAGCCAAACATCCATCGAGACCCATCGGTAAAGCAAGACAGAACAAGTAACTGAGCCCAAGCACCGATAAAAAGTAGTTACTGACAACTTTACTGAGCAGCCTCCAACAAGCTACCGAACTAAAGCAAACATATTTTTGGTTGATTAGGATTGCCAAAGAACCCAAGATTCTCCTGCATCAGACACCCAAGGTTAAAAGAAATGATTCTCCAAATCATGAGTCAGGTACAACCTGAATTGAATCCAACTCAGATTAAGAAATCCAAGATGAGTCCTTAATCAGTCAATTCTTCCATTTTACCAGATATTCCATGTAATCCCTTCCTCTTGTACTTCTGCCAACTCTCTGTTTCAAAATCTCCTCAACTTCCTCTATCTATTTCTTAGGATAATCACTCAGTACTGTCACTTCTTTATCAGGTTCATGATACTCATACAAATCTAAAATATTGAATATATGTGATATATCCATGTCATCAGGTAATTCTACTTCATAAGCATTTCCACTATCAAATATTCTCAGTAGTTTGCAAGGACCAAATTTCTTCATTTTCAATTTACCATATGTTCCAATAGGAAATATGCCTTTCTTCAAATGAACCATAACTACATCACCAACTTCAAAAGTTTTATGTCTCCTTGATATATTTGCACTATCCTTGTATATCTGATTACTTTGCTCCAACTTATGTTTCACTTCCTCATGCAATTTCTTCATAAACTCAGCAAATCTTTATCCTTCATCACTTCTCTTTTATTCTCCAGCAATATCTCTCAATTTTGATATACCTCTCAGTTGTGTGCCATTAACAATCTCAAAAGGTGTCTTTCCAGTACTTCTATTTACTGAATTATTATATGCAAACTCTGCTTGTGCCAATATCAAATCCTAATTACTCGATGTATCTCCAACTAAGCATCTTAACAAGTTATCGAAACTTTGGTTTACAACCTTTGTTTATCCATCAGTCTGTGGATGAAATATAGAACTATACTTCAACTTGGTGTCCAACTTCTTCCAAAGTGTTTTCCAAAAATAGTTGACAAACTTACTATCTCAGTCAGAGATGATACTCCTCGATAATCCATGAAATCTGACAATCTCCTTAAAGAAAAGATCTGCTATATATACTGCATCTGATGTTTTTCTATATGGTATGAAATGTATCATCTTAGAGAATATATCCACAACAACAAATATGGAATCATTACCTCTTGCTATCCTCAGTAAGCCAAGAAAAAAATCCATGCTGATATCACTCCAAGGTTTCTCAGGAACATAAATCAGTGTATACAATCCAGTATTCTGACTTACTCCTTTTTCAACTTGACAAAATCCACAACTTTTCACAAATTTCTGAACATCCTTATACAACTGAGGGCAAAAATACCTTTCCATGTGTAAATTCAATGTCTTATCAATACCAAAATGTCCATCCAAACCACTACTATGTTTTTCCTTTATCAAATTAGTTCTCATTGATCCTCTTGGTATACACAATTGAATACCTTTGAACAACATATCTTCCTGAATGAAATAGTCTTCATACTTACTCGGTTGATTTAGAATAGGTGCTCTACACACTCTTCACTGCTCAGAAAAATCATGATCATTTTCATACAAATGCTTCATGTCATCAAAACCAAGAACCTCAATTCTCATTTCAGTCAACAAAGATCTTCTTCTACTCAATTCATCAGCAACTCAATTAGAAACTCCACTCTTATGCTATATCACAAATGTGAAACTCTGCAAATAATCTACCCATTTTATATGTCTCTGATTCACCTTATTTTGACTACCCAAATACTTACAAAAGCCTTATGATCAATATACAATAGAAATTCACTTGGCATCAAATAATGTCTCTATTTCTTTAGAGCTTGAAAAATAGCATAGAATTCTTCATCGTATACAGAATATTTACTTTTAGCACCATTCAACTTTTCACTAAAGAAAGCAATGGGTTTACCTTTTTAAGTCAACACAGGTCCTATTGCACTTCCACTTGCATCACATTCAACTTGAAATACCTTATTGAAATCAAGTAAGGCTAATATAGGTAATTCAACAACCTTCTGCTTCAAAGTCTCAAAACTCTTATTAGCTCCATGTATCCATTTGAATTATCTTTTTTCTCCTCTCATTGTCTCAGTCATAGCATTACAAATAGAACTAAAATTTTTGATAAAATTTTTGTAAAAACTTGCCAATCCATGAAACGAACTCACCTCACTAAAATTCTCAGGTGTAGGCTAACTCAGTATAGCTTCAACCTTCTCAGGATCCATCTTCAAACCATCGGCTGAAATAACAAAACCTAAATACACAATTTCCTATTTCATGAAAGAACATTTTTTCAAATTTATCAGCAACTTCTCCTCTTTCAATCTTTGCAATACTTGTCTTATATGCATCAAATGCTCTTCTCTGGTCTTACTGAATATCAGAATATCATCCAAGTATACAATCACACATTTATTCAAGAATTTCTTCAAAACCTCATTTATTAACTTCATAAATGTACTTGGTGCATTATTTAAACCAAAGGGCATAACCAACCACTCATACAAACCTTATTTTTTTCTTGAAATCACTCTTCCATTCATCCCCTTATCTGTTTCTGATATGATGATATCCACTCTTCAAATCAATTTTGGTAAAATATTTTACTCCACTCAAACAATCCATTATATCATCCATCCTAGGTATAGGAAACCTATACTTAACTGTGATCTTATTGATTGCTCTTGAATCAGTGCACTTCACCATTCTCCATTCTTCTTAGGTGTCAATCTAGTTGGTACTGCACATGGACTCAAACTTTCTCTGATTAAACCCTTGTTCAACAACTCATGAGCTTGTTGGTTGAGTTCTTCATTCTCAGTCTGTGTTAACTGGTGTGGTGCCTTGATTGGTAAACTAGCTTTAGAAATTAGATCCATACAATGACTAATATCTCTCATCAGTGGAAAACCATCTGGTACATTATCTTAAATGATTTCCTTTTACTTGGCAAGTAATTTCTCAACTTCTGTAGGAACTTCATCTTCTATGTTCTTACTCGGTTTGTTAGGAATCAAAGAATAACAGATATCGTTCCTTTTTCAAATCTTTAACAAACTATCTACCTTCCATCAAACAAAATTTCACAAATGTACATATCTCACCAACAGATTCTTCAACCAAAGGTAACAAGATTTGCTTCTTACAATCAACCCAAATAGTATATCTATTCACTCTTCCATCATGTATATCATGTCTATCATATTTCCAAGGTATACCCAACAAAATATGACAACAATCCATTGGCATAATATCACACAACACCTTATCATAATACTTCCCAATTTTTATATTCATAAAACATTGTTCACTCACCATTAATGTATGCTCATCCTTGATCCATGAAATTTGATAGGGCTTCGAATGCTTCATTTTTTCCAACTGCAACTTTGTGACAAATTTCCTCAGATGCCAAATTCTCTAAGCTTCCACTATCAACAATTACTTTCCAAACTTTGTCTGCAAATCTGCATCTAGTTTTGAACAAACTTTTCCTGACAGGATCTTGCTTATATTTCTCACTCCAAAGTATCCTTTTGATCATTAGATTTCCTTCCTTCTCAGGTTCATTCGATGGCTCCTCTTACACCAAAGCATTTCTGCTACTACCGAATTTCTTGCTTGCATGTGTACATTCAAAATATATATGTCCTTCTTCACCACAATTGTAACAAGTTCATTAGAACCCTCTTCTTCTATAACCACCTCAGGATTAGTTTCCTCTTCCTCTAAATGAACTTACACATTTCCATTCGATCTTTCCTTTGTCTTGATATATGTCTGGATTTGTCTTGTCTAGTTCAGATCTATTGTTTTCACCATGAGACCTACCTCTTCCTCTAGGGAATCTACCACCTCTTCCTCTTTGCCTTTGTTCATATCTTTTGTTTAATTTCTCCTTAGCTTTTAGGGCAAACTGATATACCTCTTCAATGATCTTCATCTTTACCAAGCTAATCTTATATTGTATAGAACTTCTTAATCCATTCAGATATCTTTCTATTCTTTCCACTTCATCTTCAACATGTCCAGATCTGATGTCTAATGTGTAGAATTCCTCAGTGTAATCTTTTACCAAGCTATATTTCTGCTTCAAACTTTACATTCTCTTTACTAGGTTAATCTAGTAATCACAAGGTAGAAACTTGCCTTTCAATTTGTTTATCATCTTATCCCATACCTTGATATTTTCTTTACCCTTCTTCTTCTTCTGATCCAATTGTCGATGCTCCCACCACAAGGATGCATGACCTTTCAAATTTGTACTTGCAATCTTTACCTTTTTCTCCTCTGATACATTCTCATACTCAAAGTATTTTTCCATATCGGTTATCTAGTCTATGAACTCATCAAAATCCAACTTTCTACTATGCTCAGAAGGATTAAACTGAGGTATGGATTTCAAACTTATCAAAGCTCGCAGGAATCTCTCTTCTTCCTGATCCATCACAGGTGCAGGTGCGACTTCTCCTTGCACTTCTTCAAATTCATCATCACTAACATATTCAAGATGTCTTACTTTGTGCTAGGCTATCTTAACAACTTCCAATCTTGCATCCATCTTTCTTAGCATATGAGCTAGACCTAGATCTTCATTTACTCTCCCACGAACCATCTTAAAACCATCTGCAATTGTAGGTCAAATCGCAATCTGCTACCCCACAAAAATATCAACCAACTCAGGTTAGGGCTTACAAGAAGGAACCTAGATCTCACCTTCACTGTGATACCACCTAACACAAGGAGGGTTTGAAGGACTGGGCCCAAGGCACTCCCAGCTATCCAAACCAACTTGCAGAACAACTCAGAAGCAATCAACACAGAAAGGGAGAGAAGAAACAACAAGACATATATTATTTCATCAAACTTATTACATGTCGGGTTGTAAGGCCTTCCCAGTTTTGGCCATATATAACCAGATGTTTACAAAATAATCTTCATATAGGCGAGGTCACAGACCTAGGATCTGAATCTGCTAAAATACTATCTTCTTGTCAAAACTCATGCCCTAATCTAAGAATAAAAACCAAATATATACAAGAGTCCACTGAAGAGGTCGACACTCAGATCCTAAAGATCCAACATAGGAAACAACAAAGACCTATATTTAGGTCCACACACATCCCAATGAGATATCCCAACATTAACTATGCTATGAAAATTAAATGCATAAGTCAGCCAGACGATCCAAATTCAAAAACACAACTCAGTAAGAAAGCCAACTGAGCACCAGAAACAACTTGGTAAGAAGCCAACCGAGCAACATAACAACTCAGTAAGAAGCCAACCGAGCAACAAAAAGAACTCGGTGAAAACCCACCGAGCAGGCAAACATCCACCAAGACCCATCGGTAAAGCAAGACAGAATAAGTAATTGAGCCTGAGCACCGAGAAAAAATAGCTAGTGAGAACTTTACCAAGCAGCCTCCAACAAGGTACCGAACTAAAGCAAACATATTTTTGGTTGATCAGGATTTCCAAAGAACCCAAGATGCTCCTGCATCAAATTAAGATTGTTTTTTTCCAATCACTATTAATTTTAAAAAATAACAAAATAAGATGACATTGTTGTGTCAATAATTTAGATTGTTTTCCCCCGAATTATATTCATCTTAAATCATTTCAAAATAACATCAAATTGCAAAAATTTTGGAAGTTGTTTACAAAAGTGGTGGAGGAAGACTATTATTTTGACAAATCGAAAGCATGCATGATAGAAATTAGTGGTTTGTCACAAGCCCAAATGGTTGCAAACAATTATATGGACAATTTTATTTTTCTTGCAAATTGTCAACTTGTTGATTGTTAGAAAACATTCTGTTCAAACCAACAGTCATATATAGCAAAAATTGTTGGACAAGCTCAATGGACACAAGCGCAACTGCCCATTTTTTACACAGTGGTTACAATTTTTATTTCTTCACCAAAAAATACGCTCTAGATTCAAACTTCCAAGTAAAAAATGTGGGAGTTTATCTTCCTCCATTTCAACTTTTCCACTCAATTTCAACCTTCTCTACAACTTCTTTTTTTTTTAAAATTTTGTAGAGTGCTTAAAATACACAAGGACACTTTTTGGTTATATTCAGCTCGATGCATATACTATAGATTTAATATATTTAATTCTAATAGAGAACTTCAAATTCCACATTCCTCTGTCATTCCTACAGTTTATGATATAGAAAAATTTCACCTTCGTATTATGACTTCTATCAACTATGTGCAGATTGAATAGATCAGTTGTGTATGCATTGAATAGGTGAACTTCATTACAAGTCTAAAATAACTGTATAAATGACGGTATTACTATTTACAATGTTATCTTGTATTTCTTCTCTTTTGACACTATTTGGCATTTAGCATTGGGGTTAATTTTGTTGTCTTCTACAAACTTCTTGGTCAACTCTATTATAATGATGCATTTTCATTTTGTTTTTGACACACCGTTCAATTATCCTTTTGTTTTGCTAAGGGTTTGAGGGTTTTTCAAAGGCTTTAAATAATTCCATCACTATTTAAATTATGGTCTTTCATTTCTTTTCATTTGACACTATTCGGTATTTTGTATTACGCTCAATTGTGCTATCATCTTCAGCCTTCTTGCTAAGATATATATTATAATAATCCATTTTCATTTTTTTTCACACACCGTTGGATTGTCCATTTTTTTTGCCAAGGGTTTAGGTCTTTTAGAAGGTTATTATTGGTATGAGGGTCTCGTTGTCAAGGAGCCAAGTGCATCATCTATGCATAGAGTACAAAGGACCCGAGTGGATCATCTATCTATACATTGAATGGATGAACTTCATTAAATGTCTTGAACAACCCTACAACCCTACAAATTATGATATCACCATTTAAACTTTTTTCTTTCATTTATTCTCTTTTGACACTATTTGGCCTTTTTCTTTAGGATGTTCATCCACTGAACACCACCGTATGTCATCAGAACGAATGAATAAAATTATTGCACAATGTTATACCCACAAGTTCATGCATTGACATAATTCTTAATATTATAAATATTCAGACAACATTCTTAACCATGTACATAATTCCCTTATTTCATTACTTGTGAAATATCATTACAAGTGATGGGTGTAATGGTTACATAATATTATACCCACATGTTCATACAATAAGCAATGAAAGATATCATCATAAAGAATGAATCAAATAATTGTAGAATGTTAATATTACATTTATATAATTTTGTGTTTTACAACATAAAATATAGTAACTATGACCTTACAAGATTTACGATAATTAAGACATTAGATGAATGACATTGTGTGTGTTTGCATATTACCTTCACCTTGCAAAAAAATCTTATATCCTTATATTTAGATACAATAAAATATAAAACGTGTGAGGATACCCAAAACAACATGCACATAGGAAATATGTCAACATTTTTCCCCAAACATCCCTTTACAACATAATTGTTCCTAACTCGTTGCATACTACCCACCCAAGCTGCTCGAGTGGGTGTGCAATGGTGGAGAGATGGTATGATGTTGCTAGTGCCCCGCAAGGGTTGCAAGGTCAAAATAGCTACAATGAAACTTAGAAAAAAATAGAGCTACATATCGCAAATAGAGTGTGAATCCAAGGCCCCTTGATCCCATGGATTTGATGGGTATGTAGACAACCTAGAATCCACCCAAAGCTTCTAGAGTCTAGGTGCCTAGGATATAGCTTCAGGTATTATCTCTTCATCTTTAATTGATTATGTCTTTCCATTATTTGGTACATGTTCCTCCCCTCAAGAAGCGAATAGGTAACGCCTCACCATCAAAAATAAGAAGTCATGACCAACACGCACTAGCGACTAAATCTTTTATAGGATGGTTGAGATTGTGTGTTTTCATATTACCTTTTCCTTGTAAAAAAATATTATATCCTTGTAGTTACATAAAATAAAATACAAGACATGTGAAGATACCAAAAACAACATGTCCATGGGAAACCTGTGAATATTTTCTCACAAACATCCCTTTACAACACAAGTGTTCCTAACTCATGGCATACTACCTACCCAAGCCACCCATGTGGGTGTGCAATGGTGAAGAGTTTCATGGCAACAACCAAACTAATGGAAGACCATATCTTTGAAAAAATATTGATGGAAATCATCTTACCTTTTCGTTCACACCATTCCAAAACTTGTATGTCAATGCATTGCAAATGAATCCAACTGCCTTTTACAAGCTGCACTTACAAAAGATGTTTGAACAAATATTTATGGCTGCCTACCTTTGACAACCAATTCCAAGTATGTGGCAATACTACTTGGTATTATTTTTGTTTCTATGTACTTCTTCATTTCTTAAATAATTGTTACATTTTAATGCTTCTCTTCTTCTTCTTAATTCTACCCTTTAAAAGTACTATCTTTTGAACATATTAAAATCTAATCATCTTCTTTTTGCATTGCATTGTTGTTCTTTTTTCTATGGACACTACCTCAATCAAAGATATACAATAGACATCAGCACCTACTAGTCTGTATGTTTACATTGGCTACTCTACAAAGAACCTTCTCACAAGTAACAACTTTCACTTTAAACATTTCCATGCTACAAACTATTTCCTATCCTCGCTTTTAACTATCTGCAATTTTCATTTCTGCAGATGTCATGTGCACATACTACACCTGATCTAACACACACGTATCACAAAAGTGTCACCTTGCATGCGCCATGCAATTTCAAGTATACAACTGAAAGAATTTATAATGTTTTCATTTCTACATACTCCTTGCTACATTGAATATTTTGCATAGCATCTGAACTAATAAATCTTAGTTTTTGTTTTCTTAACTATTAGATTTATAGCTCCCTTTATACTCATGACAACATATCCTTTATGATAATGAACAAAATAATGGAAGACCGTAGCTTTCCAAAACATTGATTCTATTCATCGTACATGTTTGCTCACACCATTTAAACACTTGTATGTCATTGCATTGCAAATGAATCCAATTATCTTTTACAAGATGCACTTACATAAGCTATTGGAACAAACAAATATCACGATATCTGGCATCTTACCTTCAACAACTAATTTTAGGTATCTGGCAATGTTACTTGGTATTATTTTCATTTCTAAATAATCCTTAATTTCTTATCTACTTCATTATATTTTAATGTTTCTCTTCATCTTCTTAATTCTACTCTTTACAATCACTAACTTTTCAACATATTAAAATCTAATCATCTTCTTTTTACATTTCACTATTCTCCTTGTTTCTATGGAGACTACCTCAATCAAATAAATACAATATACATCAACATCTCCCAGTCTATATGTTAAAATTGGTTGCTCTACAAAGAAGCTTCTCACAAGTAACAACTTTCACTTTAAACAATTCCATGCTACAAACTATTTCCTATCCTTGCTTTTTAATATCTAGATTTTTCCTTTCCACAGATGTCATGGAATCATATTGCACACGCTCCAACACACACATATCACAAAATATGTCACCTTGTGTGCACTAGGAAATTTCAAGTATACAACACAAATAATTTATAATGTTTTCATTTCTATATACTTCTTGGTACATTGGATACTTTGCATACTGTCTAAACTAATAAATCTCAATTTTTGTTTTCACAACTCTTATTACTAGATCCATTTAGGCTCACAACAATATATTGTCAAAATACCATACTTTCCAAATCACTGCTACTTAGCCACTAAAAAATAGTGTTCTACATTTTACTACGTTGGCTTATAAATAGGATATTGACTAACTTTGGGAGATTACTAATAGTAATATTGAATTTTGAGATGATTATATCATTTTTTGTCATTCTTCCCTATTAATTTGAGTAGTCCTCCAAAATTGTTCAAAACCTTATGTTGTGATGTGATGTTTATCAATTGATACACTTCCTTCAATTTGTTAATTGGAAAGATTAGGTACTACAAGGGGGGTGAATCAGTATTAACAAAATTATACCTCTTTTGCACTTGATTGAACTTTAAACCATTAAACATCAATTGGTAGTAACATTAACTAATATTTTCCACAATATTACTGATATGTTGTAACTTAAAATCATAAAGTAAATAACAGTAACACATAATCAGATCCACACACCCATAACATAGATTTTTGGTCTCGTAGAAACCCTTGGTCAAAGGGAAAATTTGCGGTGGGGATGGCACCCACAACTCTTCACTGCAGAAAAATGTTTTGCCTATTAGGGATTACAACATGTCACCTTCTGAGTGACTCACTTGATTAGGAGTGACTGATACATTGTTAAGTGTATCTACAGTCCTATTAAGACTACTCTGCTAAGAGATTTAATCTCACCAATATGACATTCACCCTATTAAAGGATTTACAAAAAAGATCACACAAAAATGAACTTATCATTCCTGTTAGAGACTACCCAGTTAAGGGATTTACAATAACTTGTAGAAACTTTTAGGATTATTCACAAGATAGTATTGACCTGTGTATGCTTCCTTCCAAATGTTTTCAGATCCCTTATGCTCTAAATTGCTATTCTCAATTTTTCTCTACTTTCGATCCACTTTTCTGCTTAATTCATCCTCATAACTTCTCCTCTTCAAATATCCTTCATAATATGTTACTTAATATTTTAATCTTTGAATCTCCTTAATTTTTCCTTCATTCCTGATCTTTGATCTTAGGGTTAATTAAAAACTTAATCTCGATCAATCCATAAATGGTTTTCCTATTCTTCTTCTTGTCGGATGCTACGTGTTTTTCCTTACGACCAATAATGGTCGGCTTCTAATAGTTGACCTACTTATTCTAATAACTCTTCCTTCTTACCCATAGTAATTCTAATAGTACATACTTTTCTATTTGATATCAATGACAAAACTTATCATAATTCCAATGATTTCCAATAATCTTCCCCTTTGGCATTGATGGCAAAACTGTCATATGTCATATGTCCTGTATATGCCGATATACTTCCCCTTAGATATACCATTATACTTCTTTTTTCTTTTGTTCTTTATATTTCCCCTTTTTCTCTATACTTCCCTCTTTTTTCTTTATACTTCCTCTTTTTGGCACTCAACTCCAAATGATATTTGCAATTGGCATATCCTTATAGTTTATCCATGATGAACTTGTACCTGTCTCATGTGTTCTTCAAAATTGTATCCCATGCTTCCTATAGTTCTTTCAATCTTATTATATCTCCATTTAAGTTTGATACAAGTGCTTCAAGGCTATCCACGACACTTAACTATGGTGTTTGCACAATTTTCTCCATTATTGAAATATTAGCCTTAATAATATCTATATGTGGTGTTATTATACCTTGTAATTCTAGTATCCTCATATGTTGGCTTGCTTTCTCTCTTGTTAGCTCTTTCTCCTTTGAGATAATCTCACTCTGCTTTGTTGAATGGTCCATAAAATTTATTGTAGGACAGAGATTGTCGATATTTTGTGCTAGCTCATTATGATTTCCTTTAATCTTAATGTCGATAACCCCTATAAACTCTCCAAAATTACACAATCTTGTGTGCATTGATGTAGCTTTCTTTAAAATTTCCTTCAAATTTTCAATAACTTCTGATAATTCAACTTTCAAAACTGCAATCTTGGTTAACAAATGTTGTACAATGTTGTCTTCGAGTTTCTTTGTTGCATTGCTAATCAGTCTTTCCTCCAAATATTTTACTGGTTGATTGATTTTGTCTATATAAGCTTTCAGTTGGTAAACTAATGACTCTTCTTCATCCATAATAACACATGGCATAAGATCTCAAATAGATCTGATGTTCTAATTAAAACTCTCTTCTTTTGTTTCTTTTCTTTTTCCTTATCCAATTTAACTTTATCATATTATCTTCTAATAGATACTTGTGCTAAATCTTCATGTTGCTCAGTTGACTTCTCCAATTCTTCAATAATATCCTCAATAATAACTGCATTTTTGGTTGTTGACATATCGGTTAAATTAGGTGCATTGACAATAAGCTCACTTATAGTAAATGTATCATCAACATTTGATGTTCTTGTCTCTGAATAGGCTTGATTCTGCTCTTCATTCAATACTTTCTTCCACACTTCAGTTAATTCTTGTTCTAATACAGATTCACCATTTACTAGAATGATAATTGTTAATGTCTTTGTTCTAAACTCTATCTTATACTTATCCATATACACTTCAACATCATTCTCTGATAACTTTGGCAATAGGTTCTTCAATATTTTCAATTTCAGTTCCTCAACTTTGTGATAAGTTGAATCCCGTATTGTAATTAAATTCTCATATAATTCTTTGGTAACATTATCCTTCACATCTCCAAGATATTTTTTGTACTTACGAAAATGTTGAATAATATTATCTTCTATCAATTTCTTAGCTTCCTCTATCAATTTTTCAAAGGCAGTGGGATAGATTCTCCCAACTAATACTATCTCAGTTATGTACTCTGTCATTTCGATCGGGTTCATTGGAATCTTGAATTATTTTATGCCTGATCGCTTTCCCCATGTCATGATATCCTTCTGTGATTCACTTTCCTCTTCATTTGTGTCACTTTGCTTCACAATAGTAGGGGGAGTCTTATTTTGACTTCTGGTGGTTCTCCTCTCAAATACTTGAGATTGTGATTGCCTCCTTTTAGGCATTTTCCTTTTTGGTGTCTCCTCAATCTCTTTTTATTCTTTACTAATAGTTTGATGTAAGTAGGGATGGGGGTTTCTATGGTATCATTAATGGTTATAAGTACTTGCTTAGGCTTTCTCCTAGCCTATTAGGGCTCACTTAGATACCCTATTATGTATAGGATCACAATCCTATCCTTCCCACTTTCCCACCTAGTTACACCAAGTTAAATGCTTACTAAATCAATGGTTCTATCTTGCTACCCACCTTGTATATTTACAAAAAATGGTTTATTCTTTCTTCATAGTGAATGGGGGATGTATTTAGGTGTTATTTAATCCCATTCCACCTTCTGATTGCAAGTCAATTGAGTTTAGTGACCCAAACTCTCCAAACTGTCCACTTTGTCCCAAATAGGGCTACTAGAATTAGCCCTATTTGAGAGGTTTTTTTATCTTTAACTCCAAAATATCCTTAACAAGGTGATAAATTAATTTTATATCTAGATACCCTCTATGGATACATACAATATTTTCAAGGTCACAACTCCTCAAGTTGTCCGTACACTGGAAAGTCACAACTTGGTCTAATAATGAGGGTTTCAAGCTATTTTAGACTGTCTTCTATAGGGTCACTTCAAAACTATAAACAGAATCCACTTGGGAATCCCTCCTTATGGATTATTCTCCTTCACACATCCCCCTAACTTCTTCCAATCTTGGATTGAATCTTTCAATGCATTCAACCTGTTGCCTTTTGCTTTTAACCTCTGATGTTGCCTAGTCGGGTGCTATCAATTCACCTATGGCATCATGTTTAAAATGCCAAAAATTGTTTATGGGGCCCCTTCTCCTAAAAAACCAATATTATACAATCCCACTCCCATATACCAAAAACCCATAAAATTTCTATGGTGGGAAAGGGAGTGGCAAGCACATCTCCATAAATTGCTCAAACTGGGGCATCAAACTGCCTAGACACAAAAGATTTTTAAAACATATAAAAATGACCTCTTCCTAACTTACTTATTGAATGAAAAGTTTTTGAATGTACATGATAAATAAGGATCCAAGGTTATATCATGGATTTCAATCCATTAGCCTCTTCATGCAATCAAAAAATAGCTCGGAGACTGTCCACTGTGACAACAAAATAACACTACACAAAATCTCTTCAAAGCATGAGAATATGACCTCCTTTCAACTCAAAATATGAATTAAAAAGACTTATAAGAACATGGAGAACAAAAAATTAATACTAAAACATAGCTTATAATACATTTTATCCTCCATGAAAGCAAATGACAGTGACATTGTAAAACTGTAAAAAGTGTGACAGTCAAAGAGAAAACCTTTCAAAACATGATTATGATGGACTCAAATATAACCTTGGTGTGAAGAGAAAATGTGTATTACTATCACATGAACAAGTATCAATATCCAACATGAGGTTTTTCTCCCTCTTTCACATACATTCAATGAAAAAGCACAAAAATAGTGATCTTCCTCAAAAACTCAAAATTTTGATTAATGCAAACTTCTTCTTGGTTACAGATCCTTGATCGTGGTTTTGGATAGGTTTTCCACATTCTAAGTAACCTCCCACCATGGATAGAGACATTAAAAAACATCATTTCTTCCTCCAACTCGGTTTGCAACATATTCTTCAAAACTGTCATGCAAAATCCAAAAGTTGTCATAGCAACTTTTTGTCTTTTTGGCTTTTTCAACCAAGTAGAACTTGGGATCTTCCTTGGGTGTTTATTAAGGAATATTTCTGATGTATAAGCATTATTTATCCTCTTGACAAACATTATTCTCTCTTTTTCCATTTTTAGCACTTTTTGGCCAAGTTGACAACTTTGGCAAGAATTTACAACTTTTGCAATATTAAGACAATCTTTGAGGTTTTATCTTTAAATGTTTGCATATGAAATATAACCATCCTTAAAAAAATTAAAACATAACCTAAGCTAATAAAAGTCCTCTTTTCATTCTAGGACTCATTTCTACAACCTCTCCTTGAAGGACACACAAAACAACTCCTAAGCAAACTATCTATTTAAGGATTGACCTAGTCATATCCATCTTAGGGAAATAAAACAAATGACCTTCTAAGGTCCACACACACTCCTGGCTTGGCTAGAGTTAGTACATGCAAGAATAAAAGAAAGCTAAGGGGGTTGAGCTAGGTGTGCTCCTGCACCATACTCCCCCAAACAAAAAAAAAGGTTAATCCATCGTTGGATTAAGCATGTTTGGATCAATGCCCAACCTTTTGAACTCTATTTCTCTACTCCAAGTAGCATCAACATATTATTTTTCATGCCATTTAACAAGGTGCTCCATCTAGTCTTTATTTCTAGTCTTCTTATAGACCCTTGAGTCTAGTATCTTTTCAGATGTCATAGATGGAGTAGGGTTCAAGTTCAGATCTTTTACCTCTTGTATGACCTCTTGAAGGTTCTGATCAATATTTTGAATTAGTCCTTTGTAAGCTACCAAAAATCCAATGTTGAAAACCGGTGACAGCCCAATGTCTTAAGGAAGGTCCACCTTGTATGCATTATTTCCATACTTTGCAAGTATCTTACATGGACCCAACCTCTTCATCTGTAGCTTGTGAGGAACACCTTTGTAGCCTATGTTTGTTCAAGTGTACCATCACAAAGTCTCCAATCTGAAATTGAACATCCCTCTTTGTTGCATCCACCTTTTGCTTCATCTTTTTAGTATTTTCAACCAAGTTCTTTCTCACATTTTCATGGAATTCTCTCATTGAATGAGAAAAGTCCTCAAAATATCCACTACCATGCATTCCTTCCTTCAATTCTCTAAGTTCAAAAATCCCTCTTGGGTGAAAGCCATAAACAATTTCAAAAGGACTCTTACCAGTTGATCTGTTAACTGTATCATTGTATGCATATTCAGCTTTTCCAATGAGTTGGTCCCATGCTTGAGAATACTCCTTTGTGAGGAATCTCAACAAGTTACCAAGACTCCTATTTACCACCTTTGTTTGGCCATCTGTCTGTGGATGATAGGCAGATCCAAAAGACAAGTTAGTGCCAAGATTTTTCCATAAGGTCTTCCAAAAATGGCTCATGAACTTGGTGTCCTTGTTTGAAAAAATACTAAGTGGGAGTCCATGGATCCTCACCACTCCACTAAAAAACAACTGAGTAATGTTACAAGCATCATGATAGTCTTTCAAGGTATAAAATATGCAATCTTTCTAAATCTGTCCACAACAACATAAATACTGTCATATCCCTACCTTGTTCTTGGCAAACCAACTACAAAATCCATGCTTATGCATTCCCATGGTCTGGTTGGGATTGGAAGTGGCTGATAAATACTTGCATTGGAATATGTTCCCTTTGCTTTTTGACACACTACACAACTCTCAACATAGTGTCTAATATCCCTAGCCATTCTAGGCCAAAAATAGAACCTAGTGACTAGCTCTTGAGTCTTATTGACTCCAAAATGACCACTAAGTACTCCATTGTATTTTTCCTGAATCAAATTCTCTCTCATAGACCCTCTAGGAACACAAAGTTGGCCTCCTTTAAACAATAAATCATTCTGAAAGATATTTTCAAAAAACTCACCATGAAAGTTGTTTTTAAACTCCTTGCATACCTTGTAGATTTGGGAAAAATCTTCATCTTTAGCATATAGGTCTTTGAAGCTATCAATGCCTATGATTTGTAGTTGAACTTCTTGGACTGTGAGAAACCTTCTGCTCAATGTATCAGTAACCTTATTTTGTACTCCCTTTTTATGCTTGATATTGAAAGTGTAGGCTTGTAGATACTCTACCCACTTCATGTGTTTGCTGTTAAGTTTTTCCTGAGAGTTAAGGAAGTTGAGAGCTTGGTTATCAGTATATACTATGAACTCCTTTGGCAGCAAGTAGTGCCTCCACTTCTTGAGTGCTTGGACTAGAGCATACAAATCTAAGTCATAAGAAGAGTACTTCTTCTTTGCATCATTTAGCTTCTCACTATGGAAAGTTACTGGTCTTCCTTCTTGGCTTATGACAGCCCCAATGGCCACATTACTTGCATCACATTCAACGGTAAAAAGCTTATCAAAGCTTGGAAGAACTAGAGTAGGCAACTCTGCTATTTTCTCCTTGAGTTTTTTAAATCTTTTCTCAACTTGTGGTGTCCATTGGAACTTTATCTTCATCCCACCTCTAATGGTGTCTAACATAGGTGCACAAATCCCATTGAAATGTCTAATGAACTTTCTGTAATACTGAGCTAGTCCATGAAACTTCTCACCTCAGTTGCAGCCTTGGGAGTAGGCCAACTTAGAATGGCATCCACCTTTTCTTGATCCATTTTGAGGTCACCCTGAGACAAAACAAAACTGAGATATACAAGCTCCTATTTCATGAAGTCACACTTCTCCAAATT
>MU228251.1:1720989-1733501 GCA_018584345.1 Thuja plicata | reverse complement strand
GTCTTGAAGAGGCACCAAGGATCTTGAAGGAAGATCACACCACCATGATGGCTAGATCTAGGATTTGAATAACGAATCTTGAATGTTTGCACCTAATCCCTTCAAAGGCTTGAAAGCTTGAATCCTTTGTCTTTAATGGAGAACTTGAATGCTTGAGAGGAAGAATTGAACACCTTGAGAGCTTGAAAAAATGTATAACAATGGATGCTTGAACAAAATCTTGGCTAGAGCTTTTTGCACTTGGAAGACTTAGAGAAAATGAGAGGAGAAGGCTTCCTTTTATATGAAATTAGGGAACAATCTTCTAAGGAGGCCGACATAGGAGAATTAAATTCCAATAAGACCCATGCCCCTAGAAGAGGACCTATATTAAATATAATTTAGGAATCCCCGCTTCAGAGCCCGAAACAGCCGACCCGGAAGCGGGAGAGAACTTTTTGCAAAGACCGACATCTGGGAAACTGTGGGATTCTGGGTTTGGGACCCTGGGACAGGGTTGAGGTCAGCCTTGTCCTAGGATAGGGTTGAGGTCGACCCTATCCTAGGGCAGGGCCAAGGTTGACCCTATCCTAGGAGGTCGACCCTGTCCCTGTATCCCAGAAATAGAGTCCTGCAACCCAGAATGCAGAAATCAGTCCCGAAAGTGGTATAAGGAGGAAAAGATCAAAGGGGATGATGCAGACAATGGGGGGATGATGTAATGGAGGTCAAATACATCCCCTAAGGAGGGATAAATTCTCTTAACATGAAAGTGCTTCCATTTTAAGATGACACACTTCCTAACTTACTTATTGAATTAAAAATGTTTGCATGTACATGATAAATAAGGATCCAAGTTTATATCATGGATTTCAATCCATTAGCCTCTTCATGCAATCAAAAAGAAGCTCAGAGACTATCCATTGTGACAACATAATAACACTACACAAGCTCTTCAAAGCATGGGAAGATGACCTCCTTTCAACTCAAAATATAAATGAAAAATACTTATAAGAACATGGAGAACACAAAATTAATACTAAAACATGCATTCTAATACATTTTATCCCCCATGCAAGAAAATGACAGTGACACTGTAAAAAGTGTGATAGTCAGAGAGAAAACCTTTCAAAACATGATTATGATGGACTCAAATATAACCCTTGTGTGAAGATAAAATGTGTATCCCTATAATATGAACCAGTATCAATAGCTATCATGAGGTGGTTCTCCCTCTTTCACATGCATGCAATGAAAAAATACAAAAATAGTGATCTTCCTCAAAAACTCAGAATTTTCATTAATGCAAACTTCTTCTTCTTGGTTACAGATCCTTGCTAATGGTTTTGGATAGGTTTTCCACATCCTAAGTAACCTCCCATAATAGATTGAGATGTTACAAAACATCATTTCTTCCTCCAACTCGGTCTGCAACATATTCTTCAAAACTATCATGCAAAATCCAAAAGTTGTCATAGCAACTTTTTGGCTTTTTGGATATTTCGACCAAGTAGGACTTGGGATATTCTTTGGGAGTTTCTTAAGGCATATTTATGATTTCTAAGCATTCTTTATCTTCTCTAAAAACATTCTTCTCTTTTTTTTTCCATTTTTAGCACTTTTTGGCCAAGTTGACAACTTTGGCAAGAATTTACAACTTTTGCAATATTAAGACAACCTTTGAGGTTTTATCTTTGAATGTTTGCATATGACATATAACCATACTTAAAAACATTAAAACATAACCTAAGCTAATACAAGTCCTCTTTTCACTCTAGGACTCATTTCTGCAACCTCTCCTTGAAGGACACACAAAACAACTCCTAAGCAAACTATCTAGTCATGGACTGACCTAGTCATATCCATCTTAGGGAAATAAAAAAAATGACCTTCTAAGGTCCACACACACTCCTAGCTTGGCTAGAGTCAGTACATGCCAGAATCACAGAAAGCTAAGGGGGTTGAGCTAGGTGTGCTCCTGCACCATAATTGTAGGTGTGGTCATTTCTTCTTCCATGTCCTAAACTTTACTGTCCTTGATATTGTGAATAGTTGGTAGGGGCTTTACATGCAGTCTCTCTTCTATCTCCTATGGTTGTGTACTGCTTTCACCTTCACTGCTTCCATAATTAGCTGTCAAATTCTTTAATATTTGTTCTTTCTTCTTTTAAATCTTAGGCTTCTTGATATCTAATGTAATCCTTTTGGAAGCTTCCTCATATGTACCAATTATGTTAATTATTGTATCCTTTGGTTGCTTCAAAAATTTTTTAGTGCATCCATTTATATCTTTCTCTATGACTTCATAACTGAATGTTGGAACCCAAGATGTCCTCGGTTCCACAGGTTAGATTCTGCACGTGTTAGTTTCCAATAGAAAACAAATAGAATCTTTATACTTCTCTACTACCGACGGGGGTATCTAATAGCATTCTTGCATTTTGATTTGAAATCATTTGAAATATCCCCACATGATCTTATTAAATTCATCTCCTAATTGCTCAATATAATCATTAATTTGGTAAATTACTGGTCTATCTATACTCCAATTTAGTTCACCTATTCTGGGAAATAAATTCTTAACATAAAGTATAAACAAATAAAGAGTGATCCGAGCTTAACCTCTTGTTTTCGATCCTTCTTCAATCTTTTCATGTTGGTAAATAGTTGGTTTCTCACCATGTCTGAAAAATCATATTTCTTGCCTAATTTGGCTATCTCGTAGGCTGCATACACAACACTACCTGGTACATTGTTTGGTCGACTAGACTAGTAGAATTATATCCAATGATCATTGTTGTAAACTATGTTTCTAAGTCCTTGACCTTTTCTACTCTCATTGCTCTTCCATCCTTATATGTTTCAATTATTTTCCCCAGCTCATCCATATTTCTTACTCACAGGGTACATTTTTTACCTTCAACCGGTAAGCAAGTGACCATATGAATTAGGTCTCTTTTCTATTCTGACTGGATTGTCTCCATCTAATCACAAAAATTCATCATGCACGTGACTCAAAACATATTTGATCCAATCTTCATTGAAAACTTTGGGCATGAATACCATGTGTCTTTATCCTTTCAATTCCAAATGCTTATGCTCATCCTTCAATACATTGTTTTCACATAACTCATCTTTGTAAATCTTCTTGATCTCTGCATCACCCAATTAAACAATTTTGCTGTGAATAAATGTTCTTATGTCTTCAATCAACATTACCCTTTGTGGTAACGATCATAGGGCTCTAGTATTGTCCTTTTCTGATACCTTTAGGGAGCACAACTTAAACTCGGGTGTTGGATCATCATTGATACTGATGACTACTGGGTTTTAAATTCTTGGTGCCATCTTGTTCTACAAACTGCTCTTGAAAACTTCAAAAGTCCACTAAGACTTCCGTTAGGGCTTTTTTGTAACTCTGCTAGCTAGGGCACGAAAATACAGTTGATCACTTCTACAATAATTTCTTACTGATAATACTTTGCAATAGATTTCTCTAGGCTCTTAGATACTGCTTAAAGGATTTCTTTAGAAAAGTGGGGTAGAAATTGAATAGTTTCGACACGTATTTATTAACCGAAAAGTGCTCAAATGACTATTATGATAATAAATTCTCTCAACAGTAACTTTTCTAGCGATAATCATTCCTTCTATCTGATAACTAAACTTTTTCACTGATACCTATATATCTTCAAAATGCTAAAGCAATAATGTCTACTACTAACTAATTTCAATATGAGTTTTACTACATCTTTACATGTTGATATACAATTCAATTCATAACCTTTTATAAAGGGAAAAATAGATTTAATAGTTTCTTTCAGGTCCCTAAGCAAAAATGACTTACTTATTTTGATGATGAATCCTTTAGACTTGTGGTTGGAGGATTATCTTTTTGCTCATTTATTTATTCCATCGTGACCCAAATCTTCATCATGTCATTCTTCACATGTTCTTGATTCACTATTGGATTTCCTTTGTTATTTTCATTTTTGTCTTGTTGGTACCAACATTTTTTTGCAATATGTATGTACTTATGACAAACAAAACATGCCATTCCTATTTATCTCCATGGTCTTGAATATCTTCTTGGATTTCTCATTTTACAGTGTTCAACTTTATGTCCATATTGATTGCATGTGTAACAGTAACCTGCAAAGCTTCCTTCTGATGATGTGCTATTAGCTCTTGATATGCATTCTTTTCCCTAATGCCCAAACTTATTACAATTGTAGCAACATCTATGAAAGTGTGTACCTCTTGAAATGTTGACCGATATGCTTCTACAAACATTTTATGTATGACCAAGCTTTCCTCAGTTGTAACATGCAGGTCTAGTAGGCTTCTTACCATGTGTACCAATAGGCTCCTTTGGCTCTTGTGATTGATTCTATGTTGCCTACATTGATGATTCACCAATTTAAAATTTTTTGTCATTGATATATCCTATACCTATTTTGTCTCTTCTTCTTCTCAGATTTTTCAATTGTTCATCTACCTTCTGCATGCTTAACTCAAACTTAGTGAATCTCTCATTAACCTCTTTCTCAACTTTTAGATTGTTCTTCAAATATTCAACTTCCTTTCTCTGATTTTCATTCTCGGTAAGTATCAGTCTATTTTCATCATTTCTACCATGTAGAAATTCATTCAATGTGTTGTTCTCCTATTGTAACCTCATAATAATAACATCTTTGTCTTTGATAGATTTCTCAAGATTTTCTTTTCCAGTTTCAAGGTCTTTTTGGGCATCTTTTGTTGTTCTCACCTTTTCCAATACGCCAGTAATTATTATTGCTTGACTTTCAAGTTCCTTTTGGGCTTCAGTTAGATCTTCTTCCAGGGTAGTGTTCCTTTCCATACATTCCTCTACTACTGCATTGGCTTCTTCCGTATTTGTACTATTTTCTGATAGCTCTTCAATGTTATCTAGTGTTATCTGCAACTTTTTTGACAGTTCCTTTCTTTGGCGAATGAGTGTCTCAACTTGTTCTTTAGATCTTCAACTTGTTCCAAGGCTTCATCCAAAGCTTCTTCCATTTGCTTCTCTCTCTTATATCTCTCCATACTCCAAGATCTACTCTCAAGTTGTTAAAATTTCCCTCTAGAGAATTAATTTTTGTTACCAATTGTTAATTGGAAAGATTAGGTACTGAGAGGGGGGTTGAATCATTATTAACAAAATTATTCCTCCTTTGCACTTGATTAAACTTTAAACCATTAAACATCAACCGATAGTAACATTAATTGATAGAGTCCACAATACTACCAATATGTTGTAACTTAAAATCATAAAGTAAATAACAATAACACATAATAAGCCCCACACACCCATAACACACATATTTTTGGTCTCGCAGAAACCCTTGGTCAGAGGGAAAAACTATAGTGAGGATGACACCCACAACTCGCCACTGCAGAAAAAAGTTTTGCCTGTTAGGGCTTACAATATGTCACCTTCTAAGTGACTCGCGTGATTAGGAGTGACTGATACATTGTTAAGTGTATCTACAGTCCTATTAAGACTACTTTACTAAGATATTTAATCCCACCAATATGACATTCACCTTGTTAATATATTTACATAAAAGCTCACACAAAAATGAACCTATTAGTCATGTTAGAGACTACCCGATTAAAGGATTTATAATCCCTTGTAGAAACTGTTAGGATTATTCACAAGATAGTAATGATTTGTATACACTTCCTTCCACATATTTTCAGATCCCTTATGCTCTAAATCTATATTCTCAATTATGCTCTACTTTCGATCCTCTTCTCTACTTAATTGTCCTCGTAACTTCTCCTCTTCAACTCTCCTTCATAATTTGTTCCTTAATCCTTTTATCTTTGAATCTTCTTAATTCATCCTTCATTCCTAACCTTTGATCTTAGGGTTAATCAAAAACTTAATCTTGATCAATCTATAAACTATTTTACTTTTCTTCCTCTTGTCAGTTGCTGCGTGTTTTTCCTTACGACCGATAGTGGTTGGCTTTTGATAGTTGACCTCCTTATTTTGATAACTCTTCCTTCTTGTTGATAGTAATTATGAGAGTAATTAATTTTCTAATTGACATCAATGACAAAACTTATCATAATGCCAATGATTTCCAACACAATCCTCATACCGTCCATAATACAACACCAACACATGCAAGATGCATCAAAATGTTCACTATTTTTATTCAAGGTATACATAAAATATTTACTACCTTCCACTATCATCATTCACTTAGTGATCACCAAATGTTATGCATCACACATTTTAAATTCTTCTTCCTTTCAAATTAACACTTTCTATACTTGTCCATGAATTGTACCACCAACTATCTCTATGACAAATACATTCACAGTTGTTACTGCAAAATAGACAAATTCATCAAAGAAATTATATTAGGTAAACATCAACAAGTATTCATAATGTTTTTTGTTCTAAATGTTTTTTCACCTCCTCACAAACTTCTGTCCTTTTCAAAAGTTATATGACTCTTCTTAGTATTTTCCTCTCTCATTCCTAACATGACAACCTTTGTGGTTAATTTTCACATATCATGTTTGATGTCTACTCCACGCACAAATTCACACAATACAACATTCCCACATAAAGAATTCATTGCCTATATTACTCCAGCTAGTGTTTTCTATTTATTTTAATATTGACATTACCATTTCCTTTAATATTTTTAAAATAATACCATTTTTAAAATGAGATGTAGAGTATTAAAGCGATGGAACAAGAAAGAAACAAACTGATCACATGTTTGTCATACATTTCAATTTTGAAATGTGCTCAACAATGTCTTTTTAACACACATAGGCGAGTATTCTTGATACTAAATTATTGACATATGTAACTGAAAACATCAAAGAAAACAAATGTGATCTTTCTCTTTCTCATCTCAGTTTGCTATCTATTGCTAGCTCATAAAAAATAAGCTTGATTCATTAATTGCCCATTGTCTGCACTATAAGATCATTCCTTTTGCGATTGTTTCAAGTTTATAAACGACCCAAATGAACAAATATTGTTCCAAGGTACAAGTTGGCAAATGCATTGTACACTTATACTCCATAACTACATATGATATATTTTTTTAGCTTATTCACATTATTTGACATTATTTGTTCATCTAGATTATTTATCTACATTGTCTATAAAGTGTGAAACAAATGTGGGAGGGATGTCTTGTGCTGACTATAGTGCACAATTATCTACTATTTCCTCAAAACTTAAATTCACTAGAATTTTATTTCAAATATTTTTCTCTTGTCTTCTTTTGCGTTCCTTGCAAGTCCCAATGTAATAGCCACCATTCAAAATCTTGTCTGCAACAATCCTCCTCTCGTATCTTCTTTTCTGGGCTTCCCCCACCATAACTTCAACAAGGTACTAGATTTTGTTTTTACTTTCTATGTCCTTTCCCTTTCATATGTTGCATGATACCTTTTCTACACAAGTACTGATATTTCTTCTTTCTTGCAGGTTGCATGACTTTCGCAGATCACAAATGCTTCTCACAACATATTATCTCAATTTCAATTTCAATTTCACTGTCTGAATTATCCAGATACTGTCATTTGTTTCATTGAGTGAAAGATAATGTGTTGTGCATTCCAATCAACTTTCTCTTTTCCGCACATTGCCAATGCACCCTTTCTACATATAATAAGAAAGAGTTATTATTTTGCCTTCATTCCACACATTTATTGCATTTTCTCATTTCAATGTTTCTTAAATTCATAAAAGAAAAGATTGGAGACACAACTCATAATGATCTGAAAGATGAAATATTCATTCAGAAAGAGAATTGAGGGAATTACAAAAGAATTGATAATTACAAAGTGATCAATCCTAATAAAGGAGATCAAAACCCTAAGAAGGGTGGAGAAACCTAGGTTGCATGAATAATTAATAAAAGAATTAGTTATTGCATGCCTAAAGTTGAGCTCAAGTGAACTAGAGATAAAAAGGTGACTTAATAATTAAATCAATAATGATTTAATTAATAAGTGAAAATGTGACTTAATAATTAAATCAATAATGATTTAATTAATAAGTGAAAATACCTTTTTACTCTAACATGGTCTCCATAACTACATATGACAGATTTTTGTAGCTTGTTCACACACATATATATGGCTCTTGTGACATTATTTGTCCATCTAGATTGTTTATCTACATTGTCTATAAACTGTGAAACAAATGCGGGAGGGATGTCTTGTGCTGACTATAGTGCACAATTATCTACTATTTCCTCCAAACTTAAATTCACTATAATTTGCTCCCAAACATTTCACTCTTGTCTTCTTTTGGTGTTCCTTGCAAGTCCCAATGTAATAGCCACCATTCAAAATCTTGTCTCCAACAATCCACCTCTCCTATCTCCTTTTCTGGGCTTCCCCCGCTAAAACTTCAACAAGGTACTAGATTTTGTTTTGACTTTCTATGTCCTTTCCCTTTCATACGTTTCATGATACCTTTTCTACACAAGTACTAATAGTTCTTCTTTCTTGTAGGTTGCATGGCTTTCATAGATCACATATGCTTCTCATAACATGTTATCTCTATAATTTCACTATCTGACTTATCTAGATATTGTCATTTGTTTCGTTGATTGAAAGATAATGTATTGTGCATTCCAACCAAATTTCTCTTCTCCACACATTGCCAATGCACCTTTTCTGCATATAATAAGAAAGAGTTGTTATTTTTCCTTCATTCGACACATTTATTGCATTTTCTCATTTCAATGTTTCTTAAATACATCATTTTTAAATCTGATTGTTTGTTTGTCTATGCATTAGACAACACAATTGCAACAAATCCTTTCTTAAGAAGTGTTTACATATATTTACCATTCTCTTTTTCAAAATTTTATAGTCACTTATTTTCCAAATTTTATAACAATGTGACATTTTCATCTAAGTCATTGCATCTATTACAATTTTAAATGACTTAACAAGGAAATGTAATCCTTTGTTTCTTTGTCCTTAAAACAACAAATTTTCAACAACACCTATGTTAAAAGTGCGCTTATGTATATTTATTATTTTCTTTTTCAAGCGTTCATAATCACTTATTTTTTAAAATTTAAAACAATGTCATATTTTGATCCAAAATAATATTTACACAATAACTAATTTACAAAACAAGTTTTTGCATCTAATACATTTTAAAGTAATTTGATAAGATGACACATAACATTAGGTACTATAATAAAGTATTATCAATAAACCCATCTACAACACAATTACACTTTATTTTGTTATAATACATTCTCCACAAATTTTCCAATTCAATGCACAATTTTTTATACAACTAATTTAAATAACTATATATGTTATGCTATTATTACTCGATACAACAAAAAAAAAACATATTGTCATCTATATTTAAAAGCAATCAATTCAATTTGTGCTCCCTATTACTATACTTTAAGGTATCTATTTCATGCTATTATTAATGGAACCAACGCAAATAAGAAACACATATGCTTGAATAACAATAGAATCCATTATATATTGTCATTTCTATTAAACAAAAAATAATTGAAACTAAGTGCCTTATTCTTTTAACATTCAAACATTTGACAATATCCAACCAAATTCACATTGCAAGACAAACACTAATATCTGAAATCAAAGGTTACATATGTTTATTTTGTGCTACCTATTACACTACTCCATGACATCTAAACTTTACAACATCCATATAAACTACTTCCACCTAATACATTTTTTTTATACAATTAAAGATAACCACTTACAAAAACTATCCTTGTTTACTATTAACAACATTAAATTATATTGGGTCACCCCAAAGCCCACCTTGTCAGCAGAGGAGGCTTAAGTCTTGGTTTTGCTCCCCAAGGTCTTGGATTTGAATATGAGGGCATGTTTCTTAAGATGCACTGGTTCTACAGGTGAGTGGGTGCATCCCTAGGGGGATTAGTCTTGTCCCAACTCGCCTCGGGTAACCAAGATATGGGTTGTTGGGCGCTATGATGGGTCGCGGGGATACCAGGGGTTAAAAAAACATTAAATTATATTTCACAATATTAAATTATATATCTTGAGTCTTCTTACCTATAGTCTACAACAACTTGTTTGAACCTTGCAAAATTACTCTTTGTTGTGTCAATAATTAAGATTGTTTTCTACCAATCACTATTAATCTTAGAAGATAACAAAATAAGATGACATTATTGTGTCAATAATTTAGATTGTTTTCCCCCAAATTATATTCATCTTAAATCATAACAAAATAACATCAAATTACAACAATTTTGGAAGTAATTTACAAAAGTGGTGGAGGAAGACTATTATTTTGACAAATTGAAAGCATGCATGATAGAAATTAGTGGTTTGTCACCAACCCAAATGGTTGCAAACAATTATATGGACAATTTAAATTTTCTTGCAAATTGTCAACTTGTTGGTTGCTAGAAAACATTCCATTCAAACCAACAGTCATATATAGCAAAAATTGTTGTGCAAGCTCAATGGGTGCAAGCGTAACTGCCCATTTTTCACCCAGTGGTTGCATTTTTTGTTTCTTCACCAAACAATACACCCACAATGCTCTAGATTACAACTTCCAAGTAAAAAATGTGGGAGTTTCTCTTCCTCCATTTTAACTTTTCCACCCAATTTCAGCCTTCTCTACGATTTTTTCTTTATTCTTTTTACTTTTGTACAATTCTTGAAATACACAAGGACACTTTTTGGTTATATTCATCTCACTACATATACTATAGATTTAATATATTTGATTCTAATATTGAACTTGAAATTCCACATTCCTCTGTCTTTCCTACAACTTATGATGCATAAAAATTTCACCTTCATATTATGAATTATATCAACTATGTGCATATTGAATGTATCAGTTATGTATACATTGAATAGGTGAACTTCATTACAAGTCTTAAACAACCCTATAAATGATGGCATCACTATTTAAAATGTCATCTTTTATTTATTCTCTTTTGACACTATTTGGCATTTTGTGTTGGGGTTAATTATGCTCTCTTCTACAACCTTCTTAGTCAACTCTATTATAATGATGCATTTTCATTTTGTTTTTGACACACCCTTCAATTATCCTTTTGTTTTGCTAAGGGTTTGGAGCTTTTTCAAAGGCTTTAAATAATTCCATCACTATTTAAATTATGGTCTTTCATTTCTTGTCATTTGACACTATTTGGTCTTTTGCATTACGTTCAACTGTGCTATCATCTTAAACCTTCTTGGTAAGCTATATTATAATAATCCATTTTTCATTTTTTTGTCATACTCCCTTGGATTGTCCATTTGTTATGCCAAGGGTTTAGGACTTTTATAAGATTATTATTGATATAAGGGTCTCATTGTCAAGGATCCACGTGCATCATCTATGTATAGATTACAAAGGACCCAAGTGCATCATCTATCTATACATTGAATGTATGAACTACATTGCATGTCCTGAACAACCCTACAAAATATGACATCACCATTTAAATTATGCTCTTTCATTTGTTCTCTTTTGACATTGTTTGGCCTTTTTCTTTATGATGTTCATCCACTAAACACCACCAGATGACATCAGAATGAATGAATAAAATTATTGCACAATGTTATACCCATAGGTTCGTGCATTGACATAATTCTTAATATTATAAATATTTAGACAACATTCTTAACCGTGTACATAATTCCCTTATTTCATTACTTGTGAAAAGTCATTACAAGTAATGAATGTAATGGTTACATAATCTTATACCCACATGTTCATACATTAAGCACCGACAGATCTCATCATAAAGAATGAATCAAATAATTGTAGAAAGTTATACCCAAATGTTACATGTTATAGTTTGACATTTTTGTTTTATTACTTCTCATGCTCAAAGTTTTGAAAAATGTCATATGTTGCTTCACTTGTGAGTTCACGTTTTCTTTCTTTTTTACTTTCACCATTTATGTTGATTAGCTTATGGATTCTTGTTTGATGCCTTTAGGGTGCAAAAGCATGGAAACCAAGGTACATACCAACTTGGTTATAGTTGTCATATTCTTTTTCACTTATCAGGTGTTGTCCATGGTGTTCTAAATATTGTTGGTGACAGACTTGTTTGTGCCCTTGTGTTCTTAGCATCTACACTCTGAAAGATTTGTTAACAAACAAACACTACAAATTTAAACAAAAGAAAACCCAAGAAATCACTATTTACATATATTGCGTGGTAATACATACATACATACATATATACACATATATACATATATATATACATATATGTATATATATATATATATATACATATATATATATATGTGTGTGTGTGTGTGTGTGTGTGTGTGTGTGTGTGTGTGTATGTATATATATGTATATATATATATGTGTGTGTATATGTACATATAAATATATATACATATAAATATATATACATATATATATATATACATATATATATATATACATACATATATATATATACATACATATACATATATATATACATACATATATATATATATATACATAC
>MU228251.1:1684415-1704770 GCA_018584345.1 Thuja plicata | reverse complement strand
TCTTACCTTCTTATGTTTATAACTTATATGTTAGTGATCTAAATAGAACTGCTAGTTTCAGTGGGGACAGTGGCAGTGAAGGTTCAAGTGAAGGTAGTGAGGAAGGCAATTCACTAAATGTAAGAAATTTTTTGCTGTATTTCTTGTACAAAAATTAATGGATGCTGATCTCATTATTCTCTCTCTTTTTTGGGTTACTTTTGCAAATACCCTTGTGCTGTTATGTATTATTTTACAAAGATGTTGTATTCTTTCCTGGATGTGTCTGGGTTGGAAACTAGGAGGAAAAGAAGCTTTGAATCACTAACCATGAATGGTATGCTTATTTCTAATTTTTATTTAATTATTTCATTTTAGGCACTTGATGTCTTTTCACGAATCCTACTTGTACTTATCAGACAGTCACAGTCTTCTAGTTTTTGGATGAACTAATTTGGTAATACCAATTGTTTTATATTTATTTGGCCAACTGCTAATGAAATTATCCCAAATAAAGCACATGAAATCATTGTTCCAAAATAAGTAAAACCACAATTACTGAAAATAGTGACACTAGGACACTAAAATATTAAAAACTCTAAAGCGACACTAAAAAAATGCATGCAACGTCGAGCCGTCAGGAATTGCCGATGGCTTGACGTCGCATGTATAGCAAATTCGTCGCACGTCTGTCGTAATTTCAACACTTATTCTGTGACGCCTATTTGTCATAATAGCGACAGATAAAATGTAACAACAACATGATAAACATTATAGCCGGCTTGTATTGCGACACCTAGACGTCACTTTTTTAGACGTGCGACAAATTTGCTATACATGCGACGTTAGGCTATCGCAAAATTACCGACGGCTCAATGTCACATGTATAGCAAATTCATCACATGTCTGAAAAAGTGACAGATAACATGTGACGCCTACGTGTCATAATAGCGACATATGAGATGCGACGCTTACGTGTTGTTATAGCGACAGCTAAAATATGTAACGACAACATGGTAACCATCATAGCCGGCTCATATTGTGACGGTTAGTACCATCGCAATAACGATAGACGGTACAATCGTCATTAATTTTGACAACAAAACTACAACACTGGTCTCTGTTGCTAGGTTGACAGGACAGTGTCGGAAAAGTGATGCATAGCCATTGAAAAGAGGCCTCAAATGTACTAGTGATTGATTGAAAGATAATAAATTGTGCATTCCAATCAACTTTCTCTTCTCCGCACATTGCCAATGCACCCTTTCTACATATAATAAGAAAGAGTTGTTATTTTGCCTTCATTCGACACATTTATTGCATTTTCTCATTTCAATGTTTCTTAAATACATCATTTTTAAATCTGATTGTTTGTTGTCTATGCATTAGACAACACAATTTCAACAAATCCATTCTTAAAAAGTATTTACTCATATTTACTATTCTCTTTTTCAAACATTTATAGTTGAACTTATTTTCCAAATTTTATAACAATGCGACATTTTCATCTAAGACATTGCATCTATTACAATTTTAAATGACTTAATAAGGAAATGTAATCCTTTGTTTCTCTGTCCTTAAAATAACAAATTTTCAACAACACCTATGTTAAAAGTGCACTTATATATATTTATTATTTTCTTTTCCAAGCTTTCATAATCACTTACTTTTCAAAATTTAAAACAATGTCATATTTTGATCCACAATAATATTTACACAATAACTGATTTAAAATACAAGTTTGTGCATCTAATACATTTTAAAGTAATTTGATAAGATGACACATAACATTAAGTATTGTAATAAAGTATCATTAATAAACCCATCTACAACATAATTACACTTTATTTTGTTATAATACATTCCCCACAAATTTTCCAATTCAATGCATAATTTTTAATACAACTATTTTAAACAACTACATATGTTATGCTATTATTACTGGATACAACACAAAAAAAAATTGTCATCTATATTTAAAAGCAATCAATTCAATTCTGTGCTCCATATTACTATACTTTAGGGTCCATTTGGTTGTTGGAACTAAAGAATGCTGGATTTGTCTAATATTGAAATTTCTCAATTCAGGAAGTTTTAAATCCGGAAAATGGTTGGATCCGTTTGGTTCACCTGGAAGATGAGTGAGAAGATGCATTTTCTGCGTTTGATTCCATAAAACTGGAATTGGAATAAGGTTAATTTTTTAGTTTTTTACATTTCAATTTTTATATTTGTTTTAATTTATTAATTTTTCAAATTTTAATTTTTTAAATATTTATTTTAATTTATTAATGACCAGAGTAGTCAAGCCCTAAAAACCCAAATGGTAGAATTTTCCTTTTAAATTCAACACAACACGAACTTCAAATTTTATCAAATTTGATTTAACCCCATTCCCATTTAAGTGGAATTGGAATTAATTTTCCAATTCCACCTTTTTAGATGGAAGATTCATATCAAGGGTTTGAGAGTAAATGAGAATTAACAAATCCCTATTCCCTTTTTATATTTTGAACCCAAACTTAGAAGATGTCAATTCTGAAATTTGACAATGCCAATTCAAGGTTAATTCCACCAAACAAACGGGCCCTAGGTATATGTTTCATGCTATTATGAATGGAACTAACACAAATAAGAAACACATATGCTTAAATAACAATAGAATCCATTATATATTGTCATTTCTATTAAACAAAAACAATTGAAACTAAGAGCTTGTTAATGGGAGTGTGAGGGTTCAACCTCTTTCCAAGGAAGAAGGAGAGTATAGAAACAATTGGCAACCACCATCCCCCGGATGGATTAAGATTAATTTTGATGGTGCCTCGCGAGGCAATCCTGGTATTTTTGGAATAGGACGCATAGCTCAGAATGACAAGGGGGACATTATGGCCTTAGGTGCTAAAAGGTTATGAGATGGTACAAATAAGGAGGCAGAATGCCTAGCTGCAGTTGAAGCTGTCCTCATGGCGAGAAGACTCCAGTTTAGGAAAGTTCACCTGGAAGGTGACTCCCTCTTGGTCGTAAATGGAATTAATAAGGGGCAAATGGACACATGGTACCTGAATAAGCATATCAGAAGAATTAGGAGCATGCTGGTAGAGTTTGAAGATTTCAAAACCTCACATGTGCCAAGAGTGGCAAATAAGTTGGCCGATAAACTCTCAAATGTGGGAGCAGACGGATCTCTTGAGGATAAATTCAAAATCTTCGAGGACTTCATGAATAATGAATAATCTTAGGAACTATGTAGGGGTGCAATCATTATCGAGGCTGAACTCCCAAAATTTGAGCATGCAAAGTCACACCACCAAACTACGTGGCAGGCCTTCAAGAAACTAAGCCTCGAATGCTGCCAAGGGATGAGTGCGAGGGTGTTATTACTAGAAATCCCCAACCCGAGATCTCACGATAAGTGAAGGCCGAGATTGTACTTGAGGGAGTAAGAGAAATGATGATTTTCTCGGCAAGTTGATGGAAACATCATCTATTTCTAGAGGTTTTGGAGGCAAGTTAAAGACACTGGCGACATCAGCAAGGCCACATCCTTTGAGACGGAGTGGAAATATCAGAGCTATGGAGGCAAATTTCTCTCTGTCTACCAATGGGCAAATTCCCGCATTCGATACCCCCATCACTTTGAATAGGCTGAGCCATATCTTCACAAGGGAGGGAGATGACTTTTGGGCGGCTATTAGAGAAATCTTTGGAGAACATTTTCTGTAGAAAGGGTGGCGGCCAAGAGCAAATCTGGATATCTCATCCTTGTTTGTGGATCTCGCTCTGATGGTTGCGGAATCAAAGGCGGAAGTGAGGAGTGTTATCAGGCAATGCATGGTTGTGAAGTGGGTCGGTGGTGTGGAGGACATCATTGAGCATGCAGAGGTTGGATTGGGGCTGTGAATGTGTGAAGGGCCTTTCCGAATGGTGGGTAGAGGGAGTCGTGGTCTGCAACCGCTCGTTGTCTGGTCGACAGCTAGCCCAGAAGACGTCCAACTGGCACGAGCATTGGGTGGGTGGAAGGAACTGCTAACGACACTGGAAAAGAACAGGGTGGAAATGGAAATGGCAGAGGTCGAATTCACGAACTGAAAAGGGAAGAGGACGCCCATCAAGTCCTCTACGGCCCTGGACGAAGATGGCAGACCACTGGTTCGTCGACAACTACTGGTCACTAGGCGGGGAGCAAGGGCCTCTACAGCTAGGCAGGCCAGAGTGGAACCGACCATTGGCCCGAGTGGTGGTGTTGGCGACAACATCCGAGTCGGGGCACTCGTGGACAAGTGTGGAGCTTTTGCGAACTTTACCAAAGGAGATGCTGCAAAGTGGTTCCCATAATCGAACCTTAGTCTATTTTTTGGTCTGCTCGTCTTTGTATGTAGACATCTGTTAATAGATGTCTTTCTGCTTTTAGTAGTTGCTATTTCATAGCCATCCCTAGTAGTTAAGCTTCGAAGTCAAGTTTGTTTTTTGCATTTTGGAAGGAAATGCCTTTGTTGGCCAGTATGTAACCTCTTTTTTAAAATCAATACAAAATCAAATATTACTGATAAAAAAAAAACAATTGAAACTAAGTGCCTTTTTCTTTTAACATTCAAACATTTGACAATATCCAACCAAATTCACATTGCAAGACAAACACTAATCTCCGAAATCAAAGGTTACATATGTTTATTCAGTGCTACCTATTACACTACTCCATGACATCTAAACTTTACAACATCCATATAAACTACTTCCACCTAATACATTTTTTATACAATTAAAGATAACTACTTACAAAAACTAGCCTTGTTTACTATTAACAACATTAAATTATATTGGGTCACCCCAAAGCTTGCCTGGTTAGCAGAGGAGGCTTAAGTATTAGGTCATAAGGATACATGGGTTAAAAATAAATCTTAAATTATATTTTACAATATTCAAGCGAACTCACAATAAACTCCAAAATCAACGACAATGCTCGCAACAATTGAAAACACACATGCTATATTCTTTATGAATTATCATTGTTGAATAAAAAACTGCCTTACCTATCCCTCATATTTTAAAAAATATGTTACTCATTTTAAAGTTTCCCTTTCCCAAATACTACAACAACAACTAGTGTAACATATATGTTAATATATATTACTAGAAAATAGAGAGAGATAAAAGGCATGAGAAGATGGAGATGAAAACATGCAGGCGGGCGAGTAAGGCATGTGGAGAAAAGTTGTGTGTGAAAGTGAGGCCCACTTTGAGGCCTCGTAGAGAGTCAAAATCAAGAGGGACAAACTGCAATCTACGGATAATCCCCACCTTGGTGTAATATTCTCTCGAGAATAGATGTTCATTCAACACCAATTACAACATTTAATGGCCGAAAGGTTGTACACGAGATTTCCAGAGTTTTCGGAATGACATATGCGCCATAAAACCTTCGCCCAAAGATTATTTCAACCAACCCAACGTTCTGACCCGAGAATGTGTCTCTTTTTTCATTTTATTTGACTTCTTTTGTTTTCGGACGTGAAAAACGATTGAAACCGCGTTAAGTTTTATTTATAACATTTGTTTTACATGGCGCTCCCTGCCCTCCGCAATATTTTTCTCCCCTTGCCGTCAAGTTATGGCTCTTCGGTTCAATTTGTGTACAGCTTCTGACGTTTTTGAGTCGATGAACGTTTTTCCGAGCTCTCAGTCGTCTGGACCAGATTGCAAGCTTGCCAACGCATCCAAACACGGCCCAATTTGGTGCGAAATTGAAAGCGGTGAGCTCGTTTTCCTCTTCTCATGCCGAATTGTATTCAATCACTAAATCTTTTTACAGAGGATAAACTTTTTGAGTTATTGCACGATTGTTTTTCGATTCATGCGCTTAAAATTTTCATTTTTATTTTGAATAAAGAAGATGAATAAATTGTGATTCGAAATAACAGAAATAAGAGGGGTTTCATAAATTCAATTCGACTATATAATTTTAAAAACTATACACATATTCGTTGCTAAATCATGTTTACAATTTATTTCAAAGCAATTGGGATCTCGTACGTGATTTGAAGAATTGTAGTGTTACAATGTTCCAAACGAGGGCAGCCGCAGGGGTCCTGAAATCACACAGACTATGCTTATTTGTTTGTTTGTATATCAACTTTTGGTTGGGGAGAATCGATCAATATATTTTTGTTTGAGTATATAGGGTTTGGTGTCATTTTTTAGGTTTTTAAAATCATGTCTTTTTGGAAATTATTGACGAATTTTACCTGTGAAAATGGTTAGTGTTATTGTACGGAAAACGGTGTCTGATTTGACATGGTGATGGATGCTTTATACGAGATACATTACCCGTTTTTCCCCGTAGAGATCCCGCTGCTTTGTGGGTCCAGAATTATTGCGACATTATTAAAATTTATCTCAAATAACGCGAGTTATGCTGGGTATTTATAACTTTTTATAACGATTGAATCTGAATGGTATGCATTGGTTGATCTATTCGGCGATATTGTAGCTATTTCACGTTGACGAATTCCTATTTTAATTCTATGACATTTTGAAATTACATAAATTGTGGATTTTAATTTTTTTTATAGAATTGTTTTAGTTACTAGAGAGATTGAACGGACTTGATGGTATGGCCAGTTTAGTAGGCTCTATAATCTAAAAGGATTCAAATGTCTTTGGCAGATTTTTGATGCATCCTTAGTAAGGAAAAACCCACTTCTTCAATTGTCAGAAAAACTTGTGTGCATTGATTAAGAAATTCTGGTCATGGAGGAATGAAGAATGTACAATTGAATAAGTAAGAACTGTTCTAATATCTTGCATTCATCTCATTCGTTTTCTTCTATAATGTAAAACTACATTTGACATAACCGATTTGTAAGTGACCTTATATTCAAAATCTAGATGGTTGTGAATCATGTATTCTTAGTTGCCCTTTCATTATGGTGCTTCTATCGTGTTATTTTATGATTTAATCAATTATTTTTACTACCATAACTGCATTGCCATGTGCACTCATTACAAAGTGCTTCAACACAAGCCATCATACTTGGTAAAGCTTTTAATAAAATCTTGTTCAATTTCTGATAGCTGCCATAAAATTTACTTGGCATTTTCTAAAGTTTCAATTAATATTCTCATGTTGTGGATGAAATTATAGCATGCTGCTCTAGCATGTACGTTTATGCACACATGTGGACAAGTGAACACACAGACACATCTATATTCATCTCACTTTATCTCCGCACACTCACACACACACACATATCATGGAGAATGTATTAGTGACTCATACAATATTAAGCTATTGGAATCAATTTTTAGTTTGTCATTGGCATCAATAGAACTAAGTTACTAAAGGTGTTGGATTGGATTCATTATGGGATTTCTTTGCATCTGTTGGACAAACATCTTCCTCACTTTTGAGGTTCACAAACAGTGAAGTGGATTAGATAGAAATCAAGTTTTTGATTTATACCTGATCATTGATTTGGATGTCTGGTTCCAATAGTTTTGTTTTTGAGTCCCTAATTTTTCATGCTTCACATTTTTGAAAAAAGAATATTTGTAGTTCATGGTCAATATGCACTTCATCTCGTGGCTCATTTAACTAATTCTTCCCAAATATTTTAAGAGCCTTTTATTTGAAGATTGTAACCAACAAGATTATTTGACCTAATGTATAGATTATAATTTCGTCTTACAAGAAGATTATAATTTTATCTTTAGTTCGTCTCTATGGTTTGCCGACTTATGGGGATGGAAATATGCTGTTATAGGGATGTTTTGAGGATGGCTGGAGAGGAACCCTAGATTTCTAGAATTATACAAGGGGTGCGGGGCTCAAGAAAATAATGATTAATCAGTGGATTTACCATAAAGCTTGCAATTGCAGAATTTGAATTTCAGAAGGGTTATTTAGTCTACTTATGGGTTGAGTTCTCTTTACTAAATGAAAAATAATAAATGACATATAATGGTGCACTCTGACTTTGATGAATTAAAATGAGCTATAAATTGAAAAAGTTACATCTCTACTGTACCAAAAAACATCAAAATGAGAACGAGTTTCCAGCTCTATTTTGCAAAACAAATTTCAAAATATGTTTGAGAATTGGTCAGGATTAAAGCTTCATTATTTGCAAGCTGGACAAGTTGGGTAAGGGCCTTAGAAAAAATCCTCTGTCTCCTTGTGCCTGGAACTTGAGTCCCACACTGTAGTGAAGCAGTTAAGCATTTGGTATGTGAATCTTCTGAGATGAATGATTCTATTTAACTATTTCGAGGCTTATGTGTTTTCTCTTAGATCAAACTTTCTTGGTGTAATTCTGTAGAATTTTTCTTTCAAGTAATTGTTTGGTAAGATCAAACTTGTATCAATGGGGAACCAATCAGATTTGAGTAGTGTTGTTCTTTTGGAAACCATGGTTGATGATACAGGGCTGTTTTTTGTAGCTCACATAATTCTAACTGGAGTATGGTGCACTTGCAGTGCATCTATTTTCTTCCTCGATTAAAAATTGTTAATGTTGAGGTGGATGTGGATGGCGAGTGCAATATTTAGAAAAGGCTATTTGCATGAATATGAGCTTCAAATTGCTTTAGCATGCCCGGCGATGCTGTTTTTGGATATAACAAGATGTTTCAGTGAGCCTTTGATGGGACTTCTGGGATCAAACCAAACAATGTTACAAGACTATTGGTTCTCATGAATAGTAACATGCACAACAAAACTCTGTACATCTAATGAGGAGTGCATTGAATTTTTTTTCCCTAATTCCTGAATCTTAATTTTCTTTACCCTGATGACAAAATAAGAATCTTCACATGCACCAATATTTGAGTCATAGCAGCAAAAACTGATTGGGGAAAAAATTGGCAAACCAAAAGTATAAGATTTTTTGAAAAAATTCAGGAAAAGATCAGGAAAAAAACGAATTTCAAAAATCGTAAAAAGTTGTAGAAAAAGAGACAAAAACTGTTTTTTTGAACTTAAGGGTATTTCCATAGTATAGAGATATAGAGAGCAAATAAAATATAGTTTAACCCATGAATTGTAGAAAATATGTTTTTGTTCTTTACATTCATATTGCTGATTTTATAGGCAAATATTCAGTTAACTTTTCAAGAGGGCAGACACCAAATAGTTGTCTAAATCTGAGATTAAATATTATCCAAGTCTGTGAAGTAACTGAGATCAACATTTATCAGACTTAGAGGGTATTCACTAAATAGTTGTCCAAGTCTGAGATCAAATGTTAGCTCCCTATGAAGTAACTGAGATCAACATTTATCAGACTTTTTAAAAGGGCAATTGCCAAATAGTTCTCTAAGTCTGAGAACAAATGTTAGCTGCCTATGAAGTAACTGAGATCAACATTTATCAGACTTTTTAAGAGGGCAATTGCCAAATAGTTGTCTAAGTCTGAGATCAAATATTAGCTAAGTCTATGAAGTAAGTGAGATCCAAATTTATCAGACATTGATCTAGCTACTGTCAGGAATTTAGTAAAAGTGGAAGCCATTTTTAAGTGATCTAAGACTTTCATTGTTATTGAGGCAAGGAGTTTTGTAGGGGTAGTTCAATATTTGAGAAAGCTTATCAAATCATATTCTACAGTTGCAATGCTCTATATTCCATAATGGCAATCTGTAAATCCTTTATATAGAGTAGAATTCAACAAAAGGCGTTTGTTTAGTTGAAGTAAAAGATTAGCAAGCCACTGCTTATGGCAATACCTAGCTTGCATCTACTATTTTTGGTGGAGACAAATGTTAGTAATAGAATTAAATATATTAATTATAAATTAAAAGCCTTATATATATTAATTATATATTAAATACTAAATATATACATTATAAATTTTACATTATTTCTAATTTCTAATTTATTATATAACTATTAATATATATTAATAGTCAATAATAATCTAAAAATTTAAAACTACTTCATAATATTAATCATAAACTATAGGGGTTTGCTCCTTCCCTGTCAAAGTGCCATCTATAATAGTGCATAATAGTTATAATTTTAGAATCAATATATAATGCTAATTATATACTTGTTTGCATCAAAATCCATGAGGTGGGGCATGCAGAGAGCTCGGGTCATATCGAAGCCACGATTTAGAGCAGATTGATCAGCTGCTTCAACACTATCTCACATGCCCCCCTGCGATTTAGGATGATTGAGGCCCTTTCAAGTTTGGTTGATGATGGCCATTGCTCCTCTCACTTCACTGTTTAGGGCTTTCGAGAGTTCGGAAAGAAAACTAAGGGTTCAAAATAACAAACCGTTTCCACACTGATTCCACACTAACTTTGTTTCCATCCTAGAATTGGACCTTTTCTGAGTGATTTGGTAATTTTGTGAGTTTTTCTAGGGTTTGTGTGTTTTTGCAACAATTTTTCCACCTTTTTGCTATTTTTTATGGATTTTAACATGATTTCAATGCAATTTAAACACAAAAATATTGAAAAATGGGTCAACGAGTTTTTCATGAATCGATTAGGATTTTTTTTTGCAGATTATTGCTTCTCTGGTTTGAGTGTCAAATTAAAACAGAAAAAAAGTGTTAAATTTCCCGTGTAGTTTGAAGCTCTAAGAAGCTGACAATTTGAGCAATGTATCCTATGTGCTAGGTAGGTTTGTGATGTTTGGATATCAGATGCAAAGGGTACACATGCAAGCATGGGGGAGGGAGCATACAAAATATTTATTTACAGATTTGCAATTTTATTGCATGGGACTATGCATATTAAAAAAGAAGCAAGGGGGGACCCTTCTCTCTTTGCCATCTCTTAATTTGAAAAATTTGAAGACCCACTTTAGATTTGTTCTACTTTATGGAATTTCCTAATGCTACAGCAGGTTTTGTTGAAATAGGGAGCTTTTTACTTTTGTGTGCATGTCCCGCTCAGCTGTTGGATGTCTTTTCTTGTATTCCTGCAAGTGTTACGGCAAGGTCTTTTGTAGTGGTTGTTCAACCTACCATTTGGTTGGAATCTTCTTGAAGTTTCGTCGTAGTACTGTGCCTTGTTTTATTAGAAATATGGGTAGAGACATATAGAAACCACAATAACTAAAAACAAGATGATACGTGCTTCTTATTTCATTTAATATAGGTTACATATTTATAGGATTTCCATATCCTATTTTACGAGAAGCAAACCTCTCTCTCTATATGAGTTGTTTTAACAGCTTAAAACAACTCATAATTCTATCCCAACTAATTACTTTCAAACCTAAAATAGCTACGTAAGTTTTTATTATAACTCACATTTATTTTATCATTAAATTATTCTAATGATGCAATATTCCAAACACCCCCCCATATTGCATCCTTCTCTAAGTGGGGACAAGTAGACCATTAATACTTGATGAACACATTCAGTAGTTCATCCTAGGGTATGAGTAGGGACATACACTTCTACTCATGATAAGTAGTAGTGGAACTGGCCTCACTATGCTCACTATACTTTCATCCAAGGATAGGGACAAACACATCTCTACTCAATGGAATCGAGGATAGGGACTAACACATCTACACAAGATATTACATCATGTTTGGATAGGGACAAACGCATCTATCCAAAATCAAGGTCATGAACATGGACACACACATCTGCTGACATCAATTATCATTGGGGATACACACATTTAATCATAATCACCAACTCTTGTGATTGGGGATAAACATTTCCAATTACTTACACCATCTTGTGATTGGGGACATACACATCCAACCATGAATACAAAGTTTGAGAACACCAAGCACTCATCACGTATGCAGCCACCATTATAATCGTTCCCACTTTGATCACAAATGATATGAGATGGTTGCTGCTGCCACCTGGAAACTGATCTTGGCTTTAGTCATTTTGTCACAAATAGTTTTGTTACTAATGCAATTTCATGGCCCCGTCACTAGTGATTGGCGAGAGGTCCCTAAATATCCTCCAGCCTCCTGTGCCTCCGTCCTCTAGTGGATTTACTACTTATTTAGCACATTTGTCTTTTGAGGCTCATTCCATCAGTTGTGAGGAAAGAATATATCCCTCCCCCTCCTTGATGCAAACTTTTTATAAAGAGTGTTGGGTACCACTGATCGTGCTCTCCATATTCAATTGAGACATATTTTTTGACACTTGAATTTTTGACATACTAAAATAATAATAATTAATATGACAACCTATCATTAAGAAACTACTAAAAAACTAAACTTCAATCGAAAATCTATATTCTTCAACATTGTTAACAACCAATGTAGCCAATAATGGTGAATATTATAATATACCTTTTCAAAAAGGTTGAGTTGGTTTGGTGGCCCTTTTTTAAGGATGACCTCAGGTGTTAAAAAAAGACAAGAGTCCCACAGGTTGTATGGAGCATGCCATCCTGCCAAAACTGCTCAAGCATCGCGTTGAGGCTAAAGTCGAAGAACTTAAGATTGCTGGTGTCATCAACTAACAGATTCTCAAGCTTGAGATCTCGGTGATAGACGCCACGGCTATGGAGCAATCTAGCACACTAATCTATGCCACTGCTATTGAAGACGATAAAATTCCCGTCATAGATCCATTCTCTTCACTTAATTCTTGATCACAGATGCTGTTTCGCTATCACTGTGGATTGAACCCAGGTATGACAAATAATAGTGTGCAGCAAAAGTTTTATATTTTGGTCTCCATGCATTATCAACATGGATAACGTAGATCTTGATAAACCTCAAGAGTTGATGGATGCTCACAGAATGCGATGATTGAAAGAACAACATGAAGATGTCACCAAATTGTGCGACTCTCAATTTCAATGCTCAGAAAGAGAAGTATAAAAAACCTGTGCTGATTCTTTGCTTTTGCCTCCCTCAATCACAGCAACAAAATGGTCTTCAATAGTGTGCAGTTATAGAAGTACAAGTTTCTGCACCAATGCCATGCTCAACAGTGTGCTTTGACAATCACAAGCATTGTCGAAACACAAATCCTATAATCTAGGGGTGACTGTGGGCTCCAATGCCAATGTCCTCACTGTTCTTTGCTACATCACTCAATTTCAAAAACTGTGCTACTATGGTTCTCGATCCAGAGGCTGCTTCAACTGCTTCATCTATGGTTTGGCTTGAATTTTGTTCTAAAGAAACCAGCTTCAAGTTTTGCTATCAAGCAAGAAGGAAACAATGATATAAACACAATAAATTTCTACTCCACTTTGTAGCCTGCGTTTTGTGTTAGCCGACACTTTGGGCCGCCCTCCATAGATTGCACTTCCTTTAGGCGAAATTCTCATCCACGACACTGATGGTTTAGGCTAAACTTTCATGATCCATGTTTCTATTGGTGGTTTCAGATGTTGCAGTTTCTCCAAATTCCTTACATTCAAGTTCCATTGGATTACAAAATATGAAACATGGCGCACTTGATCCACAAAAAGAAATCACACTGTCAATTCATGTTTGACAAATTTGAATACAAGGAACTTTATACGAAATATCTGGTGTACTACTGGACTCAAGGCATTCTCAGTGGTTAACAAGCCAAAAAATTCCTCCACAAAACAATAATGCAGCTTCTATAAATGAAAACCTCGATCAAATATTTTTTGCATGCAAATCTCCTTAAGCAGCACCAAGATGACTCTAGCAACCATCAGCTGCATAAGCCTAATCACCATAAAATTTCATCTCAAAATCTGTGAGTAGCTTAAACACCATAGGCCACATCCTTTATTTGACTTAAAATAACATGCCACAGAAAAGCTATTGCTCTGATGCCATATTAGAAATATGAGCAGAGACAAACATAAGCCACAATAATTAAAAACAAGATGATACGTGCTTCTTATTTCCTTCAATACAGGTTACTTATTTATAGCATTTCCATATCATATTTTACTGGAAATAAATCTCTCTCTATATGTATGAGTTGTTTTAATAACATAAAACAACTCATAATACAATCCCAACTAATTACTTTCAAACCTAAAATAGCTACGTGAGTTTTTATTATTATTCACATTTATTTTATCATTAAATTATTCTAATGATGCAATATTCCTAACAAGATGTGAGCTTAAAATTGGGTTCTCCATTTCTTGTATGACGTTTTACATTTTGTGGATTTGTTCTGTTTCTCAATAATTATTGGATTAATCTATCAGTCAGTTGCTCCTTTTGCTTGTGTGGCTGTTTACAAGAGTCACAATAGCTGGTGGGTTTTTGTTTCCCAATGAAGCCTTTGCTGAGATTTTTTCGTAAGTTGGGGGTTATGAATTGGGGATTCATTTTATCTCATAGTTTGGCTCTAGTGGCTTTGTAATGATGCTGCAAATTCTGCCTCGGCTGGTGTGCTGCAAAATGCCATTGTTTCTCATGTGCAGCAAGACAATGTGGCAACTTGTTTCCACTTTGCCCTCTGCACAGTTAGTCTTCTGCTAAGCAACTACTATGACAAGCATTGTGGCGATGGGGTTCCTGTTTTATGCCAGTCTTACATATCAGGTTATTTACATTTCAAAACAAACAATCTATCAGTTTTATTTTCAAACTACTGTAAAATACTGGAAATGAATAAAACAATCTTTCTTTGTTGCAGTGCATTTTTTAATGTTATTTTTGGAAATACACTGTGGTTACTATGAGAGAGCTATATGCTTTACCTCTAGCCCATTGGAAAATTTGATGACATATGGCACCTATGGTAACTGGTAAAGGCTGTGATGTTTCCCCCCTTCTTCTCTTATTTTGCTTTTGAATGCATTGAGATTTATCTGTGATGGGTTGAATCCCATGCCCCCATATGGTACTTAATCCGAAGGGTAATCTATGAAATGGATAAAATAATAGCCTAATAGAACTAACAATATAAATAATTATTTAGGTGAACTAAACTCTAATATTTGAAGAAAGTAGGGAATGGCACACAAGGAAAATTTCTCAGAAGAGTTAACATTTTGTTCAAAGTTTTTCTGATTACTCTTTGATTGGAATATTACTGTATGAATCTTCAGTCATCTACCAGCAACTTGTTGGATCCTAAGGCATTGTTCAGCACTAGATTCAAGCATTTGAATTTTTTGGCCCAAGATTGAACTGTTTGTGTCGACCATGGGCCATCCCTATGTGACAAAATCGAGATTCAGTATCTTCATCATACTTATAAGGGAATTGGCACATTCTTATTAATGTCCAGAGTCCAAATCACGAACATCAACAGTATTTTAGAAAAGAATCACTCACATGGGTAATGCCTAGTTGAGGTAGAGTACTATGGGAAAGTTGCTTTACAACTTTTTCTATAAGCAATTTTATCATCACAATTCTGTTACTTGGACTGCAAACAAGGGGCAGTTAATTTCTCTTGGCACTCATTTACTGGAATAGAAAGTGATTATTTTAAAAAATTATAAACAAGTTGCCTTACACAAGTAATGCCTAATCGAGGGGGAGTAATATGGGAAAATTGTCATATCCCCCGGTTGAAACCCTAATTACATCATCCCTGCTTTGAAATAGGAAATAATACATAATAAATAAAATAATCAAATAAATGATAAATTATTAATATAATAAATATAATAATAATTAAACAAGTAAATAGTAAATAAAAAATTAATTAAATAATAATATATCAAATAATATTATTACAATATAATATATATATTAATCAATATATATTATAATCAATATATATTAATATAATATATTATTAATTAAATATATTAAATATATCATATATTAAATATAAATTTGAAATACATTAATATTATCCTAATATATATTTTAATATATACTAAATATTAAATAATAATCTAATATCCAAGGCACTATAGAGTCTCGACCTTTGGAATGAAAGGTCACCTCCCACGCACGCATACAAGGAGGCATCCATTCAGCGTTTATACATCCAATCAACAGGTTGATAGCTATGTTCCACGACGTTTCGGGGACAGGGACGGGGGGACGGCAGGGGATGCATTTCTGGGACGTTTCCTAAAGAGCCAAAAATAGGGGATGACAATATACAAATTTTTTAAATATATATGTGTGTGTGTGTGTGATTTTTTCAAAATATATTAAGATATTATAGATAGAGAGATGGAAAGAGAGAGATATGTCAATAATTGATTATTAACAAGACAATATGCAAATAAATCACTGATTCACGAGTTACAACAGTAGTATAACAACATAAATGATAATAGCAGCAGTATAAATCAGTGTAACAGCATTATAACAATAGTCTCAAACATCAAAACATGGTCTATCTTTAAAAGTTATCAAATTAAATTTATAATTATAGTATATATTTATTTAATATAAATTTTTTCATGTGTGTTTATTATGATGAATATTAAAAAACTTAATTTAAATATTAGATTTATAATTTTAATATATTTTAATATTTATGATTTAATATATAAAATTTTAAACATATTTAATCACGAATTTTATCGTCCACGGGCACAAATTTGAACCTTGTAGGCCCCCACATTGTTGATTTGGCAAAAAGAATTAAGAAAAAGTGTTTATTTAATTTTTAATGCCAAAAATCATCTAAATATTTTGGGTACGCTTTTTTGTTTCGGGGACAGATCAGGGATATTTCGAGCGTTTGTTTGACGTCCCCAAATGTCAGGGGACGTTTCCTATGGTTTCCTGTTGTTTTTTGATATCAGGGACAGCTAGGGGACGTTTCCTTTCCGTCCCACCTAAGTTACCATATTCGTTCCCTGCACCTGGAATTCGACATTCGGTTCGACTGAAATTCGAATTTGGTTCGAATTCGGACTTTGTCTGTGTAATTCGCCAGGAATTCGGTAAAACGAACCCTGGACGAATTTTGAGGAGCCCAAAATGAATTTCAAGATTAAAAAACGAACCCGGATCGAATGACAGCGAGTTTTAACGAATTTTTAGCGAATTTGCATGAATTTCAAGTTGTTTTGACTTTCAACGCTTTTTTTTTATTCTTTTGTGCAGCCTTAAAACCCTAAAGCGTCCCCTTTTTTTTATATGCACGGTTTTAGACTTATAAGTTATAAACAACACATTGGATTTATGATTTATCATTTCATCATGCGTTTGGTTTCTAGCAGCCACGACTGGTTTACATATATATATATATATATATATTTTTTTTAAAAAAAATTCTTGTACGGACGAACCCAAAATGAATCGAACCCAGCCCAAAAAAAAATTGAACGAATTTCGAACCCGAATCTCGAACCCGCATCCGAACCACAATCCGAACCGGCAACTTAGCATCCCACTGTCCCCGAAATGTTTCGGGGGCGCAAACGAGTCCCCTAAGGACAGGAAACGTGTTTCTGTGTAACATAGGACTTGATAGTCCAGGCTAGCATACAGGAGGAATATTAAATCAAGTAGTCACCGAACCAGGGGAAAAAATCACAAATCAGCGCTGAATACACCCAATCAGCATATTTATATCTACTCAGCCATTGATACAGTCAGCAGCAACATATGGGAAGCAATAGTCGATTCAGTATTGAGGGACGAGTGTAATATCAGTGGGGCTGATCTTCAAGGATCATTGACGGGAACCATATTTCATATTGCCGTGAAGAATAGTGGGAATTACATTCTAGCCAGAATTCATCAATGGGTATTGCAGATGCAACGGAGGCAGGGTTCATTCGAATGCTCTAATGCCAACGCATACAGCATGGCCAGAGCTAACTGATTATCATCGCTGGAATATATGGGTAAATCAGGTATGGCAACCAGACAGAAGCATAGCCTCTTCACTTACAAACACACGATCTTAAAGTCATACATCAGGAACAACGACCACGTCTATTTATCACACACGCATCGAATTTATATTAGGATACATCCATTTGAACAAGAATTTCTGAATTTATTTGTGATGAGGGTTTGTTCACTATACTAAGCGTGGCCATCAACATTGATTGCATTTAACTTCTATTAATATACCTAAGGTTGCAACTACCAAGACTATTATTAATCCTTGCAAGTTAGAGGGGAGTAGGCATACATCAGTGAATCTGTATGGGGGAAGAAAATACTAGAGGAATACATCAGAATTCAGAACACTGTACAAATCAGATTAAGAATAGAGGTTGTACCCTAAGTTACCAAATTCTTCCCTGGCAACCCCAAAGTCTGGTCTGGTTCTTGCAAAAGTCTGGTCCTTATCCCATTCTTGCAAAAGTCTGCCCAAATTCTGTCAGATGAACCGGGCACAAGTTTTGCCCTTTTTTTATGGTGAATTTGGACTAAAACATTAATATATATGGTGGTGTATTTTTCTATGTTGCTTTACTATTAGCATAGAGGTGTATGAACTTATTAGCTTCCACACACGTACACACGCACACGCGCGCGTACACACACATGTTTTTGTACGAACGAACCCAAAACGAATTTGAACCCACCCCCCAAAAAAATTGAACGAATTTCGAACCCGAATCCGAACCAGCAACTTAAGATCAACTTGTACCTTATCATTCCCTCAGTGCACTAAGTGTCACAGTTATACTTGATTCATTGCATAAGTGAGAGGGTTTAAATATCAGAACAGCATATCAAGTCCTCATTGAGATTAGCATTGGATCATCATATTAATCAAATCAACAAGGATTAGGATCAACAATTATTATATCTCGCAGATCACTATATCAGTGATTCTATTTATGCTGCTTTGAAATCACTAATACCTGATCGGGTTGATATTAACTTCTATATTTGGTACATTCATTATGGCAAATTAAAGAGTTGTATACAACTTATAAGATAGAAAGAAGTTTCTCAATATTTGTATTATAATAATTTTGTGCAAATCCTACAAAATTAGAGGAAGGGACATTACAAAAGTTGCCTCAAAACATTTTTTATAAACAATTTTATAATCACAATCATGTTACTTGGACTGCAAATAAGGGGCAGTTAATTTTACTTGGCACTTCATTTACTGGAATAATAAGTGATTATCATTTTTTGACAAAGGAATGTCATTTGAAAGTTGCAATAAGGAAAGACTCAACTTGGTTTGTGAAGTGAGTGGGATATTCCCAAACTTCTCTTCACTTGTGTATTTCACCATGTAACTATTTAAAAACACCTCCAAACAAGCAAAGATAGTGTAAACTGTAAACAGTTTCCAATCCACGTAACAGTCATATCTTTGCATTCATACATCATCAACAAGCATGGTGAATGTAAAAACATTAACAAACATTGAGACAGATTGTAACATAAAATATGATTGGTGGAACCCTAAACAGGGGAAATTCTCCAGCAGGATAGGCGTATACCCCTCACCACTACGTAACATTCAATTACAGCCAACTACAATAAAGAATGGTCTGAAAATATTGCAGCAGAGGCAAGTCTTTGCGAAGGCTTGAAAATGTTGATAGCAGAAAAGGAAGGCGGAGAAAAAGTTGCAGCACTGGGTGGTGTTGCAGCAGATGAAGATGTAATAGAAGATAAAGGAGCATGCCTTTGGGAAGGCATGAAAGAAGACAAGAAAGAGGTTGCAGCTATGGATAGTGTTGCAGCACATGAGGATGTAACAAAAGTTGAGAAATGTCCTTTGGATGGCATGAGAATGATGGAGAGCGTGGAGTTGCCAGGCAGAAAAAGGTTGGTTGTAAAGAAAGAGGATGCTAGAGAGGAGTATCTTGAGGTAGTGAGTGTACATGAGGTTACAAAATGCATTTAGTGGAGGTGGTCAAACTTGGGTGGGTGCCAAACACCCACAAAGAAAAGAAGAGGAATATTGACTGGTGAAATGAGGAGGGATGCTGATTGGAGCAACATTTGGACGAGGTGGTCGGATTACAGTGGAACAAATTTCACATTGAGGAAGAGGGTTGCAGACTAGACATGGTGGAGGAGGTCGGGTTATGCTGGAGCTAATATCACATCGAGGAAGACAAGAGCAGAGTAGAGTTGTCAGAGGAGGATGCTTGTTCTTGCTAGGTGTTGGAGGAGGAGAAATAAGAACTAGTTGGAGGTTCCTATTATAGTGACAGAGTTCATTGAAGATTGTTGGCAATTTGAAAGGGTGGCTCTACCATCCAATGCCATTTTGTGAGACTAAGTACATAATTCTCCTACCCTAGGTGTTTGATGTAGGAGCATCCAGGGGTGCAGGGCAGTCCTGCATCTCCCAAAAACATTGTTAGTTTTATTTTCTATTATGGTTAGGTGGTTAAAAATAAATGTGACCATATATAGGTCTCCATGTACCGAGGAAAGTGCCCAAGAGGACATAGGAGGTTAAAATTTTTCAATATTTGTGGCCTATGTTCAATGCAAATTGTAATTTTCAAGGAGGGACACCTTTTTCTATCATTTATAGTGTTAAAATCTTAAAAATACCCTTCTTCACTTAGGAGCAAGG